>CM022955.1:20660339-21194841 GCA_012931725.1 Litsea cubeba | reverse complement strand
TAGGTTTGGCCCACCATAAATTACACTTCAGTGGACCCACATGGACTCATAATTAAGAGATATATTCATTGATCCAAGGTGGGCCAATTATTACTGGGACCAAATAACACTAGCCTGTGGTTTAAAGTCTCATATTTTATGGCTTTTAAAGTTAAGATGTTTATACATTTTAAAAAAAATCTAGAGCTAAAAAACGATTTGATCAGTTCTAAAATGGTATTTGGTGCTAATTCAAAAGGGTAGAGAAGAAATTTATGCGAAGGGATTGAAATGACCATTCGCCTATGCGAAAATAAAAAAATGTACATTTGTGCAACAATTGCACAATTTTATGATTTTCTTTGTTAACAATATTATGTTGTTTGGTGTGATGTATTTTCCTTGTATAGAAGAAAAAAATAATCATTTTTCCTTTATAAAGAGGACTTTGATTTTCTACGAAAATATAAAATTACATTCTCATGAGGAAATAAAAATCTGCACAACTATTGGTGCTAATTCAAAAGGGTAGAGAAGAAATTTATGCGAAGGGATTGAAATGACCATTCGTCTATGCGAAAATAAAAAAATGGTACATTGTGCAACAATTGCACAATTTTATGATTTTCTTTGTTAACAATATTATGTGTTTGGTGTGATGTATTTTCCTTGTATAGAAGAAAAAATAATCATTTTTCCTTTATAAAGATGACTTTGATTTTCTACGAAAATAACAAATTACATTCTCATGAGAAATAAAAATTCTGCACAAACTATAATCCTCTTGTTGCACAAACACGTCTAAATGGGGTGGTTTTTGTTTTATTGGCTTTGAAATTATCAATGGGGTAACAAAAACTTGAATGCATTTCTTATTACTTATATTATATATATTAATAAAATTTGCTTTTCTATATCTTCTTTAGTAATTATTTGCTGTTATTATTTTTTTTATGTTGTTGTTGAATGAATTTTGTAGCTTTATCTTTGTAATAGTTTATTGTTGATGTTGACCACTTGTATTTGTGTTTTGAAGATGTGCTGATTGTATTTATATAAATCATGTATTAAATCTATTATTATATATTTATAATTACTTTTGATATCTCATAAATTCAAAATGTAATTATCTTTTGGGTCTCCATTTGAATCCTTAACCCTTTACCTCCTTCATAATACTTTGTCCTTGTTTTAAGTTTGAACCCCTTTCACCACAAATTTCAAAAATCAATTCAAATACTACGATTGTTCTTTGGATCCAAAGAAAATAAAATTCGGGGCCCGTTTGAGTCAAGTAAAGTTAAGTCATCAATAAACATCACATCAAAAGCACTTTTTCTCAAAACTTCTTTTAACTTTTCCAACAAAAAGTCAAAAAGTAATCACATTTATTAACTATAAGATAAAAAAAATTCTATTTTTCATACCAAAAGTCAATAATATTTCATCACAAATAACTAAAAATAAAATAACATCGTAACCCACTATATATTTTTTTATTGATACTTTTCATTATTAAAATGCCTAACGGATAGTAATTGAGAAACGTGAAGAGACACCCTCACAAAGAGTTGGTAGGAAAGGAGAGAGACTAACGAGACGGTGAGAGGATAATGGAATTAAAGAGGAGAGGCAGATTCAGTGGCAACAAGAAAAGAGACATGCAGAGAGAAATTAAGAGTGAGAAAGTGAGGGAGTAATTCGTACAGAGAGAGAGAGCTAGAGAGATAGGGAGACAGATTCAGAGAGAAATAGAGACGGTAGAAAAGATTGAGAGGGATATAGGTGGATTGTACAGACCGCACAAGAGAGAGGGTGAATCCGTGAGAGGGAGAGATGATAGGAGAGAGACGAGGGATGGACGAAGAGACGGAGGTATTGCCTTTCAACCGCCCGCCTCGTTCCGTATTGAAAACGAATGGAGATCGTTCCTCAAATTTCGTTCTCAATGGCGATTATTCTGTCGAAATGTTCTGGAAGAACACCAAATCTTTCCAAACCAAACACATTCTATATTACCCAAACGTTATTGCCCTAAATAGATAATGCTATAACAGACAAACGACCCATTAAATCCTTGATCCTCGACTCAAAAAAATATCTCGTCTACCAAAAATAAATCTCAAAAAAGATGGAAGGATTTGGTAAAACCGCTTTGATTTTTCTTTCCCAAATTGATAATATGTATAAAAGCCATTTATTCTTTCAACCAATCACTGCCCTCATCCTTCTCAGTTTTACTTCTTCACTCTCTGATTTCGAAGGTATGAAATTTCTTCTGTGTGCACTGCAAATTCAATCCGAATGGAAGCTTTTCTGATACGATCCTCTCCTTCAGAGAAAAAAAACCCATATTCTTATATAATTTTTATTTTAAAAATCTTTTGTCCATATTTCGAATTATCCTCACTCGTATGAAAACAAGCGTTTTAGGCCATTCTCTCATTTGGGTCTTATTGTTTCTCTCTGATCTCTGCTGTTTGTGGCTTTTTTCTCCATCTTGGTGGGGTTTTATCATCTGGGTCTCTCTTATTTCGTTCTATCTTGCTGTTATTCTCTCAAATATTGCATCTTTTTCCAGTTTCATGGCTCGGTTGATTCTGCCTTACAGAGGATGGGCCCCCGGCAAAGATGGGATTTTTGGCTTAATCTCATCTGTTCATGTGATTATCCCAAACCCGTTTTGTTCTTTTATTGATAAATTTCGTATTAGGATTTTTTTCCCTGTTTGAGTTGTTTGTGGTAGTATTGGGTTTTAGTGTCTTCCATTTTTGTTTGCATGTGCTGCTAATAGGTTTTCTATTTGGCATTAATATCATCGTTTTTTTGTGATTATACAAGACTTCTCTATCGATAAATTTTATATTGGGATTCTTTTTCCATGTTTTGAGTTGTTTGTGGTATTGGGTTTCAGTGTCTTTCATTTTTTGTTTGCATCTGCTGCTAATGGGTTTTCTCTTTGGCAGTAATATCATCTTTCTTTGAGATTATCCAAGACTCCTCTATTGAATTTGTTGCCCTTGAATCTAAATTACCGTTGGTTTTTCCCCCTCTCTCCGGTTTTAGCTTTGGTAGAATCTGTGACTTTGATAATTTGAAAACAGTTATTTTTTGTTTGCATTTGTTCTCCTCTTTATGATGATAATGTTTCTTGTGCTTGCCACTTCTTACATGGGTTTATATATGTATAAGCCACGGTTTTGGCTTTGTTCTGGAATGATTGTATTTGAGCCATTCATGTTGAAGCTGATACCACGGTTTGCAATGTGTAATTTGAGTCAACCGAAGTAAACTAAAATAAAAATAAAGAGAAATAAGATTGGCCAATATAGCAGCTGATATGCTGATATTATGATTTGTAACGGTTTTCAAGGCTTGGCCATTGTTGGCCATGTAGTCCTGTTTGCAGAACTTTATATCTGCACGTCTTGCACTTAGATAAGATCCAGATGATTTATCTGACAAGGCCCATGATGGATAGGGCGCACCCCTAATTATGTGGTGTGGATTGTAGTATCTTGTCAAGTGGAGGACTTTTACAGACTGCAAATGCGGTTGCAAAGGAAAATAACAACAGCAGTCCAGATTCAAGGACTGAAAAGTCCTCCATTCATGGTGCATTCTACCAGAGGCATGTTTCTGGGAATTGTACATGTCTGCCATGTCTTAAAAGGGATAGATAGATTCATCAGAATGATGGATATCCAAGAGAAATGACATAACTTCAGCCTAGTGTCTGTTGAATTAACTAGTTGCCAGAGTGAATTGCTGGCTTGTCTTACATTCCATTTAAAAGATATTATATTAGTTGTGTTGATATTTGAGGGCCAATGTGATATGTGATGCCCAATATCTCCAATGTTGGTTACTTGTTTTTCTGTGAGAAAGTATATGATATTGATTGAGTATATTATATATTCTTGCACCGTGACTTGTACATATTAAGCCATTTTATGTAATCTTTACATATTAAGCCATTTTATGTAATCTGACCCGTTCACCTGATGGTCTTCAATACGGATAAACCTAGTACTCTCAGTCTGGATTATCCAAGACAGTCAATATTTGACTTTTTCCCTTTCATAGTTGTGTATTGGAAGATCAAAGGTCAAGGAATTTCTTATTGTAGTGAAATCATTTGTAACCTGTTCATGGCCTGGGTACATCAGTTCAGCAGTCTGTGTTGCCAAACTATGTCACCAATAGCCAACCAATATGATATGTGATGACTGATTTTTCCTTTTTCTTTTTTTTTTTTGGGTGTGGGGAGTGGGGTTCGGTTGGGGGTGGGGGGTTTGCGTTGGTATATGATACTGATAAAATGTATGCATATATCTTGCACCTTGAGTCTCTACATATTTGGCCCTTTTCTGTAACCTGAACTGTTCAACCTGATGATCGTCACTGCAGATAAACCATGTATACTCAGTCTGGAGTATCCAACATCCAACAGTCACTATTTGGCCTTTTTTTTTTCTTTTCATAATTGCATATTGGAAGATCAAATGTCAAGGATTTTCTGATTGTAATTACGTGCAATCAATTCATGGCTGCGTACATCAGTTCAACAGTATGGGTTGCCAAGCTATGGGACCGACTTGCTAGATTTTATTAAGGCCTGGTCTCAATGCATATCTGTGTTCATCAGTTCATGGATTGACGGATTGTAGTGTTTCTCTTGCTTATGTTTTTTATAACCCGTGGTTTTTTTGATACATGGAAGAATTATATTGATCATTTGTGTTTCCTTTAATTATTATGGAAATTTGATTATTTTGTTTTCTATGTGGTCACTTTTCCATCTTTTAAGTTATCTTCTGTAGGCTTTGACTTAGTGACTGTTGGGCCTTTGTATGGCTTGCACTGATTTGTCAATGGTTGAAATTTTATTATCCTTAAACTCAATTTTGCCTCTTCCTGGATGTCTCCATTCTTGCTCTGCGTCTTTTAAACTTTAAATGTTGTTTGCTTTGGATTTGGAAGTGACATTTGAACTTTGAAGTTTTATTTTAGATCTATTGGGTTCTTTTACCCTTTTTTATGTATCTTTTGTCATTTCCATTATTGTATTTTGTTTGTGACATGATTAATAAATTGTAGATCTTTTTCTTATGCAGAGCCTGTCCACAAATTCAGTTTGTTCTTCACTGCACCCAGTAAAAAATTTCTATAGAAATCGACCCAACATTTCAAAGGAGGTTTCTATCCAACTGTCCTTGACATGTCAATTGTTATTTATTTATTTATTTCTAATGGCAAGTTTTATTCTTTTTATGTAATAAGTAGCCATTTTTCTTTTGAAAGGTAGCGATAAATTATATTAAGAAGGAAATATAACAACACCAAAGAACGAGAGAGGAAAGCAAAAGGGTATAAGTATAACAGCCTCATATCCACCAAACAGAAGACACAAAATTACATAATTGAAGCACACAAAAGAGTGACTCTAGACACCCGCTAAAGCTCCTGCAAAACCATTTTCTCATTGACCCATAGGCCGGAAGATCACTTGAAGTGAAGAAGCCAAAGATTTAATCTCCTGATATAAAATGAAATCACCAAATGGCCTTGGACGAATCACTCTCCATAATTAACTAGTCTTGAAAGGAATGAGAGAAAATTTGGACAGCTAAAATGGCCAACACCTCTGCCTCGTTAGATTCTTTGACACCCATATGCTTTTAGAACAAAAATAAAATCTCCCTTTACAATTATGATGAATGCCGCGCATACCTGCATGCTAAGGTTTACCTCTAGCTCTAGCCGCAACATCTACATTAAATTTAAAAAAAGCCAAGCGAAGGAGGACACCACTGCACCCTCAGTTTCTTCTTTGTAGGACCACACCCAATGGCAGCTTCCCAATTATGAATGACACGATCCAATGAGACACTCTCAATATCTTATTTCACTTAACTAATCTCCAAACTGTTGCCTTGAAGGGTAGCTTGAGAAGATAGAGATGAACCCCCTAAAAATGAGGTCATTTCTTTCTTTCCAAATGGGCCAAACGAGGGCAAAGGGGATATCCTCCATAAAATCAGGTTCTAGTCATGAAAAGTGTTATCCTCCAAGCACCCACCAACTCTCCTAATGGGCATGTTTTCTTTGTTTACTGGTAAAGTAAAGGTGAAGTAAATGTCACATCATGGTAAAGGTGGAATAAAGTTCGTGGTGAAGTAATGTTTGTGTTTGTTTTGTATGAGGTAAAGTGTGTGTTAGAGAGAGAGAGTAAAAATGTAAGCACTTTTTTGTGTGGACTTTACTTTACCAAACATTACCTCACTTTTCCTAGTAAAAGTGAGTTTAAGGTGGAATGAGCTAGTGGCTGGGAACTTTACTTAACCACAGCTTTCAACTACCCAAACAGGATAAAGGTATAAATTTGACTATTGGCTTGGCTGTACCTTTACCACTCAACTTTACTTTTTTGCATCGAAACAATGTTACCCAACATGCCCAGTAAGCATCATGCGAACCACATCCGGAAGAAATCGTACCAAAGGAACGAGGAGACTTCAAAATGTAAAAATAGCCGCTTAATCGACTCCTCTTCCTTCTCATATAAAGGACTAGTGTTAGAAAGATTATCTGCTAAGAAGCCCCTCCTAAGATTATCCATTGTAGAAATCTCATTCCTAGGGTTAGGATCACAAGTGCTGGAGCACAATTAGGGTTCGCACATGAACAATCGGACGAAGAAGACACTCTCCAACGATAAGCCCACAAAGGGAAAATTTTATTCACTCCAAATCTGAGACCATTCATCTCTACAATGCATTTATAATAAAAGATACTTAATTCCTAAGAACCAATCCTAATCAAACTTAGAAACAAAAATAAGAATCCTATTCAAATTAGAAACTAATCCTAATTACATCTTTGCTATAATTAAAACTAATAACAATTAAGAAAAAATCTTAAGCATCAATGGGTCCCACGTGTAACCCATGATTGTCTCACGTTGGCAACTATTGCTGCTGCATCATTCCCCTCAGGTTGGAAAAGAGTTTGACCTTGGCTCTTCTTCTTGATATTGCTTTTGTATACATTGCGTACTTGAAGTGCTTTTTTTGGTGAAACAAGAGCTTGGTCCCTTCTTTGGTTTCACCGGCTTCATGGGATGGAGCGTGACTTGCTTTTCACCGTGCATGAACATGTATGTGTTGTCGCGCATGCCATTAGTGCCATTCATGTCAAACATCCATGGGCGACCCAACAAGATATCACTACTGTCCATGGGTACCACATTACACCAAACTATATCTGTATAATCTTCACCAATAGAAAAGGTTACTGGACAGGCATACCGTACTTGCACTTCATCACCTATCATTAACCATTTAGCAAAGTAGGGACGATAATGTTTCCGAACTTTCGGCTGTAATCAATCCATAAGAGCTTGAGAGATGATGTTCTGACTACTTCCTCCATCAATGACTACCGTGCATTCTTGACCATTGACTATTCCTTTGGAGCAAAAAATATTATCTCGTAACCATTTCTTCTCAGTAGTTGATGTAGTCTCTTTGATGACCTTGTGTGACTCAAGACCTTCCCCGGGCCCAATGTCCTCTACATCCTCTGTTTCATTCTCTTTAGGATCATCTGGAGTATCTTTCACATCACTTTCATTCTCGATGAGGTGGCTGCGTTGGGGACATTCCATTGCACGATGCCCTTGTTGTTTATAATTGAAGCATGTGATCCTGTTTTGACCTTCGGGCTTGGTGAAAAATTTCTCCGATGAACTACTTGGTTTAGAATCTGCAATTGAGGAATTTTTCTGCATAACCCATTTAGATGCATTAAATTTTCTGGCTGGATGATTGGTAATCCCCTCAGCCTTGATAGCATGCTGAACGATCTCATCAACATTATCAAAATGCTTGAATGTGAGGATATGTTGTATGTCATGTATAAGCCCATGAAAGTATCTGTCAACTAAGACATCATCATCTTCATTCAAGCCACAACGAGCTTGCATGGTCATGAATTCCTCAGAATACTCAACAACTGTCTTAGATCCTTGTCTCAAATCTTGAAAACTTGAACGTAGATCTCTGGAGTAATTGACAGGAAAGAATTTTTGCTTCAACAGATTTTTCATCTCGGTCTATGTGTTAATGGGGTCAATTTGTTAGTTTCTTCTCTTCTTTTGTAACTCGGCCTACCATATCACAGCATATTTGCGAAATCGAGTTGCCACTAGTGTAACTTTATGACCATCTGTCATTGGCTTGTGTGCAAAAATATTTTCAACACATACTAACCAATCCATGAATTCATCGGGCTTCAATTTTCCATCATATTCAAGAATCACGAGTTTAATACCCAAATCTCGATCAACATTTACTACTTGTGGATCTCGTTGATTCAGAATATGTCCTCCATCTCTGTGATTATCCTCACTTTGATTATTTTCCAAATTGGTTAATCGGGTTTCAATCCTTGCAAGAGCCTCTTGGATTTGAACCATCGTTGCCGATAACTCAGCAACGGTTCCTCTAAGTCCTCATTGTGTGTGGAGGAAGACTCCACTTCTTTATGGTTCTTGGGAGGTATTTTTTTTAAATTCAAATTAATTTTTTTTTTACTGACCTGATGTGTAGATATGCTCTCCACGAACCCGTAGGTGAAAAGAGATTTGAAATTCGACGCTGGATGGCCCCACAATCGCAAGTATAAATTATGTTGATGATCTGGTCAATCTGACACAGATTGTTCCAACTGTTTACTGTATTGACTGTGCTAGAGATTTCTGGACTTTGATTAACTGATTTCTGGGCCTTACTAAATCCGGCCCAACTAGCAATAGTTAGCTAAGACACGTGCAATGAATGGCACGTGATTTCCCTTGCTCGGTCCTTGTGTGATGGAAGTAAAAGGTCTTGAAATCTCTTTGTTCTTTGATGCTGGTTGGCGCCACCAGGGGGTGTCGAAGACGATGCCGTTGATCGTTGGCAAGGTGCGTTCGTCTCTGGTGATAGGTACACCTTCTGTCTCTTCCTTCCTATGCGCGCTCTCTCTCTTCTTCTTCTTTTCTTTCTCTTTTTTTTATTCTCTTCCTCTCTCCGCCCTCCCTTATTATTTTTTTTTGGAAGAGGTTCTGGTGGTGGGTTCTGGAATCGATTGTCAAGATCTAAACTCTATGAAAATCTTGACAGTGATGAACTCACGACAGAATAACAGATGCAATTGTAAAGTAATTGCTTTCCGTTCTTTGGTGATTGTATTACAATATATAAGTGTTACAATGCCTTAATTTAGGCTCCCAGAAAAGAAACATATCTAATTACAATCAATCTAACTAATTACAAACAAATTCTATTCTAAGTTAGGAAACTAAAATCATAATAGGATAAGTACAGCTGGGAATATATTGACTCAGTCCAACCACATAAGATATACGTTGGATCTAAGTTGAACTGGATCCTATGGGCCTGCGGGCCTGGACCCTGTGCTGGGCCTTGGGCCTGTTGGGCCTGTGCTTTAACACCCCCCCTCAAATTGATGCGGGAGAATCAACGAGCATCAATTTGCCAACCAAGAATTGATGGCGAGGTCGGGGAAGACCTTTAGTGAAAATGTCAGCCAGTTGAAATTCAGTGGAGACATGCGGAAGGCTGATGACAGAGCGTTTAAGCTCATCACGGATGAAGTGACAATCAACCTCGATGTGTTTAGTGCGTTCATGAAAAATCGGATTCTCAGTAATCCGAATGGCACTGGTATTATCCGCATAGAGGGGAGTAGCACCATCTGCTGGAAAACCAATGTCAGAGAGTAGACCGCGGAGCCAAAGAATTTCGGAGCACGCAGCAGACATGGCTCGGTATTCAGCTTCGGTAGAAGATTTTGAGACCGTGCCCTGTTTCTTGCATTTCCAGGAAATAAGACAATCACCCAAAAACATGCACCATCCTGTCGTTGATCGGCGAGTATCAGGACAACCAGCCCAATCAGCATCTGAATAAGCTTTGAGACGGAGAGGGTTGTTGGATGGAAAAAACAACCCACGAGTCGGTGTACGAATAAGGTACCGAATGATGCGGCGAACAGCAGCCATATGAAGATGACGAGGAGCAGCCATGAACTGGCTCATGAGATTAACCGCATAAGAGATATCAGGACGAGTAATCGTGAGATAAATCAAACTCCCGACTAACTGGCGATAGGTAGTTGGATCAGAAAGAAGATCACCCTCGTCGCGACTGAGTTTGACATGCAGTTCGACCGGCGTATCTACTGGAACAGAGGCAGTAAGGCCTGCCAAGTCAATGAGATCAACAGTGTATTTGTGCTGATTGAGAAAGAGACCTGTAGAGGTTTGATGTACTTCAAGACCAAGAAAATAGTGCAAAGGGCCGAGATCTTTCATGTGAAATGTCGCACTAAGAGAAGCTTGGAGCTTCTGAATCATTTGAGCATTAGGACCAGTAATTACTATGTCATCAACATAGACAAGCAGCACGGTGATCCCGGATGGAGCATGATGAAGAAACATAGAAGGATCATAGGAGCTCGGATGAAAATCTAAACGTAGAAGAGCAGCTTGAAATTTCTCAAACCAGGCACGAGGAGCTTGTTTCAGCCCATAGAGAGAGCGACGAAGTTTGGCAACCATACCAGTTTTGGATGAGCATCCCTGAGGCAGACGCATATACACATCTTCTTTTAGATCACCATGGAGAAACGCATTCTTGACATCCATTTGATATAGGGGCCAAGACTGGGATGCAGCAACAGCAAGAATTGTGCGGACAGTGGTCATTTTTGCAACTGGAGCAAAAGTTTCGTCATAATCAACGCCATATTCCTGCCGATTTCCAAGAGCGACTAGGCGCGCCTTATATCGATCCAAGGTACCATCAGATTTTAGCTTGAGAGAAAAAACCCATTTACAGCCAATAGGTTTGACACCTATAGGAACTGGCACAACATCCCATGTATGATTTTTCTCCAATGCATCAAGTTCATCTTGCATGGCCTGGTTCCAACATTTGTCCTGCACAGCCTGAGAATAGGATTGAGGAATAGGAGAGGAGGACAAAGTTGCCATTAAGGAAGGATGGGAGAACCCATAGCGATCAGGGGGTACCGAAATGCGAGTGGAGCGACGCAAGGGAGGAATTGCCAAGGGACCAGGAACCTCAGGTGGACCGAATGTGGGAGGAAGATCGAGAGGTGAACCCCCTGGAGACGCATCTGTAGTCCGCCTGCGATACACAAAATTAGGATTAAACCGAACAATAGATGTGTCATCAGAAAAACCAGGTAAGGAAACCAAAGAGGAGTTGTCAGGAGCATCAAGATGTTTTTGAAAGAAATACTCGTTTTCAAAAAACACGACATTCCGAGAGGTACGAATGCGACGAATGTGAGGATCATAGCAAAGAAACCCTTTCTGAAAAGGTGCATATCCTAAAAAAACACACCTAGCAGATTGAGCAGTAAGTTTGGTCCGTTCAGATGGTGGCAAATGCACAAAGCAAACAGAACCAAAAACATGAAGATCATCATAAGATGGAGAGATCTTGTAGAGACGATAATATGGGCTTTGATTGTCAATAGAAGATGAAGGCATTCGGTTAATGAGGTGAACCGCAGTAGCCAAAGCCTCAGTCCAAAACCGGGATGGAACAGATGAGTCAAGTAGAAGGGATCGAGTGACATCAAGGAGATGTCGATTTTTCCTTTCAGCGATCCCATTCTGTTGTGGAGTATAAGGACACGTTCTTTGAGAGATAATTCCTTTTGTTTGCAAATATTGTTGAAAATCAGAGGACATGTATTCCCCACCTGAGTCAGAGCGCAAGATTTTAATGCAAGTAGAAAATTGGTTTTCTACATAAGCTAAAAAAATCTTAAAAACATGAAAAACATCAGATTTGGAATGCAGGAAGTAAACCCATGTGAACCGACTGAAATCATCAATAAAAGTTACAAAGTATTTATAGTGAGCATGAGAGAGAGTTGGAGCAATGCCCCATACATCGCTGTGAACCAGATCAAAATTCTGAGTGCTATGTGAAGTGGAAATAGGAAAAGGAAGGGTTTTGCTTTTTCCCAATTTGCAAGTAGCACAATCAAAATACACGTAAGAAGATAAACCAGCAGTTTTATTGATTAAACCAGAATTGAACATTTTGGACAAAGTTTTCGAATTAGGGTGTCCAAGTCTTTTATGCCACAATTGGCAGTTATCTCTAATGGAAAAACAAAACACATCATTGGTCAATTTATTCCTAAAATATTTTGAAAAGTCCAGTGGAAACAAGCGCCCACACTTAGGTCCCCTCGCGATCTCCTTCCCGGACATCTGGTCCTGCACAACACAACCAGAAGGAGAAAAAGAGATATTACAATTATTTTCAACAAGCTGCCCCACTGACAAAAGGTTGGAAGTTAAATTTGGACATAAATAAACATTCTGCAGTGGAAAGGGACCAGAGATGTCACCGACAGCAGTAATGGGAACATGGTCCCCATTAGCAGTTTGGATTTGAAAAGGACCTTTGTAACTTTGCACATTGGAGAGTGTAGCACGGGAAGACGTCATATGATTAGATGCCCCAGAGTCAAGAAACCAAGTAGAAGATGGAGAGGATGTACCTGAGAGACCAAAAGTAGATAGGGCATTGACAATCATTTGTTGAACCATATCTGGAGTGAGAGAGGATGAAGGACCAGGCTGTGAGGACGCAGATGAAGCAGCAGGTATAGCCGAAGAAGCAACATACGCCTGCGGAGCCTGAGACTGAGGAGTCTGAGGGAGTGCTGATGAACGTTGGGGTCGGCGGCGACATTCAGTGATGATATGTCCCGACCTTTTACAGTAGCTGCAGACCTTCTGTTTGCATTGAGTCGCAATGTGCCCAAATTTTTGACAACTATAACATTGCGTTTTGCTCAAGTCGCGCATCGGAGGCTGAGAAGTTTTATTAGCCGAAAAAGCGACTGAATAGGTTCCAGTCGTTTGTTGTGCTATATGAGCTGAGGTCGCAATGCGTTGTTCTTCTCGGAGGAGTTCATTTAAGCATACATCCATGGAAGGTAATGGCGTTCGATTCATCAGAGCAGATCTGATACTTTCATATTCACTGCGCAGTTTCATTAAAAATTGATCTCTTTGACTAGAGGCTTGAAGATCCTGAATAACGAGCAAAACATCTGGAGCTACATCAGCATACTTAATACCATCATATTCTGACCACAGTGTACGAAATCCAGAATAGTAATCCTGGATGGACAAGGTGCCTTGCTTATATTCTGCAATTTCACATTCAAGATGAAATTGTCGTGCAGAATTATCTTGATGGTATACTTTCTTCAGATACCCCCACATGTCTTTGGAAGTGGGATAAGGTTTAAGATTCATGATCAGATGTGGCTCAATAGAGCCGTAGGATCCATGATTTGATCTTCGCATCTTTAGTAAGCCAAGAGGAGATCTTCTTTTCATCTTCAGTGGGTTTAGGGTCAGATCCAGAAATATAACCCCACAATTCCTTAGCCTCCAGATAGATTTGAAACTGAAATGACCAAGCAGGATAATTCTTTCCTGTGAACTTGATCAAAGTAACCTCAGATTTTTCCATCTCAATGTTGATATTGTGAAAAAATCGATGTAAGTAGCACTAAAAACTGCTCAACAGTCAAGAAAAAATATGTAGAATGTATATCCTGTGAAAGAAAACTTAATCCAACCAAGCAGGAAGAACAGTGCAAAAACAGCACAAAATTTGGCTAAAAAATAGTCCCAGACGGCCTTGATATTGGCTGGAAATCTACCACGTGGGACCCACTGATGCTGTTGATCAAGGATCAAGGGACAGATCTGAGAAGCCCTTCTAAACTGGCTTCTACTGAATCAAGGATGATCTGAATCTACTGAATATTGAAAATTCTGGACGGTCTAGATGAAAACATTGTGAAACTTTGGATAAACTGGAGAATGAGGAAAAAACCAACCTGGAGTCTCTGTAAAATTCTGAAAAAAAATCTCTAATAGTCTTAGGAATATTAGTCGACCACTGTGGAGTGATTTCTGGAAGTTGATCCGATGATCTGAGATGGGCCACCAGTCTCTAGGAAAAGAGAAGGAGGCAATGTCGTCTGGATCTGTCTGGGTTTGCAAAACAGATCCTTGATCTGTTGTTCTTCAAGAAGATTGTGATATCTCTCTACTCAGATTTCCTTGATACTATGAAAAGAAACCAGAGTTCCTTGAACGTGGCTCTGATACCATGTCAAGATCTAAACTCTATGAAAATCTTGACAGTGATGAACTCACGACAGAATAACAGATGCAATTGTAAAGTAATTGCTTGCTGTTCTTTGGTGATTGTATTACAATATATAAGTGTTACAATGCCTTAATTTAGGCTCCCAGAAAAGAAACATATCTAATTACAATCAATCTAACTAATTACAAACAAATTCTATTCTAAGTTAGGAAACTAAAATCATAATAGGATAAGTACAGCTGGGAATATATTGACTCAGTCCAACCACATAAGATATACGTTGGATCTAAGTTGAACTGGATCCTATGGGCCTGCGGGCCTGGACCCTGTGCTGGGCCTTGGGCCTGTTGGGCCTGTGCTTTAACATGGATTTCTGTAAATTGAATTCCCAACATCAGTTTGAGGGTTGGTATCAAATACACAGCCGATACTTAAGTGGACCAGGACATCAAGGACTAAATGGACTTATGGAACTATTGGGTCAAATGGCCCTTTCTTGTAGTAAAATTGTTGTGACAATAGGATTCGATAAATCTCTCTAAATAAGTAGTTGTAACAGCCAAACCATATCCTCTTTCTAACAATACTAATATAAATAGATCGTCGTGGGAACAAGACTCCACTAAGCCTTTCCACTGCAATCTCTCTTTCTCATCAAATTGTGTCAATCGTGAGCTTGAGGGATGTCCACATATCTAGCATCTGCGGAGTACTATGGACTACTATATAAATTGATCTTGGTGGGAACAAGACTCCACAAAGTCTTTTCTCTGCGATATCTCTCTCTTCAAATCATGTTAATTGTGAGCTTGAGGGATGTCACATATCTAGCATCTGTGAAGTACTATGGACTACCACATCATTTTATATTTATCATCAGTAATCTCTCATTTTTTTCCCTCACACATCATGAGCTTAAAGGGGGTGTCCGGCAATGTAATATTTATGTAGGACTGTGGACTACTAACCTAAAATAATCAGATATTATCTCATGCATTCTAGGATAGCCAAGAAATTGCACTTTTTAGCTTTGTTGTACTTAAAAGCCATAATAAATATTGAATGTCTGCTCACAAAGGGTTGAGCTTCTCAATTGACTCTATTTAATTTTCATGTGGTTACTAAGAGCTCTGAGCACCTAATTCATATTTTATTCTCCAAGATAAATAAAATCTTATAAAATAGTATGTACATCACGATTAAAGTCTGCCAAACTTATAGGGCTAGGAAAACGATCTTGATCACACCTTTCTCATTAAACAAGACACTGCCTCTACCTGTTGGGCCAATAAAAGCTCTATCCACCTTGAATATCAAGCACCCAGAAGGCAGGGTTTGCCAATATGAAGACAGCTTCACTGGAGCACCACCTCATCTATCTACTTTCCCTTAACCTTGAATATAGTTTCATTTCTCTTGCCCCATAGACTTCTCCTTTGAAGCACCATTGATCACAGCTAAGTCTAATTCAACACATTGATCATAGGTAAATCTAATTCAACACAAGTTTTTACATAATTATCTAATTAGAATTCGATATAATATGTGAATTCAAAGCACAAAAATCTTTATCAGTTAGAAAACATTTTGTGAACGATATAGCTCAATGCAAAAAACAAATACCTGCTATTAGAAAATTTTGAAGTCTCAGCAATATTCTTTGCGAAGGCAGCCCTTTTCGAAAGATCACCTTTCTAGAAAAGAAAATTAGTGCGATTCAATATACTATTTAGTGAAGCCATAAAATCCATTTTGCATGATACAAGTAATAACAGAATTAAAAAACAAAATTTGTCAACTTCAAGGAAAAATAACTCGCTTCATGAACCTCTGCATAAAATATCAAACTACATAAATAAATAAAAAATACACTAATAGTTAGGTGTGCCGTGGATAGAACAAAAACCAAAACACACACTTACAACCACTCCCACAAGACAGTTTGATCCCAAACAGTTATCGGTAACCAGTATTTCGTGGTAGCTTTTGAGAGAGAGAGAGAGAGAGAGAGAGAGAGAGAGAGAGAGAGAGAGAGAGAGAGAGAGAGAGAGAGAGAGAGAGATGTTTAAGAATTAGCAGCTAGAGTGTGAAGACACTTAATTTCATATGGTCCTCAATGTAGTCTATAATCACTAGAGGATCACCTTTATTTGATAGTCTCCCATATATCATACATTTTCTTAGATTCAAGTAGTTAGTAAAACTTCATTGTATTTGTGTAGATAAGCTCATTACTAAAATTGTACAAGGATTTCACTGTAAATAGGGTTGCTGGGAGTATTAACCCAACACAGCAACTTCTTCAAGTCCCTTGTTTCTTTTTAGGTTGCTTCATAAATCAGAACCTAGGCTCTCTGATCTGTCTATAACCCAAATGATCTTGGATTCTGCTTCTGAGATTAATGAGCTATTCCCCGTTCTCTGAACCTGTGCTAAAAAATCTGCCAATCAACTGTTGACCTGCTGCCAGAAATTCGACAACCTGGTGGGATCCACCCCAGATCGATCATCAAAAGATTCATCCCATCTGGTCGTCCCTACTAAAGCAATCTTCAGTTAAAATTTGAACCCATTTGGTGGTATTGGAGGTGTGATTAGAGAATGGAATGGAATTGTTATTAGAAATTTTTCTGGGCCTGTGGTTTCTATGGATGCTAATGAAGCTGAAGTGTTTGCTCTACTTATTCGGTGCCATGAGTTGGAAAGGATAGGCAGTTCTCATCCTATTGTTGAAGGAGATTCCTTTTCGACTATTCAATGGGCATCTGAGAAGGCTGTTTTTAACCTGGCAGATAGCAGATTGGGTGGAGGAGGTGCAGGATATTTCTAATAAATTGGGTGTTTCTTTTCGTCAGATCTTACGGGAGGCTAACTCAATGGCGGATGGTTTGGCAAGGGAAGGAGTTTCTCGACCTTCTATCATGTTTGATTTATAGTTTTTTTTTATTATATTTTTTTTCTTGTTTTTGGGTAATTGTTCTGTTTTTCTCTTTTTCTGGTGGAATAAAATTTAACGGTTATCAAAAAAAAAATTTGAACCCATTTGGACCTCATCTGATTAGGTATTCAGGGCTTGTTGTGAGTCGACAGTTTTCTAAACTTGTTTTCATCTCGGTCATTGAATATCTGTGATTCTCAATGGATCATTCCCTAATTTGGAGGATAGCTGTGTCACTCAACTACATACCTAACCTAGAAGAGTGATATGCTGATTGATGGTGTTTAGAGGCGATTTATTCCAATCTGCTGTTATCTGGCCTGGACATCCAAACCAAGTGCTACTACCGAACTGCTTGTGTGTAAAACTAATATTTTCCACTAGCGAGCTCTCTTCCCTGCAATTTTGGGTAGGATTAATTATGCTTATTGGGCCCATCAAATGACTAAGTAAAATTTTCAGGTCTAACTCTCGAGACGAGTAATTTTCTACTTGGTTTTGCAACTTCCTATCACATGAAGAATGAATTTCAATCAAGATTCTGATGTGGCCAAAGCCTACTTGGTGCAGATTGATCATTGTAAGAAGGCTCACAAGCTTCTAATAAAGAATTGAAGTGGGATTGGGACCCAAAGAGTCCATATTTATGTTTAAAATTGAATTTCAGGGGCTGTTTCAGGAAAATAAAGCAAAGGAGGGTTTTTTTGCAAATTTTCCGAAGTTCATAACACAAACAGGTTGTCACATGCAGTCTATTTGTAAGCAATGTATGGTGGGCCAGATCTAAATCAATCCAAGTAGGTTAGGCACCCAGATCTAATTCAAGTTCGTGTGGTTTGTTTCATGATCAAGTGGCACACATGAGGCCCACAACCTGGAACTTGGAAATTTCCTATTTTCTCTAATTTTTTATTAATTTCTGATTGTTTGGTTTAAGAAACATTAGTAGGACATTCTAATTGTAATAGGAAACAAAATTAGAAGAATTCCTGGGGTTTTAGATGGCTTTTGAGTTCTACAAAAGCATAGCAGTAGTCAACTGCTATACTCCATGTTTGACTGTTTTGAGCTTTTGAGTAGAACTGCAAGTTCTGGTTATGCACTTCTCTTTTTTCTTGGTCATGTAGTACTATAGGGATAGAGAAGACTACTCTAAGGTCAGTGGGTTAGTTATTTGGTTGTTCCTTGCATAATTTTCTATTCTGGATTTCCTGTGATCTACCTGCAGATCATACTAGTTGCTGAAAATTATTTTTGGTTTGTTTAATTGGGCCCTAGATGGTCCCATTGCACCAAATTGCGACTGCATCACTATCTCATCAGGGAACCATTCTCCAGCTCCCATGTCTTTATACCCTTGAACAAAATGGTGCCATTGAACGTACTTCTCTCCTTCTTGGGAGCTCTTTTAGCAGCCACTTATCTTATCAAACACTATCCATCCTATGATTTGTCCGGCTGCACACCCTTTAAAACACTCTTGCATCAAAAACTAAACTAATCTGTCGTATTTGGGTGTAACTATTTTGTTCTTCTTCCTCCTTGATAACAATTCCAAACTTTCTCCCAAATCCACCATTTCAGTTTGTTGAACATTGAGGGTTCCGTTGTTTCAATCCTAAAGTCAACCATCTTTGTATTTCGCATGTCACATTTCATGAGCATATTCTATTCTACCCCCTGCCAACTGCTTTCTCTTTCTCCTGATCCCCCTCACTCCTACTCCCTGGATCCTTTCATTAATTTATTCCATGTCCCCATTTTTTGCTTCTCTTCATGAACCAACCATAGTGTCACTTAACTTATTAAATGTCCTGCTCCCTCAGCTAATGAGACACCTCGCAGGTATTTTTTCGAAATTACAAACCTGTTGATGGTTTAGCTTTATTGTTTCTCACCATTTTTCTCCAACCTACCAACAGTTTCTTGCAGCTCTTCATTCTTATACTGAGCCTCAGTCGTACAAAGAAGCATCCACCTCTCCACAATGACAAGCTGCTATCACCGAAGAACTTGCAGCTTTGTACAAGATTGCATGAGATCTTGTTCCTCTTCCTGCTGGCAGACCTACTACTGGTTTCAAATGGGTATTAAAAAATCAAGACTCAATTTGATGGAAGCATTGAATGCTTCAAGGCCCGCCTAGTTCAAAAGGCTACAAGCAAGAATATGACATTGATTATAAGGAGACCTTTGCTCTCTTCACCTAAATGACCATTGTCCACACTCTCATCTCTGTGGCTGCTGCCTGTCACTGGACCGTATTTCAAATGGATGTCAAGAATGCCTCTTTAAATGGCCTGCTAACAGAAGAAATTTACATGACTTCACCGAGGGACATTATCATCCACCACACTATGTTTGTTGACTGCGTCGAGCTCTATATAGACTCAAACAAGCCCCTCATGCTTGATTTGACCGCTTCTACAGTGCAATGGCGGCATTGGCTATTCCTAAAGTTTTCATGACTCAACACCCTACTTCTCTACCCATGGTAGCATACTTCTTCTCTATGTTGATGGTATGCTTGTTGCCGGTGATGATCAAGAAAGCATACTGTTTCTCAAGATCTATCTCAGTTCCCAATTTGACATGAAAGATCTTGGTCCTCTGAGCTACTTCTTGGTGCCTACACTCCGCAGAGTTGCGTTCTTTCACAAATGAAGTATCTTGGAGATGTTCTTCATAGAGCAGGGCTAACTGATTCCAAAATTGTTAGCACTCCACTTGAGCTCAATCAAACACTCTCTAGATCGAATGGCACTCCTCTCCCTGATCCCACTCATTATAGACAAGTTGTTGGTAGTCTTGTCTACTTGACTAGCACTCGACCTGACACTGCCTATCTAGTCCAAGTTGTTAGTTTGTCTTCACCCCTACTTCTCTCCATTGGCTATTGTTCTTTGGATTTTGCACCGTCTTCAAAGAACAATGAATTGGGCACTTATCTTCGGTGATAGCTCTCTCCAACTCACTGCCTACTTTGACTCTAATTGCACCAGATGTAATACACACCGATCTACTGCAGAATACTGCATCTTTCTTGGCCCTACTCGTATCTCCTGGAAGAGCAAGAAGCAATCAGCAGTTTCCCACCCCTTCGCTAAAGCCGAAGATCGGGCCTTAGCTCGCACTACAACTAAGATTCTTATTTTCATATGGTCATTAGTGTATCATAACCCCTAGAGGATTACCTTTATTTGACAGTCTATCATGTATTATAAATGTTCTTAGATTCAAGTAGTTTGTCGAACTTCAATGTATTTCTAAAGACAAGCTCATTACTCATATTGTGCATGACACTCCATTATAAATAGAGTGGTTGGGAGCATTAACCCAGCACAACAACTTCTTCAAATCCCTTATTTCTTTTGGGTGTTTCATAGAGTACCACACCAAAGTCCAAATAACCATTATCTGCAATAAAATATACTGATGGAGATAACAAGAAAACATTTCAAGAACACTAGTAGATACTTCTACAAGAATGCTTCAAAAGACTCAAATTTCAATTTACAATGTATCGATGCAAACTGGGATGATATAATTGATTTCATTTTGTAAAAAACTTGGGTTTTCGTTCTTGTTTTTTGGATGATCTGTAAGTCATCTCATTGTGTGAAATCATGAAAATTAAAAAAAAAAAAAACTTCCAAAAGAAGACCGAAGTGTGAATCTGACATCACCTTCTTGAATCAGATTGGGATTTAGAACAGACAGGATTTTATTGATGTCCTTTCTTTTCCCGTTATCAAGCATTTTTAACTAGAATCAATCATTATCTTTAAAAATAAAACACGCTCAAGTTTTCTCATGCTCATTCGGAAGTTTCGGCCCTCGGACCAACTAAACCGTCTCAATCTCTTAGTCTTATCTCTCAATCCCTTATCATCCTTTTTAGACTATAACCTTCAACCCAAGAAACCTAAATTTACCCAAATCTGTCACCCAAAAAACCCCTACTTTCAGCCAACAACTCTCTCTCTCTCTCAAAACCATTTGGTTGTTTGCCAAAAGTTAACCCCAACACATACCTACATAACTATACCAAACCCCTAGCCTTTCCTTCACAAATCCCACATCAAACCCAAATTTAAGCAAAATCCTAACACAAGTCCCTCGTCTGAAAATCCCCAGTTTTGCCCCAACTGGGCCCAGAATTAGTCTGGCCCAGGCAGTATCTTAGTTAAGTTCTTATTATGAAATTAGAAGTAATGCTTATTATTAACTTGATAGTATTCCACGTGATTGGGTTTGGAAAGGAGTGGAGTTGTATAACAACTCTAAATAGGAAGTTTGAGATGACTAGAATTCCATCTACCCTTTATATATATGATAACCAACGACCACTACATTGGTATCCTATTCATCTTCCTTGGAGAAATTCTAAGAGAAAAGTCTTGTGGGTTGCAATTTAGGGGAAGGAGAGGAAGGCTACTGATGTCCTATTCGCATTCACATATTGCAAAGGCGACGATCGTTTATCAAAGGTGAGTGGATCTTCCTTGATGATTCTAATTCATGATCTAATTGCGTGTTAGATACTTGGGCCTAGGATTGGTCTGGCCCAGGTAGCATTTTAATTATAGCTTGGCCCAAGTTGTAATGATATTTGAGCCCAAGTTATAATGCAAATAGGAGTCTAGACTTTTAGTATGACTTAGAAAGTATCCCACGTGAGAGAGAATTGGGAAAGAAGAGAGTTGTAAAACAACTCTAAAAGGAAAGTTTGAAAGTGATTGGAATTCCCATCTCTCCCTTTATATATGAGAACCAACGACCCTTTTATGATATGCTATTCATTAAGGAAGAGTCTGAGAATCTTGTGGATTGTAAATTAGGAGAAGAAGGAGAAGGCTGTTGATGTCAAAGGAGACAATTGTGTATCAAAGGTGAGTGGATCTTCCTAAATACCTTGATGTTTTAATTAGAAGATTGATGTTGGTGCATGAATCTGTTGAATTGAAATTCTGTAGTACAGTAATGGTTCCTGTATCTATGGGTTACACTCGAACTCTTGGTCTTGGGTCTGATATCATCTCGATTGTGAAGAGTTTAATGCTAGAGATTTGATAACTCTTGTTTCTCCTTGAATAGTTGAATTTTGTGCAATATACAGAACCCAGAGGCCTGTCGACAATGATACAGAGTGATATAAAGGAGTTGTGGGACCCATCTATTGATCTGATTAGTGATCAAAACCCCACATCTGTGAGAGGAGTGGTAGTCGACCACTGTGTAGATGGACATCTAAGAATTTAATCAGTGGGACCCACTGATCAATGTGTTCAAAAGATGTCAGGCGTGAATTGGGGACAAATCAGTATATTACCGATTTTGATTTGTGGACCCCACATTGTGATTGGATGATGGATCAGAACCCCATATCTTGCAAGGAGCCCTTGGTCGACTATAGTGTAGATGGACATCTAAGGTTTGGACCGATGGGACCCACTGCACATTAAAATCAAGAAAAATTCAGGCGTCCTTCAGGTAGAATATCGTTTTGGGTTTTTGGACCCCAGTAATTGATCAAGTAGTGAATCAGAACCATTGGAAGTGTACACTAGTCTTGGGCGACCCATACCTAGATGTCTGATCTTGATTTTATCTAGTGGGGCCCACTGGATTTTTATGCCACTAGGTTCAGGCGTGATGCAGTATACTTAGATGTTCTGGATGAAACTATTGGGAAAATAACCTGAACTATATATGAAATTACAAGTTTACCCTTACTATCTAGATGGTTCAAGATTTGTATGGATTATGATTAATTATGTAGATCATGATTGATTACATGATTATGATTATTAGTAGATCATGATTGATTACATGATTATGATTAATTATGTAAATCATGATTACTTACATGGTTATGATTAATTTTTGTAGATCCGGATTAATTACATGATTATAATCAATTATGTAGATTGTGATTAATTTAACGGACAGTGAGTAACTAATGTTGAAAATGGGACACTCCTATACCAATCAATGCCAATTATGCTAGTTTGGGGCAATGATCAATTCTGAATGGTGTTAGGATTGGGCCCACGTTGCTATACATGAGTATTTAATTCTATTAATTGCTGTTTATGTTTTCAGTCGATATATAATTATGAGATACAATATATTGGGTTTCATATGTTGGACTGGTGTCCGGATGATAGATGGCTTCGGGCCATGATGGCCGGTATAGCGGCGGGTCCTTAATGGACGTGATGAGCCAATTTGATGGCTGGTCCTTAGTGGACGTGTCTAATGAGACAGGGTCATGGTGACCGGTATACATGTATACGATAAGGCCGTTGAGGCGTGGTGATGTGCATGGGCACGGATTGTGCGTGAAAGAATCTAAATAATATTTAATTATTGATTTAGACTTGTCAAGCATGTGATGTTATATTTATGTGATTTGTGTAATTAGGAATATTCATTCACCAGTAGTACTGATGTTGTGTTACCCCCTTCAGTAAATCAAGCTGCGGGCGGGATAGAGCGGAACGATGATCAGCACGTGAATTTCAATATGCGTGGCTGATACAGAGTGCACGAGGAAAAGATAATTAGTAGATAAAGGGATAAGCCTGGTTAGAGATATTATTTAATGTTTTCAGTACATTATGATGCAGACCGAACATAGTCAAGTTGAGAAACTATTGATTAAATGAAATTATTATTAATTAAATGCCAAACTGCTTATGTGGAATTATTTTGATTAATGTTTGTTAAATATTACCAAAGTTATCACGATCCAGAGATCTGACAGGGCCCCAGGATTTGGGTCGTGACAAAGTGGTATCAGAGCCTACTCTCGACTAGTTCGAGTGTGGGTCCCCTGACGTGGGCGGGCTTCTATGTCCCCGGATTCCCACATCGACTATAGAGAGGAAAGTGAATGGGATTATATGTAAAGCTTACACCCTTACCTAGCATGAGGCCTTTTGATGGGTTGAAGCCCATCAGAAGCAAAACCGTGAGGCCAGTGGGCCAAAGCGGACAATATCATGCATGGGTAAGGGGTGGGGCGTTACACAAACTCTGGGTTGTGGTAAGAAAGAGTTGATTTCATGGTGAAATAGTTGGATTCTATTATTAAATCTGGCCTTTTGATGATGGTTCATGTGGAGAGAAGAAGATCAGATGATGAGCCTGTGCAGAACTGCACTGCTTTTCTCTTTCACATGAAGATAGTTCTCTTACGTCAGGGGTTGTGGGACCCCCTGGCCCACTGTATGGGTGATCTGAACTAGGAAGTAGTAAGCCTACCCCTAGTCGACCAAGGAAGATATGGACCTAAGGGAGGTGGGCCCCATTTGGGCCACCATCCACTTGATTTTAATGATACAGGCGTGAATATGATGGAAACAGGGCAGAATGCGACATGAGTTATGGGACTCATCAGTGGACCTGATTGGAGATCAGGACCACACATCCTTTAGGGGACCTCTGGGCGACCCCAGTGCTGGTGGACCCAAGGGAAGTGGGTCCCATCTGGTGGTCCATCTTATGACCATGTTATCCCTACGTGACTCACCATTACAAAATTATGGTTAAACTGTTTTGAACTGTGGGCCCCAAGGTATGATCTGATGGTGAATCCAATCCTATAGAAGGGAAGTTTAACCCTTGGCAACCATCTAGACTAGGTCTGATCTTGGATTGGCTAAGTGGGACCCACTGGATTTTACGCCAAGAAGTTCAGATGTGAACTGTATGTTTGTTTGTGTTGTGTGTGGAATGATGAGTTCTGAAAAGGGGTCTGGTAATGGAGATAGACCTGGACTTGTGTAGAGTACTAAATTAACTTTCTTAGTTAGATGAATTGAAGTTGGTGATCATGATTAATTAACTGTGATTAAACTATGGGTTCTGTGATTAATGTTGTGTAGTGTTGGGTTTATAATATAGTGTGGGCCGCCCTATATCAATCAATACCAATTATGAATAGAAGTGGGGCAACAACCAAGGAATTGTGTAGAGGCTGGGTCCACACTACTGTTTGTGTATGTTATGAATAATGAATTCTAGTTGCTATGTGATTATGAGATATTGTGCACTGGTCCCAGATTTTGGGATGGTCCCAGACGGGGGATGTTTGGACCTTAGTGTCCGGGCCGTTTATAAGGGCTGGTCCTTAGTGGACGTTGTGTGGCCATTGTGATGGCTGGTCCTTGGTGGACGTGTCTGATGAGACAGGGTCATGGTGACCGTTATACATGTATACGATAAGGCCTTTGAGGCGTGGTAAAGTGCATGGGCATGGATTTGTATGTCAAAGAACTTTTAATTATATTTGATATTGATTCAGATTTGTTGAATTATGTGATGTTATGCTATATGTGACTTGTGTAATTAGGGAATATCATTTCACCAGTAATGCTAATATTGTGTTGCCCCTTCAGGGTAATCCACGTTGCGTGTGGGACAGAGCAAAACGATGTTCAGCACATAGATTTCGGCATGCGTGGCTGACAAGAGAGAACGAGAAAAGTTAAATTAGTTGATAAGGGATTAGCCCTTGCTTTAGGGAAATTTATTTAATGTTTAGCACATATTGATTCAGACAGGACATATTAAAGTATGAGTATTCATAAATTATCGATTAATTGAAATTATAGTTTGATTTAAATGCCAAATACTTGTGAGAATTATTTGATGAATATATGGTAAATATTGCCAAGTTATCACGATCCGGAGATCTGACAGGGCCCCAGAATTTGGGTCGTGACAATCTGTAAGTCATCTCATTGTGTGAAGTCATGAAAATTAAAAAAAAAAACTTCCAAAAGAAGACCGAAGTGTGAATCTGACATCACCTTCTTGAATCAGATTGGGATTTAGAACAGACAGGATTTTATTGATGTCCTTTCTTTTCCCGTTATCAAGCATTTTTAACTAGAATCAATCATTATCTTTAAAAATAAAACACGCTCAAGTTTTCTCATGCTCATTCGGAAGTTTCGACCCTCGGACCAACTAAACCGTCTCAATCTCTTAGTCTTTATCTCTCAATCCCTTATCATCCTTTTTAGACTATAACCTTCAACCCAAGAAACCTAAATTTACCCAAATCTGTCACCCCAAAAAACCCTACTTTCAGCCAACAACTCTCTCTCTCTCTCTCTCTCTCTCTCTCTCTCTCTCTCTCTCTCTCTCTCTCTCTCTCTCTCTCTCTCTCTCTCTCTCTCTCTCAAAACCATTTGGTTTTTTGCCAAAAGTTAACCCCAACACATACCTACATAACTATACCAAACCCCTAGCCTTTCCTTCACAAATCCCACATCAAACCCAAATTTAAGCAAAATCCTAACACAAGTCCCTCGTCTGAAAATCCCCAGTTTTGCCCCAACTAAACCTAATAAACCTCAAATCGCTTCCCTTGATGGATTTGGATCAACCCTACATCTACCCTAGAGAAAACTGTAGCCTGTCCTTTATTTAATTAACCAAAAGCACTAATCCATGAAACGAAACTGATCTACAGCTATCCTATAACCGCACACCCTATCTTAATTGATAAATGAATAAATAAACCAGTCAACAATCCCCAAACACCAGTACACCACCTTATTTGCTTAAGGTTACAAACATTCCCTAAGCTGCATGATAAAAAAAAAAAAAAACTGCTCTTTCATGAAATTGAAGACAAACATGAAAGGTTGTTGCATCAAGAAACTCCTGAACATCAAATTGATCCAATTAAAGAAACAATCATAGATCCTCATTTAGTCCCGTCAAGACAAAAAGAAGACCTACCGTTGATCTTCTAAAATTCAGTCCTCCGCTTGATTTTGGTTTTTGAGCTCAACAGTGGTTCAAATCATACAAGAGATATACCGATTGATGGACACAAGTAAATGATCTGACAGTTCAATCGAGATTGTTTGCAAATGCAAGTCTCATGGAGTTTCGGAGAAGATTCAAGATGATAGAAATGCAAATGCCTCTCTTCTAGCGACACATGGTGGATCAGATTACACTCTACATTCATTCAGTGGCAAAAGAGAAACATCTATAATCAAATTGTGAGTTTATACGATCATCTTTGATATGGGTGGACTACTGCACTACTCAAGATTGAGCATTTCCAAGCCAGGGACAATGATGAAGTCAGCAGCCTTGGAAGAGCTCGAGCAGACCCCACATCAACTCAACAAGGGTCCACATAAGACAAATTTAGAGTAATAGGTTTCATTTTTAATTTCCATTTTTCTAGAGAAGCGCATGTGTGATGTGCAAAAAGGAGTCCCAATTGCCCAATTACGCGCATTTTTGTGAGTAATTCAATCACCTATAAAAAAAATAAAAAAATAAAAATAAAATAAAATAAAATAAACAAAATTGTGCAATTATGAGATGTATTGGAGAATATATGACCCACTTACTGATAGTGAAAAGTCAACTTTCTGGTTTTTGAAGCATCCAAAGTGGCCGTTAATGGGAATTCCATACTTGGTGAAAGTCAGCAAGTTCTATATATGTAACTCATAATCAACCTTACTAATATAATGAATTTTATTTTGTAAAAAACTTGGGTTTTCCCTATTGTTTCTTGGATGGTGTGAAGTCACGAAGGAAGATCATAGGGAGTTCTACCCGCAAATTATCAATCCTTGAAGATTGGTTGAACAACGAGACCTTTTGCACAAATATGTGGTGTAAAGATCACGGTCGTAATGTAATAAAGGAAATTCTGGCATGAACATGTGGTGTAAAGATCAAGTTTGTAATGTGATCAACCTGACTTTGTATTTAGTGGTCGACAGTGCATGCCCACTAAAGACAATTAAAAAAAGGTCATTACCCAATGCAGGTCCTGCCGAAGCGGGTCCAAGGAGGGTCCAAAGTCCAGACTGGAGACAAACCTAACCTTTGGTAATTTTGCACAAAGTGGCTGCTCACAAGTCTTGAACCTGCATTATCATGCATGGCACCGAGACTTTTACCATTGCACCAAAGCAATGACCCTCCACTAAAGACAATTCAAAGGACGATTAATATCTTCTCGCAATGAATCTGAAGGGTTGATCTAGCAGTCCAATGATACTAGCAATTCTATCTACACCATCAGAAGATGTCGGCCTTCCGGTCTTCTACTAGATAAGAGAAGACCATGTGTACCAATGCAACAACAGAAGCAAACGGATCATTTTACTAAATGGAAGATGAGATCGTTGATCTTCTTCCAAGAGGTCTCCATGCTAATCTGTCAAAGTTGCGTTCTCTTAAGTCAGGGAAAACAGATGCAATTTAGGTGGACCATGAGCCAAGGCCACTAAAGGAGGGCAAGTACCCACTAGTCAACCAACCAGCATGAGGGGCCATGGTTCACTTTAAGTGCAAAAAATCTCATGTCCGCAAAGCCATCAATAATGGCAAATTTTTCCAAGGGACAGTCACATCCTCAAGTTGTCCATACTCCATATGGTCCATACCTTTAAAGTTTTAGACAAGATATCAGATATCTTAGTGATTGATTTGATCATAGATTTTTATAAAGCTTTATATAGACTCTTTAATTAGATAGTAGTAGATATTGATGTTGCTTTGTTAAGAAAGTAATATCAAGTAAAGATTGCAACTACATAGATTAAGATTCTTTGCAGTTAGTGATCAGAAGGCCTATCATATAAATACATACATGTATATATGTGTTTCTGCGTATGTATGTAGAGAGAGTAAGAGAGAGAGGAATGCTCCACAACACCCAACCCATTTTTCTTAATAAAAGCAATACTATGGGGCACACCGGATGCATCAAAACTGAGGGATGCGTGGCAATTAAAAGGATTTAACATGTATTAGGGGAATACATTAATATCAGGCTTATCAAATGCTCCTAACCCTTGGTTTTAGGTCCTCAAAGTTAAGTCACTATGCTTCACACACACTTATTTTGATGAAATCCAATGATAAGCAATATCTGCAACAGTGTGAAACTAGGATCAGTGCCAAATCAGGTAGGTTCAGTGCGTGAAGGGATTAGATTAATCACAGGTCCGGAAAAAAGCGGGTATTTGGATCATGACACAATATAAATGTAAAAGCCTCCCCCCTCCATGTGTGAAGGCATGGGCATGCTTTTTGGTCATGTCTCCAGAGGTTGGTATATTAAGGAAGATTGCATGATGAGTCCGGCCCTCTAACCTTCTCACCTAGGTTATTTGGATTTTAATTTATCACTTCCTAGAGGGAAGAAGTGTATATATGCTGTTGGGAAACAAAGGAATTATTTTCTCCCTAATATATATGAGTGTGCATTACAAAGAGAATATACAAATTTGATCCAATCTTTTAGTTCCATTGCCTTTCATGCGAATTGTTCTTATATTCACAAACTACTACAATATGCCTTTTTTGAGTTTTTTAGGAGTAACTAGCATCACAAGACACAATACCAACTGCTTATACAAAATGAAGATCAGTTTCATATCTGAGCAGTAAGAGTTAACAGAACATCCTCCATATGGGATTCTAACCGGCACTCAGAATCCTCACAACAACAAATGAAAGAGGACA
The DNA here is from genome assembly GCA_012931725.1 of Litsea cubeba. Taxonomy (NCBI): domain Eukaryota; kingdom Viridiplantae; phylum Streptophyta; class Magnoliopsida; order Laurales; family Lauraceae; genus Litsea; species Litsea cubeba. The sequence goes on along the minus strand of CM022955.1, from coordinate 21,165,153 downwards.
GTAAAAGGTCGTCTCACCATAACCCTTGCACTTTAAAAGAAACCTTAAGGAGCACCACTCACCACTAATGAAAATCTAGCTGACAACAACCATACCATAATCCATGCTCCCAGTATTACCCCAAAGCATATCCAAGTATGTGTAGTCCAAGAAAGACCACTGGACCATATCTAGGGCTTTACTAAAATCAAGTCAAAACACCTCAATCAGCCTACGTTCCTTGTGTGTGACATTGATACACCCATGAGCAATGAGTACACTATCCAAAATTCAGTGCCCATCAATAAACATCCCTTGATGGTTGTTGACAGAGTACTGAAAAGCAGTTTGCAAGAAGATAGGAATCTTCTAGGAACTCCAGACAAGGCTAATATAGTTGGAAGTTGTGAATAGAGACAACTCTCTACCCTATAGCATACCCTAGAGTTTCTAAATGAATGCCACAGGAAATCCATCAAGACTGGAGAATGATCACTGCCTAGATTAAAAACTGCTTTTGAAAGTTACAAATAGAGACAGCTGCCTCCATTTTAGGCACCAATATGAACACTAGTACCTGACTCCTTTGAGAGTCGACCACTCATATAATCCTGTAGAAAAGCAGCCCATAATATCACCTTTTAGCATATTCTAGAGTATCCAAATGAATACCACAGGAAATCCATCAAGAAGCATGACTGCAGCCAAAATAAAAACCGCTTGCCCAACTTCTTCAAAGAAAACTTTGTTTCCGACAAAGTAGACACCTCAATTCCCATAAGCTGTATCGAAACATTCCTCTATAAAATGAGATCAAAGATCCTAAAGACCTAGTAGTAAAATAAGTCAAGATACTAATTTCCCTCATATGTATATTACTCATAAGAATGAACCAAAAACATGCAAACACATAAGTAACTTTGCAAGATGGAAAAGAATCAATGAGCAGTAGAAACAACGAAAGCAGGCTACTAGGTCTTCCCAATATTTACCTCCAAACAGACCTCCATGGGAAGAAATTCACATGTTGTTTCTGAAAAGAACTTGTATAGATCAAGCGTCCCATCATCTCCGAATTCCTGCTACAGCCGTGTTTTGAGTATTGCTCGAGTCACAAACAAAAGGGGAAAAGAGGAATAGAACAGAAAAACTTTTGGTGCAGTTAAAATGAGGCATATAAGCCTTCTCAATAGAAAGTCCAATAAAAAGGAAATTCTCATGCAATGCTCAGCCCATATTATGGGTTCTTCATTCAGCCAAATATTCCATTTGAGGCCGAGCACTCTGAATGGTTTAAAACTCGGCCCAGTCCAAATCCGCCCAGTGTAATCCCCCATACCCCGATTCAAGGGCTAGAATATTTTTAATATTTATATATTTAATTTCCTTGATTTTATGGGATATTAAATATACCCTGGATATAATATATATATATATACATATGATGGTTTTATGGAGTCAGGTTTTGGATTGGAGTGGGTGCAGTGGGGCTTTCCAGAGTCCTTGGAGGGTTTGATGGAGGCTTGGGGGTATCACCTTTCTTTGGGAATGGCGTAGCTCTCTGGAGGCTTGTTCCATTCGCTATTCTACGGTCTATATTTGGAATGCTATAGTTTTCAGGGGTTCCTCGATGAATAGGGAACATGTGTTATCTTTGGTGTTTGTGCTTAGCAAAGTGGGCATCAATCAGGAAGGACTTTGATAGTCTAAAAGTTGAAGGCATTTATCATAATTGGGAGGCTTCTTTTTATTGTCAAAGCTTCAAGGAAAGGAAAGTAGAGTCTTGGGCTCCTTCATCAGAGGAGGTGTTGAAGTTTAATGTTGATGAGGTGGCAAGAGGGAAATCGGGTCCCATGGGGAGGCGGGGTGCTTCGTAATAGCCAAGGGGTGGTTTTGTCTGTTTTCTCTATCCATGTCGAGCATATGGAGTCCAATGAAGTGGAGGTTGCTCCAAGCACTCTGGATCCTTGTTGCAGCTCATTCTCATATGTTTGTGTTTGTGGAGAGTGATTCTTTGAACGTTGTGTCCTGGGCTTCCCACCCCCTTAAGGTGCTGTGGAGATTTAATTCTATTTCAGCGAATTGAGAGCCATCTTGCCTTCATTTCTTTCGGGTGGACTTTCATCATGTTAGGCAGTCAGCTAACAATTTCGCAGATGGTTTGGCTAAACAAGGGGTTGACAGGACCTTTAATTTGATTGTTTACTCTGTGTAGTTTGTGGTTTCTATGTTTTCTCTTTGTTTTGATGTGTTTTTCTGTGGTATAGCTCTTTTATACCACTTTTCTACTTTCTCTGAGATGGGTTTCTTGTTTCAGTTGTTTTTTTCTTAATCATTAATATATAGCGTTCACTACCGATAAAAAAAAAACAGGCCAAATGAAGGTGTTGACTAAAGGAGTTGGCTAGAGCCAAAGAAGAACAAACTAGGGGCTCCATCTGATTTGGTTATAATGTCAAAGCTCTATTGTGAAAAAACGGTCAAGGAAAAGTTGTCAAAGCCAATTGTTCTCCCATGCGGCCCTACATCCTGACCCAAAAGGAAAGAAAAGGGCTACAAATTAATTAATTGCTAGGAAATCCACCCTTATTTCCAATTCCTTGATCCTTCTTTAGATTTGGATGCCAATAGGTACATGCACTAAGAACAATAGCAGGGATAATGGGGCTTGGGTCCATTTCATAAAGAAAAACAAAAAAATAAGGACCAGATCTTATGGAAAACAATATATAAGTCATTTAATATCAGTTCAGAAGGAATGGAATGACAGTTTTCAGGAATGAGGAAATCAGCTTCCAAGCTGTTGGATATTTCTAGTTTTAAGAGAGGCAACAGAGTTCAGAGGCCTTCTGGTTCTGGATTTTCTACATGATTCGGATTTTTTTGAATGATGGGATGGGTGATAATTAAGGAAAAAAAATCACTTGTAAGATGGACATAAGCACAATTCAAAAAAGAAAATTGCCCCCTGGAAGGATTTTGTAAAAATCATGTGACCATGCCTAGTGGGGATCAGAGGTATTCTTTTTTTTTTAATGGGATTGGAGACTTTATTCACAATGACAAGAGGTGTAGCTCTTTCTTTCTACCCAAGGCCAGCAGGATTAAAGCAAGGATTGGAGTAATAAATGAGGCAGAACTGTTGGCCACAACAAAATAATTCAGAGGAAAGCTTAATGTTGAGGGCAACTAGAAAAAACAATAATTTAACAAATTTCCTTGCACAAAATCACCTTTGAGACTCTCCTATTATGGTAGAAATCAGATTTTTTTTTTTTCTGTAGGGAGAAATCAGATATTTACAACAGCCAGTCTGCCATTTTCTGGCATGTTACAAGAAGTGCGACTAGGATTGCCAGCTTAGAATTGATTTAACATTTCTTTTTCATAGGACCAACTACATAATTTATCATCCCACTGCTTTTTTGTAATTTCATATTTTTTGTATTTACCGAGAAAGTTAAATGGAAAATAGTTGGATGCCCATCGACAACAACAAAGCCTTATCCCATCTGTTAAAGCGAGAAACACAGACTAATATTCAAGTAGTAAATTCTATATTTATTGGCTGCTTGAGATCTGACTAACACTAAATAGCCCCAAAAGTAAGTGGCAGGGGGAGATAAGAGTGGGAGAGTGTTGGCCTAAATAAAAATGCCCGTAATATGAGCAAACTGCATGCACTATCTCATAACAAGGATGGTTAGAGAGGCATCAGAAAGAAGTATACCCTATTCAAAGCTCCATTGAGTGACAGCTGTGCTACTGGAAAACCCACACCAGTGGCTCCATCATGATAACCAAATAAGGAATGGAAGTCCTCAACATTAACATTTGACAGATACCTTGCACATGACCGGACTGTAACTGACTTCTTTGAGCCTGATATTGCATCAATCTTTCCCTGGAAATTGCAATAAGTTACATGAACTGAAACAGCAAACTCAGAAGGCCGCCAAATGCACGATACGGCATCTACCTGATGAATAACTTTCTGATGCATAAAGTTATATTAAATGATAAGAAAAGGTTTTAAAAAAAATTGATGATGCGTTACAGGGGGTTACATGTAAAAAAGAAGCAGAAGTGGCACCCTCACGACTTCAAAAATGTAAGTTACAAGCAGTTTGTGCAAGATTTTCTAAAATGCTATTATATGGCACTGTACCTATGATGGTACCTGGAAATTGCGAAATTGATCCAACCAATAACCAACATTCAATTCAATCACAAAATAAACGCAGTTGTCTTCAGAATGCATACCATCACATGTGTCTGATTCTTTATCTCACCATATTGATTTTTTTCCCTGATCAGAAATGATAAATATATTATATTAATGAGAAAGAGAGTAACACCACATAACAGCTGATCCAAAAGACAGAACAAAATGGAGACCAAGGTATAGGCAATATACTCGGCCACCAACAAATTACAAAATAAGGCCTGCCAAAGGAGCTACCCTGTCCACCCATTGTTTGGCAAGAGAATCTGCCATACAATTTGCAAAACTGCTCACATGATTGAATCTAATCTGGAAAGAAGAAGACCGAACGTGATCTCACTGAGGTGAAAATGGAACTTCCATGGGCATTTGTCTAGAGTAGAAACCCATGAGATAGCATTCGAAGAATCACTCTCCAATCTTGGGCTCGCACCAAAACAGATAGAAAAATTTCTAATGGCTTCCACAATGGCTGGGATCTCCACTTCATTAGAGTCTGTGATGCCCACACGCTTGGAGAACAATAGCACCACTTCTCCTTGAGGGTTGCAAAAAAACACCTCCGATACCTGCTAAACTTGGTTTGCCCCTTGCTGTCCCATCAACATTTAAACTTCAACATACCATATGGTGCAGGGGGGACTGCAGACCAAACAAGCTTCTCAGTTGTAAAGGATATTGTCTATACTCAACTTGTTTCCCCCTTTTCTCACCACTGCCCAATTTGTTATATTCCCCAAAATTGAAGAAAGTTTGTCCCCTAAAGTTGACGAAGATCTATTAAAAACATTCTCATTCCTCTCCTTCCTACATGAAAAAAAAAAGTATGTCCTCGAAAGTTGACAAAGATCTAATATTAACCCTCTTGTCCCTCTCCTTTCTAATTCTACCTCCAAAAGATAAGCATGGCCCCTGCGCAAGGATGACACGCACAAATCGAGAAATGGTAGAAATTTTTCACCCTCCGTTATTAAAAAAAAAGGATAAAGTAAAGCCTTTTCCACAGACTAGCCTGTTTCTTGAACTTTTCAATAACAAGATCCCATAAAGCTTTCAATATCAAGTCAGTGCCAACAAGCAAACCAAGACAATGAAAAGGAAGACTGCCAACCTTTCAATAACAAGATCCCGCCAACAGCCTGATAAACTCCTCCAGGCATCCCATACCCACTGAAATACTCTTGGATATATTAATCTTCAAAACTGAGACTAACTGAACGCACCACAAAGCTCTATTCAACTCTGCAATCTCCTCCCAACTTATCAAAATAAAAGTAAGTGTCGTCTGCAAACTAGAGATGAGGAATAGTCTGCTACAACCCATACTAAAACCCCAAATCTTAGCCTGAAGTAAGATGGAACTCAGCATTTCTACCACAAGAGTGAACAAGAAAGGGTATCAATGGATCACATTGTCTAATCCCTGTCGAGGCTTTGAAGAGCCAAGAAGGAGAACCATTCACCAAGGCTGAAAGGAGGTAGTAGAAATGCACTCCCGAATCCAACCTCTCCACTTATCCAAGCTAGGCATTGTCGATATCTATACACCAGCTTTGAGGAGTTGGGGAGAGGGCTGGGAGATGTCGAAGGGCCGGTTTTTTAATTATTCAAGATTTTTGGACTGTTCTATATCATAGAAGAATAGTGGGGTATTTATAATAATAAAGTCAAGAGGCCGGTCATTCAACCCTACTGGTATGACCAACACCGCTTTTCCCGCTTCATTCTCTCTTCTTCTCTTTAAACCGTAGTCTCATACTTTCCTCTTTTCTTCTTATTTCTTTCAGGTTAACTTGATTTCTTCTTCACATTAAGGCTCCAACTGATCTAGTATCAGACAAAACAATTGCAACCGCAATCCAGTTCTCAGCAATGAAAGGCTGGTTTTTTCAGCGATCCAAATGAGATGCTTGATGAAATTCCCAAACCATTCCTGATGCCAATGGAAGTGTCAGAAAGGCACACGACACGATACAGGAGAGGGCTCCAACTGATCTAGTATCAGACAAAACAATTACAACTGCAATCCAGTTCTCGGCAATGAAAGGCTGGTTTTTTCAGCGATCCAAATGAGATGCTTGATGAAATTCCCAAACCATTCCTCATGCCAATGGAAGTGTCGGAAAGGCACACGATACAGGAGGGAATTGGCAAGAGGTAGGCGAATTCCATTACAATGGATTTTCCATCATAATTCACACCTCCATCAATAATTTCTTCATACAACTTTGAAACTATCTAGGTTCATAATTGTATTTAAATAGAGACTAAATGTTCATATTCCCAACATAAGTAACTAGCAAAACAGCCTTAAAATTTGGATAAATTACATCTCTACAAATCCTTCATAAGTAGGACTCCACTGTTTAACTAAGCCCATCAGTGCTCTTATGATAATCAAAGGCCCTACAACTTGCCAATTAGGAGAAGGAAGAAGAAGAAAAAATAGTGATGTTTGAAACATAGTACAAATCACATCATCATCATTAACGGCCTTGTTCTCGTGTAATTGATTACCTAGGACTGCATCTCTATAAGTAGTGTGGTAAAGTAAAATTCAACCACCACTTTACTTTACCGTACACTTTTCCACAAGCCACTTCACTTATTCTTTTAACTTATAAAAGGATGGTAAAGTGTGGTAAAGTAAGAAAATACAAAAAGCAACCATTTTACTGCTCTCTCTCTCTCTTCCACTTCACTTTACATGTACTTTATCTCACCTTTACTTTACCTCATGACGTGACATCTGCCTTTTACACACATGTAATCAAACATGCCAGAGGTACTCAAGGTGAGCATCTAAAGGAAGCATCGAGGTTCAAAAGGAACCAAAATGGTCACACAGTATAACTCCAAGTATAAACCACAGAGAAAATAAAATTTTAATTTATATATATATTGTAGGGGGAACTTCTCAATCTCTTATAGCCCCGCCCCGCATATTTGCCTTTTTGTTTATTTGTCCCCTGTGGGGAGCCTCCCCAGGAGTCGAACCCGTGACTTCTCAATCTCTTATAGTCTTAGGAAGCAACCCTGGTACCACTTGAGCTACTATTGTGTGGGGATATTCCCGAACTCACCGGGATCCCTGTCAGATGCATCATCCGGGACTCCAACACCAGCTAATCCATCTCGGCAGGGCTCAGTCTCAGCAATGGTGTCAGCCTCCAGCTCGGCCAAGTAATTCCACTTCGGCCATACGCTCATAATCCCCACCTCGGTCAGGACATCCCCAGCCCAGCTAGGGAATTCAGCCCGGTTCTCCACTTCGGCATCCCTGCGAGGTCTCCAGCCAAGTCAAGGGCGCTCCCGACCTCGGCACCAAGCACCCCAGGTCGCCCCCAATCTCGGCTCACCGACCTCAGCTCCCCGACCTCGGCAACACACCCTGACCTCAGTCAGAATGCCAGAACTAGCCAAGGCAGGGGCTGACAGCTGTCCTCCCTTGGACGCTCATGCACGCTACAGCACATGCGACAAGACAAGGGCACCGCCCATACTCTCTAACAGAGCCTCCCATACCGCCCATGCTTCCTGACAGATCGGTGTCCACAGACGCTACGATGGGACTGTACCTCCGTAGTGCTTGACAGAGTGTGCTATGATGGGACGGCTAACCACCTCAAAGTCAACTCTCTCCCTCTCCCTATCCATAAAAGAGCAGCAGGAGCAGAGAGCAGAGGAGGATCAGATCCAACCCACCATACACAAAACCATATGCCAGATCTCTTCTTTCGGAGATAACCACACACTGGTATCATCTTCTTCCCCAAAATCTCTACCCTTAGTCCAGTTCTCATACTGACTTAGGCATCGGAGAGCCCTGCGCTGCCCACAGCCAGGGTCCTCTGACCCTCTTTTGTTGTTCTTCCCCTCTTCCAGGCTTCAGGCAGGCATCGGTGTTCAACCAAAGAGCTCCGGCTACACCCCCTATCTTTGTGAGTGACATTTTATGCGCTTACAATTGGCACCGTCTGTGGGAAACGAGCAAAAAGCCATCTTCCCTACACACCATGCCTCGAAGAACCAGAAAGGGAAAGGAACCATTGACACTATCGACACAGCTGCCGACGGTCCCCCACCGGGAAAGGTCAGGAGCAAGATCTGGTCCAACAAGCGTCCAACAGCAGGGTACTCGATCGGGGAAGTGCTTAATTGTTTGCAATCTAAGCCCTAATATTTGATTCATCTTGTGCTAGTCATAGTTATTTTATTTGATTTTACATAGTTTTGTTAATTTTTATGCTAAGGTCAAAAGGAGCAAAAAGAGAGGAATTAATGAAGATGATGATGGGCGTGAATCCCAAAGAAAGACCATGGTGGGTCCCATTCAAGATATTCCAGATTTCAAGAAGACTTTCTAATTATTTGGACAACTTACAATTCTAATCAAAGAAGAAAAGCAAAAGAAAGAAAGAAGAAACCCAATCTAGGGTTAAACACCCAAAGGGGGCCCACATCTATTACAAATAGAAGAATTTCAGAAATTAGAAAGTCTCATTCAAGTTAGAAGTGGAGTTCAAGAATGGAGAGAAATAAGGAAAATTTGGAGCAAGAGTTCAAGTCAAGATAGAATTCCTAAAAGAGGGGTCCCACACTCATGTTGCACGCACCAAATAGGGCCCACTTTTATGTCAAAAGTTCAGATTTAATTCCTTGCAATTAATTTCAGATTTGTGGGTCCATGTGAATAAGTTTCTAGAAGATACAAGTGGGACCAGATTTAGAAAGCTTGCTAAAACAAGAAAGAAGACTCCTTATTCAATCTAATTAGGTTTCCTAATTATAAGGAAGGTTGAAGATCTATTTCTACAAGGAACTACTTGCTAAAAGGGGCTGTTTTGAAGACTTATAAATAGCATACAAGGGAAAAACGTGAACAGTACTTTCCAGCCCCATCAAGCCACGTCCAGCCACCATTCATCCCATATATTCCAGCCATATAACCAGCCATAAGACAGCAGACATACAGCATCTTTGAAGCCATCTTTGGAGAGCTTTTGGAGGAGGAATAAAGGGGAAAAGCTGCTGGCCATCCACTACTTCACCATCATCTTCTAGTTTTATTCTCATGACTCTACTTTCTAGTTTATTTTTCATTAAAAACATGAGTAGCTAATTTTTTTAGGGCTAGGGTGTAATTGAAACCCTAGCCTAGTTCTATGTAGTCTCTTTTGGCGTCATTTAATTCAGATTTCAATTTTATTGGTTGAGATTCTAAACCATGTTATTAATTGATGAGTTGTGTATATGCCATGCCAACCATGTGATGTTCAATTAATTTTAAGAGTAGCTAACTTAATTTTAATTGATCTTGATGTTATGCATCTAGGGTTTGGAACCATGAATAATCTAAGTATATGCCATACTTAGACTCATGCATTTATCTTTCCCATTGTTTTTATGCATTATGTTTGTTTTGACTAGGACATATGCCATGCTTAGTTTTTACATCATAATGAGCAATTCATGTAGTATGCCACTCATGAATTAGGTTTAGGGGAATAATAATCTAGACGCATATGCCATGGTCTAGGTTGATAGATGTCACTAATAAAATCTGATTTTTGATTAAAAGATAATAAGGGACATGCATAGAATTGGTTAGGGGAGTAGATGAAACCCTAGTTCATTCATTCATTATTACTGTTTTTCAATTCTCATACTAGTTGTTTTTAGGTTACTTTCCAATTAGTTTTTGATACTTTAAATTACTGTTTTTAATAGTTTAATTCCACTTTTCATAATTCAATTATTCCATTTAATATTCTGATTTTTAGTTAGTTTTGACATTGTTTTATCACAAGTCTTCGTGGGATCGACCTCGTACTTACAATTCACTACACTACATAGTGATCTTGTGCGCTTGCGAGTTTTTAATTGTGTGCATACTAGTAACTTATTTCTAGGTTGTTTGGTGCATACCAGTTCCTCCTCTAAGGATTCGACCTCGACTCCACCTTCCAAAAGGCGCACCCTGAAGGACAACAGAAGCAACCAAGCTCATGGCGAAAGCTCGGGTAATAACCACGACTTCAGAAAATGGCTTGATCGACACATAGAGCAAGCAGTACGACTGAACATGGAGATGGCCGGTTTCGCTCGATTTCGGCTGAACTCTGACGATTTCGGCACATCCCCCTTCTCTCCAGAGATTAGAAACTTCCCCTTTCCTGAAGATTTCAGCGTCCCGAGGTTCGTCGTTTACGATGGGACCTCGGACCCAGCGGCACACCTCCGGCACTTCACTCAGAGGATGTCAGTGTGGGGCGATGTAAGCCACCTGAACTGCAGAGTCTTCTCTTCCAGCCTCGGGGACCTCCCCCTAAAGTGGTTCTGCGCACTCCCCCAAGGATCGATCAAAAGTTGGTAGCAGCTCCGGAGTTCCTTCATGACGAAGTTCCAAGCTCACAGGGTCATCCCCAGGTCAGCCGCCGACCTGATGGCCCTCATAATGAAGCAGACCGAGAACGTCACGCAGTTCGCCAAAAGGTTCTGGACTGTCTACAGCAAGATCGAGAATGCCTCAGATACAATAGCAGTCATGTCTTTCCAACAAGCCCTCCTACCAGGCAACGAGCTTCGGAGGGACTTGGTCATGCATCCCGTGGTCACTATGCAACACTGATGACCAGGGTAAACCGGTTCATCAGGCAAGAAGCAGACGAAGCCCGAGCCCAGGAGCATTTCAACCTCTACGAAAACGACCAGGCAGCCTCCATCTCGGCGGATGCCTCCATCTCGGCGGAAGCCTCCATCTCGGCGGATGTCTCCAGCTCCGCAACAGCCTCCATCTCGGCGGACGCCTCCATCTCGGCGGACACCTCCTCCAGCTCGGGAGGTAGCTAGATGCCTCCTATCATCACTTAGCCTCGACCGCCCGTCAGCTTCGATCGCACGACCCTCTACCGTCATCTCTGGCGGCACGGTCCTCTACTGTCAGCTTCGATGGCGCCGTTAGCTTCGATGACACCGGTACGACCCTCTACTGTCGGCTTCGATCGTACGACCCTCTACCGTCATTTCAACGGCACGGTCCTCTGCTGTCAGCCTTGATCGCACGGTCCTCTACCGCCATCAGTCATCCAGAGCCCCGTGCTCTTACATCTCGGCCACGCGCTAGATCTCGATCTCTTGCGTCTCGGCTACGTGCCAGATCTCGACTTCATGCATCGCGGCAGCAGCGCCAGATTCTTGACCTCACGCTGGTGTTGCCCTCATGCTGGCCTCCACGTCATGCAGGTTCGGCCTCGTGCAGGGGGTCCTCTCCATTCCGTGCTTTGCGTGCATCTCGGCTCTCAAGCCAGATAGCCGGCATGTCTCCAAAAGCGTGCCACGAGCATCTCGGTACTCATACCAGATAGCAGGCACGTCATGCTTTGCGTGCATCTCGGCTCTCAAGCCAGATAGCCGGCATGTCTCCAAAAGCGTGCCACGAGCATCTCGGTACTTATTACAGATAGCAGGCATGTCATGCTTTGCGTGCATCTCGACTCTCAAGCCAGATAGCCGGCATGTCTCCAAAAGCGTGCCACGAGCATCTCGGTACTCATACCAGATAGCAGGCACGTCATGCTTTGCGTGCATCTCGGCTCTCAAGCCAGATAGCCGGCATGTCTCCAAAAGCGTGCCACGAACATCTCGGTACTCATTACAGATAGCAGGCACGTCATGCTTTGCGTGCATCTCGGCTCTCAAGCCAGATAGCCGGCATGTCTCCAAAAGCGTGCCACGAGCATCTCGGTACCCATACCAGATAGCAGGCACGTCATGCTTTGCGTGCATCTCGGCTCTCAAGCCAGATAGCCGGCATGTCTCCAAAAACGTGCCACGAGCATCTCGGTACTCATACCAGATAGCAGGCACGTCATGCTTTGCGTGCATCTCGGCTCTCAAGCCAGATAGCCGGCATGTCTCTAAAAGCATGCCACGAGCATCTCGGTGCTCATACCAGATAGCAGGCACGTCATGTTGTGCGTGCATCTCGACTCTCAAGCCAGATAGCCGGCATGTCTCGTTCACAGCTCTTGCCAGCTCGGCAGCAATGCCCCTCAGCTTGGCAGTCTCCAGCTAGGCAATATACATGCGGCATCTCGACAAGCATTGCCAGTCTCTAGCTCGGCTGGAAACTCTTCCTCCAGCTCGGCAGCAATGCTAGCCTCCTTGGTAGCGTCACTAGAATACTTCCAATAGGATTACACCTCTGGCGACGAGCTAGCTGGTCACGTCTCAGTCTCTCAGTTGGTGACAAACCGGACACTGAAGACTATCAAGCTCAAACAGCTCCTCCCTTCTTAGCTTCCGATCTCAGAGAGTACTCTCAGAGCTCAGAAGTTGGGGGGCTATTGTGTGGGGATATTCCCGAACTCACCGGGATCCCTGTCAGATGCATCATCCGGGACTCCAGCACCAGCTAATCCATCTCGGCAGGGCTCAGTCTCGGCAATGGTGTCAGCCTCCAGCTCGGCCAAGTAATTCCACTTAGGCCATACGCTCATAATCCCCACCTCGGCCAGGACATCCCCAGCCCGGCTAGGGAATTCAGCCCGGTTCTCCACTTCGGCATCCCTACGAGGTCTCCAGCCAAGTCAAGGGCGCTCCCGACCTCGGCACCAAGCACCCCAGGTCGCCCCCAACCTCGGCTCACCGACCTCAGCACCCCGACCTCGGCAACACACCCTGACCTCAGTCAGAATGCCAGAACTAGCCAAGGCAGGGGCTTACAGCTGTCCTCCCTTGGACGCTCATGCACGCTACAGCACGTGCGACAAGACAAGGGCACCGCCCATACTCTCTAACAGAGCCTCCCATACCGCCCATGCTTCCTGACAGATCGGTGTCCACAGACGCTACGATGGGACTGTACCTCCCTAGTGCCTGACAGAGTGGGCTATGATGGCATGGTTAACCACCTCAAAGTCAACTCTCTCCCTCTCCCTATCCATAAAAGAGCAGCAGGCGCAGAGAGCAGAGGAGGATCAGATCCAACCCACCATACACAAAACCATATGCCAGATCTCTTCTTTCGGAAAGAACCACATACTGGTATCATCTTCTTTCCCAAAATCTCTACCCTTAGTCCAGTTCTCATACTGACTTAGGCATCGGAGAGCCCTGCGCTGCCCACAGCCAGGGTCCTCTGACCCTCTTTTGTTGTTCTTCCCCTCTCCAGGCTTCAAGCAGGCATCAGTGTTCAACCAAAGAGCTCCGGCTACACCCCCTATCTTTGTGAGTGACATTTTATGCACTTACATATACATATATATATATATATATATATATCAAAGCTGCATCTGCGACTGTGAATATGAATTTGTTAAAAAAATATATTATTAATATTGTGAAGAAGAAAAGCAGATAAATCCCATTTCAGAAAATGGGGCAACCGATGAATAACGTTTGGAACTACATAGCATGATTATATATATTTATTGTATATTACCTTTACGTTACGAATTCTCACGGATAAATCCATTAATTTCCCCCGCTCTTTTGCAGTCTGAGAGTGCAATGAAGATAAAATTGGTGAGCAGAAACATTAAACCATGGAAAAACAGGGCGAAGATTCAAGCTTACTCTATCGGAGATAGTGTCGAAGATCCGATCAGCAGACTCCTGTAGATGGAGGAGAGATTGATGGAGCTGACGGTAGTTCGCAGTGGAACTACCATCACGGCGACGATTTCCGTCCTCGGAGACGCGTAGCATTTTAAGTTATTTTTCTCGAGTCTCCCGATCGGTCGTGTAGATCGTGTATATTTAATAGAGGAAATAAACTGCTGATTTCTTTATCAATATTATGCTCTGATAGGGGCATTTTGTTCCAAATACGGCATGATAAAAGATAGGTGGTCGGGAAGAGTGCTGCTACCTGCACACTGCATTTTGCTCTCCCCACACTGCATCTTTTTATACAGTGGTCTTCGGTGAATAATTTTTCAAGTTTTTCTCTCTACACCCTGCAATTTCCCTAAAACAACCCGAAGACGTGATGAAGACGTACTTGAAAAACAACCCGAAGCCGAAGTGGAGACCGAAGTCTCCGAACAGGCAGAAAAAGTACGAGAACGAACTTCATCTGTTGCTCATGATAGTAGTGGAGAAATTCCCGGGGAGCCTACAAGTTTGAGCCTGCTACCTAGTTTCCGGACACATATTGCTGCAAGTATTTGGCAGCAGCAGGTTTGTGATTAATCTTGGTAAACATGTTTTAAATTTTATTACCTTCACTAATTTGTTTTTTATTTCGTTTTGCAGGAGAGACCGCCACTTAAATGCATAAGCCATGGCCAAAAAATCAGTGACTGGGCATGGAATGCAGAGGGAAGGCATAATACCATTTTTAGTCGTCTCATTGGCCGTTCGGGGTTGGCTCCATTGGTGGCGACATCTAACCGTTTCATCAACAAGAACATGGTGTCGGCAGTTGTGGAAAGATGGTAACCTGAGACAAACACATTCCACATGCCTTTTGGTGAAATGACGATTACCCTTGACGACGTGAATACCATTTTAGGGATCCCAGTCACTGGCAAATCTGTATCAGTGGAGCAACTGTCATTTGAGATATCAAAGACACTTGTAGAGCATGGTCTCGGTGTCACATCCCAGTAGGCCCACGAAGAGTTAGTAGGTGTGCGGGGCTCGTCGGTTACAATGGAGTGGCTGAGGGACCTATATGGAGACGTGACCGATGCGAATCCAGAAGAGCACATTAGGTATGCCGCAAGAGCATATCTATTGTATATATTGGGTTGTACACTCTTCACAGACAAGAGTGGCACGAGGGTCCCAGTGGTCTATCTAAGGCTGATAATGAACTTCGATGAGGCACGCACATATGCTTGGGGAGCTGCTGCGCTAGCGCACCTATACCGACAGTTGGGGTTTGCTACTCGGAGTGGAGTCAGACAGATTACAGGATACCTTATTCTACTATAGGCATGGATTTACGAGCATTTCCCCATGTGTCGGCCTCACCAAAACCGCACATACACAAAGAATTTACCTCGAATGCATCGCTGGGTGCCACGAAGAGAGTCTGGGGACCAAATGTCCAACCTGCAGTCATTACGAGAGACACTTGACGATCTTGGTTCCCATGAGGTAAGGTCTTATAAGTTGTAAATAAAAAAATATAAGTAAATGAGTACCGTACAATTTAACTAATGTATTTGTTGATTAATGTTGCAGGTGGTGTGGGACCCCTACCGAGAGCAGAGGGCAGATCACCCCATGCATGAGGTTGCTTATTATACTGGCTGTCTTAAGTGAATGGACATCATTGAACCATATCATCCTAATCGGGTGCTTAGGCAGTTTGGTAGGGTCCAACGCATCCCCCCCCCCCCCCCACTCCACTAGCTCCACAGAGCGCCACTAGGGGTGCCACTGCAAATCAGTATCGGATCACTTACAATTACTTGGATCAAATATGGGAGAGGTGGCATAACCACCTCTTGTCTTCGATGGAGTGCGGTGTTCCTGCGGCGCACCCATGGGACTGTGCACCCAATTATATGGAATGGTTCCTCCGAGTATCGCACCCAATAATTCAGAACCCTGAACATCGCTCCACGTTCAATCCGAGTGTTCAAGATTATCAGGGCAACTCTTCTATAGATCCACGTTTGGTACGTATGCCGCACGAGCATATCTATTATATTAAGTATAATCAAATGAACAAACTGACTAATTACTGCATTATGTGATTAATTAACAGCGCATCGTGAATGCCCAAAGTATTATTCAGCCTATTCTAAGAAGAGGGCATACTCTGAGTGTCCGAGATCCTGATGCCTTGTACACGGCCCTTGAGGATGTCAACAGGGTCTTAGATGGAGCCGATCCAGAAGATCTTGTTCATAGACCGCCACGGAGCGAGACACGCACTTACAGCCGCAGGGGGAGACGTGGGGTCTAGGATTTGGACTTAGCATTTGAACTCCTTTTTTGTTTTTTTTTATGGGTCTGGTTGAAGTACTTTTTTGGAAAGTTTGTAAACTGAGTTTCAGTTATTAGATTTAACAAAGTTAGATTTAACAAAGTTGGTACATGTAAAACTTCTGACATACATTGGCATCTTTATGGATATCTTTCTTAAATGTTGCAGTATGTATTGATTTAAAATGACAATCGTTTTTTAATCACATAGCATTTAGATGAAATGGATAATGTAGACTTCTAAATTGGTATTGTCCAAGGTGCCAATGGATGTGCTCCGCGTCTCAGAGCCGGGACCCTCCAGTTGTCTCGGCGTCTCAGGGTCGAGACCCTCCAGTTCTCTCGGCGTCTCAGGGCCGAGACCCTCCAGTTGTCTCGGCATCTCAGGGCCGAGACAATCCAGTTGTTATTTGAAGTTTTGATCAACAGCTTAAGTGATGTGCCATGCACCATGAAGATACGAAATGTTCTCTTTTTTTGAAAAAAAAGGGTGGAAAAAGTTACAACAAGGCTCAATTGCATTGAGTTCATAAATAATTGGATCCTTGTACATCCTTGTCAAATATAACAATCATTCCAAATCGATGGTTTCGCACGTGGCAACTGATGGATTGATAATTTCTCTGAAGTGTTGGATCCGAGATTAATAAGCTGTATCCCAACCATTTGCAGAAGGGTGATGGTGACGTATCCAATTAGTAGCAATAGGTGGAATTGGATGAACTTGTATGAGGAAAACCTACATACAACAAGGGGTTCGAATGAGTCTATCGATTTCAGACAAAACAAGAAAGATGAATCTATGCACCTACTATTATCACCTGAACAAAGTGTTCTGATTAACAAAACCGATTGCGATTTCTCACCTAGCAGCAGTAGGAATGGGGACCGATCGAAGAGGAAGAAAAGTCAGGCATTGCTCAACTGACAAATGGTATAAGACAACGTTATAGTGCGAAGCAATTAGATGTCCCATGTCCGGCATCGTCATCCACTGATCATATGGAGGGCAATCCCCTTAGTACGATAGGATATTGAGAAGTTCATCAACCCTTTGGTGCGATCCATATAATTGTCTATAGTGTTCTGCATGAGTCACCAACTCTTTAGAAAGATCTTTCCGTACTTGTTGCCATGAATCCTCACCAAGTCCCATCAACCCTGCAATAGCTCTAAAGCCACAATTGCCATCAGCACTGACATCTTTTACATGATGAATATAAGGCCTTAAACCAGCTAGGAATGTGTTAATATAAGAAACTGGCTTTAAATTTCGGGTGCGACTAACTTTTTGCTTAGGAACAAGCTTATTCACGGGCAACAATGAGGCCCCACTACTGACAATATTCTCTTCCATCTTCATGACAGGAGAGTAACTATCTTGAGCTGATTCGACATATTCAAAGGAAGAGGGTTCACGTTTAGTAGACTTATTTAATTTCAATTTGGGGCGCCCCCGACATTTAGTTCTCGAATCTGGCTCGATCAGTGAGGTTGTCTCAGGCTTTGCAAGCTCCCTAAGCTTATCCAAGATCTGTAACTTCTTCCTCGAATCATAGCCCCTGAACTGTTCGACAATTAAATCTATCTCTGGCATGCAATCCAAATTGACACTGGAGTCCTGGTCAGAAGCGGTAGGTAGCAAGTCAAGCTTGCGCCAATGCATATGCGTGCATTCTAAAGGAATAGGGCGACCAGCACTTATGTTGAAATTGTGTTGTACAACCGTCTTACTTCTTTCAAAAGATGCTTTTATATCTGTATGTTGCAGCAGCAGTAGGTTGTGTATCTTCATCCATGAGTCTTCAAAAGTCCCTTGGCTTGATCCAAGCTACCGCTTTAGCTGTGCATGTGAACTCTCCACCTTGTTTGTAGTAGTGTTCCCAAGATGCATGACCTTGTCCGTCCAGGCAGCCACAAATCTGTCCTTGTACGCATCTAACCAGGACGTTCTAACATACTGAAGTGCTGCCGGATAGGTGATGAACTCCTTTAGAAATAAGTTGAATTGTAGATTGTAATGTTCCTCTGTGGATGAGGAGACCAACATGTTCCAGCTCATTATAAACCGGTCCCACTTTTCCTTCGTCTCAAATAACTTCTTGCATTTAGTTAAAATATTTCTGTTGATATGCCATCTGCATAACAAATGTTTGGCGCTGGGGAATAGATATAGCGTTCATTAAAGCCATCTCTCTGTCAGTGACGATAACGCTAGGAAGAACACCCTCGCCAATAACTTTGCGCAAATACCCAATGCCCATGAGTAACAGTCTTCATGTTCATTCTGGAGATATACAATGCATACCGAAAAAGTCTTCTCTGTCGATATAACCCCAACAATCTCCAATAAGGGCATTCGATACCGATTGGTCTTGTAGGTGCAGTCCATTATCAACACATGAGGAAATACACGCAAGAGGTCTAGGCCGGTAGGGTGTGTGAAGAACAAGTCAATGACAGTATCTGTTGCAGGACAATTCCTATGCCACTCAGTGTAACCATGCTCCGCCAGTAATTTCAAAAGTTGTTGCATCTGACTCCGTCCAGCCCTCTCCGCAACTTTATGCCTTTGACGTGCATTGTAAATCGTCTTCATTGTGCTTACATTTAACTCATTTTTATGTTTCAATGTCACCAAGATATCCTTTGGCCGAACCATATTCTTGGACATATCTACCAGTAATGAAGTTTCCTCCTTAGTTAATCTCCCTGCATATGAGTGCCCTTCCAGAAAGTCTGTAGCAGGATGATTATGCACACCACACACTATATGCAACATCCATTCTTCATTTGAACCAACCACTTTGCCTTGTAACGTGAATGGGCATCCACATTTTTTCGAACCAGTCTGCTTCAATTTCCTCCCACCAGTCCCGTCTTTAGTTATCCTTGTGTCTCTATAAGACCCACTCCTCTCACACCCAAGGGTTAGCCTTGGTTTTTTATTTCTCCTGTTGGGCGCTGATGATGTCTTAATCACAATAATGAAACCATTTCTCCTCCCAACCTCACGAGCCCAATTAACTAGGGTTTCTCGGCTTGTGAATATCTGCACATAACCAAACAAAATTATATTGAACCAAGTGTCTACATCAATTTAAATATCGAATGATTCATCTCGATTAATTACCTCTTCAGTGATAAACTCATTACTATAGTCGACTACACATTCCGAGCCAACCTTGCTGCATTCAGTAGGCGCATGAAACTACTATGGAACCATTTCGTTAGAGTATATAAATGAAAAAATGCACGGCTCTGAAAATCCGAACAAAAGTAAATTGTTCGGATCTAAATCATCGCATGATGACCTTATGTTCGGTCATGCATGTCCGCATATTTTTAATCTTCTCGGCACTATAGTACTGCTCAAGGTTCATCTGATCGGCCTTGTAGGGCCACGCATAGTTCATCTGGTCGGCCCTGAAGGGCCGTGCAGAGGATATTCGGTCAGACATGTAGGGCCGAACGTTTCGTCTCTGCCCCCAATACACAAATCGCAATGAATATGCTTACCTCGACGCTGCTAGAATGATCGAGAGACATGATCTGCTTGTCCTTTCCCTCGTCCATTGATTAAGGATGCTAGCAAAGCGAGTATAAACTTTGAATGAAATCAAGATTAATGCAGGAAGAAAGAGGTAACCGAGAGAGAAGATGAAAGAGTGGGGGAAGTAGGGATCAATTAAATGCAGGAAGAAGTAGCTCCCTTGTCTTCATTTCATGATGCATGTCACAAACTAAATGGAAGTTAGTGGAGAGGAGTGATGAATGCTCCAAGTAGATACCTTAACATATGTTCATGTTGGAGGGAAAAAACGCAGTGTGTATAGAGCATTTCGTTTAGACTGGGAGGGCTGAAGTTCAGACATTTTAGTAAATTTACAAATGGGCATTTTAGTCACAATCTATTGCAGTGTGGGGAGAGCAAAACGCAGTGTGTAGGTAGCAGCTCTCGGTCGGAAAATTCTATTTGCACCCACCCACTTTGAGTATACCCACACCTGCTAAAAAAAATATAAAGGCTCCTTTTTTCAACTGAGCCCACCCACCGAATATTACAAACGTGCCTCTCTTCTTCCTTCTCCTCCTTCCGTTCTTCCTCATTTCCATCAATATTGAGAGAACGACGTCGGTGAGTGAAACCTTTGAAGGCGGATCATCTTCTCTTCTTCGTGAGCAAAGACAGATCATTTTCATCTCCCTAGGTACCTGTTCATCTTCAACTTCTGCCATTTTTGTTTTCCTCATTGTGAATCTTTTTTCTAACTAAATAAACATGTAATGCAAATGGATTGAGTGCATGCAAATGGAATGGAGTGTGTAGGTTGCAATTGGGATTGAATGGAAGGGATAGGTAGAGGGGAGAAGGGAAATCAGTGACGGTTGACATGCAAGATGAAAAACATGATTCACGTTCTGCACGAACATGCAGATCCGTGCACATTGAATGTGCACGGCAACGCAGATCCGTGCACATTGAATTTGCACGGAAACGCAGATCAATGTGCATGGAGATTAAAACTCATGCGTTGTGCAGGTGATTCAAATCCGTGCTAATTGCATATGCACGGAGATTAAAATCCATGCATTGTGCATATGCACAGAGCCTCAATTCCATGCAGATTGCATTCGCACGGAGTTTCATATCCGTGCATATGTGGAATGCACGGTTAATTAAATCCGTGCAGTTTCAGATATGCACTGCTAATGAAATTCGTGCAGTATGTTTACTTATTTATTGCTAATCAAAATGATGTATATTTCAGTATGCCACCAAGACGAGTTCATTTGCCTCTCCACTGTATGCCCCTATTCGTGCATCTAGGGGAGCGACTGCTGCTAGGTATAGGGTTTCCTACCAATTCCTAGTCCAATTCTGGATTACATGGAATGAACATATATTATCCCCAGAGCATCGCGAGAGTCGTGCGACGCATGCATGGGATTGTGCCCCTGATTATCTTCAGTGGTTTCGAAGGATCTCGCATGTACGGGTCCAGAACCCAGATCGCCATTCACATTACGACCCCCACCTGGGCGCTGATGACCCTACCCCCACGACGGTGAGATTATTTAATTTGAGGATTTCCCTTGATGGTATATGCATGCCTAACCCATTGTTGACACCAAAAATGTCACTTTGCCTCTTCAAGATCCAAAAGAGCTATATGAAGTCGCAACCTGCCATAAATAGGCAATGCTACTTCTAAAAAATCAAATCTTGTCAGAATCAAACAAAAACTGCAAGATCCTTCAAGATAGCCAAAAGAGGAGTACACAAGAAGTTTCAGGCTATTTCAAAATCATTTGGCCTAACTTCGCTTCTCCGGCAGCTGAAAAGGAGCTCCTGGTGGCGAAAGCATCGGAGACACCAAATCTTCGATCAGAGCCGATGGATGGTCTCAAAATACATCCAAAAGGCTCCATGTCAAGTTCCGAGTCAAACCGACAACGTTTGACCCTACATCAACCCTCGAACAGCTAAATCAAGCCTCTCGGCGGCGAGAACCACCGAGGCCATCACTCATCAGATATAGTACATGGATGGCTTCAAAATGCTTACAAAGGGCTACACGTCAAATTTCAGGTCATTTCGACAACATTTGACCATACTTTGACGCTCGGAAGCCAAATCAGGCCTCTCGGCGGCGAAGCTCCCCGGGACCATGGTATCCAAGACAGAGCCTATGGATCATCTTTAAATGACTCCAATAGGTTCCCTGTCAAATTTCAAGTCAATCGGACATCGGTTGACCGCACATCAGCCGCGACATTTTCATCGCGACAAAAGCAAGTCTACTGGTGATAGGACCCCAAACGGCTTCAAAACTCAAACAAAAGCCTATGGTTCGTCTTATTTATTGCTCAGCAGGCTTCACCCCAAAGTTCAGGTCATTCCGACATCGTTTGACCCAGTTTCAGCTTCTGATGGAAAATCAGCAGCTCTGCGCAACAAAGTCTTCGGCTTTCTCAGAAAATTGGAAACTTTGCAAATAAAATGCAAGGATTCTCATCAGGTTTTCTACAGGGAAATCAGGCCAATAAATGATAAAAAATGTCAAGGAAAAATATAGAAGAAAAAAGAATCGAAAAACAGCAAAAACGGACACAAAACGGGACAAAAGGGGGAAAAGGGGGAAAAAACCCCAAGGTCGCAGACCCCTGCGACCCTAGGGCCCGCGATCGCCGGTGGGCCCCGGAAACACCGTTTTTCGCCGTTTTTTCACCATTCGAAGCGTTCGGCCTCTGGTATTTTCCAAAATTCATACTTTTGAGACACCAAATCCTCTGACATCCGTAAAAAATACAGGTTAATCATCAAAGAGTATCGAAATCTACATTGATCGCCAACTGGTCAACCAAAAAAAGTGTGCTTTCTACCCGACCGATTGAGAAATCGACAGGACAGATGGCACCGACCCGCTGTTGGCAACCAACACCTGAAGTTACATGGTCATCCGATGTCGATCTACATGAAGATCCATCGATGATCATCGCCAGAAGAATCCCAAAAGACGCGGCACGGCCCGCGACTCTTCAACTGCTCGGCGACCACTTAATGCGATTAATTGACTAGCTTTATTACAGTCATTAATCCATTTCTTGGACGAACCAATCAGAAGCAAGCATCCGGGAGTTACAAGTCAAGAGATTCATGGCATTTAACCCATGAACCTCCTCCCATCATGGCGATTAAAGGCGATTAAATGCCCTCAATCTCCTCCGGCCAATCAGAAGCCAAGAAAAAGGAGTTACAAAATAAAGAATTCAATCTCGTAACTCCTCCCTTTATGTAGCTTTATGACAATTAAGGCTCATAAACCCTCCTAAATGGCTACCTAAAAGCCTATAAATGGGAGAGCATTCCAAAGAAAGACAGACAGACATAGACACGGACAAAGCACAGAAATTCAGAGAAGGGAAGAGAGAAAACTCTGCGGAAGTTCTACACCGACCACCGCTACAAGGTGACAAAAGTCCCTTGGGGGGTACCCCCCCCCCCCCCCCCCGAGGTCCTTGCCTTCTCCTTCTGCCTCCAATGGCTTAGACGTGGCTTTTTCAGCCCGTCTACTTGGCTTTTTATTAGACATAGGATCTCCTTTTGGTCTTTGTCCTCTAAAAACCTGAAGTTATAGCCAAGCCAAGCGAATCAATAGCATCCTCTGTTCTCATCTGCATGGATGATGGCGAAGTCCACATATGGCTTGCGACCGTCAATCTGAACGGGTCCTCCACAATCTCCTGAGAAGTTAGATCCTCATTTTCTTGCTTTTCATTATAGTTTGTATTTTTTTAAAAGAGACGAAAATCACAACTCTTGTCTTTCATTATTGATAAGGATTATAAATCGGTTATAAATGCCAAAATCGGCTATAAACGCCAAAAAATCGGCTATAAATACCAAAATCGGCTATAAATGCCAAAAAAAATCGCCTTTCACGGCAAATCAAGAAAATGTCTCTTTTCTTAAATATATGTGCAATAGAAAACTTGAAAGAAGTTGATTTCTTTTTTACTTGCGAAGGTTGATCTCCGGATCACCACTTGCAATTCCAAGTAAAAATAGAAAATCTGGCACACCCACACAAAAGAAATGTTGATGCACGCCTCTGCCCCCCGGTTACGAAAGGGTCGGACCCAACGGACTCCCACATCCGCCGACCTCGGTAGGACCAGGCAGGAGCGCGGTCCATCAAGCTGGCTCCACCCGGTGGGACCCGTTCATTTGAGAACACGATGCTAGAATTGAAATATTCGCATATCATATCTTTTGCTCTATGCTCATATTTCTTTTCTCGATTCCTTGGATACTTTCTAATTGGTGGCCTATGTTGGATTCCGCATCTAAAAAAAATGAGATGAGATTTTTTGAAAAATTCCTAATTCTTTGAATTTATTTCCACTCTTTCTCTTTTCAAAAAAATAAAATAAAAAATCAGATTTTCTCAGTTTGGATTCAAAATTGAGAAACCTTGATCCCTTCCTATCGTTCATCGTGCTTGCAGAAATGTTGAGCCTGTTCGACTAAGGTTTTGGGCCATCGTTTCTCTTCGATGAGTTCATTAAAGATCTCAAAAAAAAAAAAATTAGATTTCTCAATTTGGATTCAAAATTGAGAAACCTTGATCCTTTCCTATCGTTCATCGTGCTTGCAGAAATGTTGAGCCTGTTCGACTAAGGTTTTGGGCCATCGTTTCTCTTCGATGAGTTCATTAAAAAATATATATATATATAAAAACAAAAAATTAGATTTCTCAGTTTGAATTCAAAATTGAGAAACCTTGATCCTTTCCTATCGTTCATCGTGCTTGCGGAAATGTTGAGCCTGTTCGACTATGGTTTTGGGCCATCGTTTATCTTCAATGAGTTCATTAAAAATCAAAAAATAAAAAAAATACATATAAAAAAATAAAAAAATTAGATTTCTCAGTTTCGATTCAAAATTGAGAAACCTTGATCCTTTCCTATCGTTCATCGTGCTCGCAGAAATGTTGAACCTGTTCGACTAAGGTTTTGGGCCATCGTTTATCTTCGATGAGTTCATTAAAAATCAAAAATAAAAAATAAAAACTAAACATATAAAAGAAAATAAAAAAAAGACATAGACGACTAAGGTTAAACCAACTGCGTTCTTTGATCATGGTTGATTCAAGAAAACCCTTGTCCAGAGTGTGGAGACAGCTTGACTGTTCTAGGCAAGGGTCCTCCAAACGGGTTCATTAAGTAATCCTACCCTTACCTGGGGGCAATTCTATCAATCGAGATTTAATAAGACCGGGTTAGGAGGCCTATGTGTACTCTCTCGTCTTTTAAATAAATTTTTTTCAAAAATAAAATTTTATAAAAAAAAAATAAAAAAATTCAAAAAAAATCTTAAAAATAAAAAATAAAAAATAAAAAAAGATTTTTTTAAAAAAAAAATCTTCAAAAAAAAAAAATAAACTTCCGTCATTTTGGGTTTAGATTGGAGAAATCTTGGTCTTCTCCTTTCTGAGCACTGGCGCTCGCGGAAATCGCTGAGCCCGTGTTCAGATTGGAGTGCCTTTTGCTCTCTTTGATGAACCCGATATTGGCCTTTCAAAAAAAAAAAAAACTCGTCATTTTTGGATTCAGATCCGAGAAATTATGGTTCATTTCTTTCTGAGCATTGGCGCTCGCGGAAATCGCTGAGCCCGTGTTCAGATCAGAATACCATCTGCTCTCTTTGATGAATCCAATCTTGACCTTTCAAAATAGAGAATCTCATCTCATGGATGCGGTCTCAAAACATTTGTGTCTAGCGGTACTAGTACGCCCTTTCAGGGTCTACTGTATTGCGACCGGCACATCTGTAACTCCAACTTTATATTCTTCTTACCTCGAGCAAGCTCTGCTTCTCGATAAGTCGAATTTAAGTTCACAATTGCTTCTAGCAGTCACTGGGACGCTCATTCTGGGCTTACCATACCTGCGATCAGAACAATTGTACCCTCTATGGTGTTTTGCCTTCTTCATGTTGCTTGGGTCATCTTCCTCTAGCAATTTGAAAAGAAGAAACCATAGAACTTCCCATTTATGATCATTATATTCTTGTGATTACTAATGGATGTGGTTTTGTTTCAGAAATTTTCGAAAAACTAACAATGGCAGCTTCACTAACCATTACTTTCGATGAAAACAAGCACAAACTCATGCTTCAACAGAAGCAAACCGCGCGCACTTACAAGCGCCCCATCAGCTGCCGAAGCATCAACTCCCTCGGCAACTCTCTGAACTCCGGGTCGACCTCGACTCCCCGGACTATCGTCTTTGGGACGATGGGACCATTCCCACTTCCCGAGGAACAAACTGCTCCCTCTAAGAAGCAGAAACTCGCCTCTCAATTGAAAGAAATCGCGATTCAGATCTGAAACTTCTCATAAAGAGACTACTATGGTTGATGCAAAGCATGACAGATTTTAAAAAATCTGATTTCTGCACTATGCAGCGGAAATCAGCCATAAAGAATCGCATAGAAACTCCATTAAATCATGACCAACATGTGTCTAATTAATAGAGATGATAGAAGACTATTACCTCGAAGATTTGTAGACTTCAAATCTCTGAAAAAATAGATCCAAAGGCGCGAACTCAGACTTGCAATTTGCAAACAAGTTGCTGGAATTTTCTTGCACTAGTATTGCCTTTGATCTTCTCCTCTATCTCACTTCCAAATCTGATTGGCTAAGATGGTGGGATCTTAATCTAGGAATTAAGAACTATTTCTCCAAGGGAAAATCTCAGACCTTAAGCTCTCTTCAATCAAGAAGAGAACCTCCAAAGGGCTGGACGTGTGGGGCTCTCCTTGTGCTCAATAATTGTTTCACAAAGTGTTGGACGTGTGGCATTCTTCTTGCTTTCTTGTTATGGACGTCCAAAGGGGATGGTTCTCCTTTTATAGAAACTATGGGAAGCCTTTCCTATTTAGTTATCTCTCCTTATTCTAATTTATGTCCAAAAATGAAAGACTTATTTCCTTTAAGAAACACTCTAATTAGAAAAGGAAACCAAAAGGAACTTTCCATACAATTAGTAACACTAGTTGTAGAACACTTACTAATTTTAAGTTCCTAGTCCAAAAAGGAAACTAACTCATAGGAATACTAATCCAAAGAGGAGTCCAACTTTCCAAGTAGAGTCCTACTCAAAGTTGGAAACCTTACTCATGGAAATCCTATTATGGACATCCCACATATCAATGCACACCATGGCCCACATACAATTTATCTAGAGTTAAATTCATGTATGCCATCAAAGGCCTATTTGAATTTAAACTCAAAATTATTTTTCCACTAAAATAATTCATCCTTATGTTATCTAAACATCTTAGGAAACCATGCCAATCTTGGTAAGTGACTAGAGAAGGGACCAAAAGACATATTTGCCATTGGCTCCCAAAATGACCAAAATGTCCATGCTAAACCCATAGCAACATAAAGACCATTTTAACCTTAACTCATTCCACTAAAGAGTTATGGTTGAACTCCAAGGACAAATATATAATATAATAAGCTCGTCATAAAATGACGGTTGTCTTCGACCTACTAAGTGTAATGACCTGAATGCCCATGTATGTAACATCCATAATCGAGTCAGGTTATCACATGTACTATCAACCTTCCCGATTACATCTAAACCTTAGAACTTCATATCCTAAAACATAATCATCATTCGAATATCATTCTCTTGATCCAGGGAGCGACCCACAAGTTCAATATTCATATGGAACATCCATATACTAAGATCTTAGATTTTGATGATTAATCGGATAATTCTAAGGGGACGATTATTCCATCATCAGATGGCATAGATTCTATATTGCATCTGCACATCCCAACTGATCAAGTCCGAGTACCCAAAACACAGAGCTGTTGACCCATGAAAAGAATCTCACCCATAGTGAATCAAAGCACAATAACTTGACTTCGTCAGTTCATCCACAAATGCTCAAGATTAAGAGCACCGGTTACTCAGTAGCATGAGGTGACTTGATCTCTTTTCTGTGATAGTACTATTTTAGAGATCACACCTACAATGGTCCTGTTCAATGCATGACACATGCACTAATGAGATAGATCCGGGAAAGCCCTCCCGTGACTTAGGTATGTCACCCTATATAAGAGAGTATCTCATTATAACTTCTACCAAGATGAAGTGCCCAGCTCCATCTTTCAGTTATGAACAAATATGATGTTTCCAGTTGTCCATGAATTAGACCTATCTGTGTGTAGACACTACACACCTAATTCATTTACTAGAAACAATGGGCCTTACACAACCATACATATATACATGTTTAAGCATAAAAGAGTCTTTCCATTATATAACCAGAAAATATCCAGTAACAAAAGATGAGAGTGCGGCTAGTGGGCTTTAGGGCATACACCAATCCCAACAAACTCCCACTTGCACTAAAGATCACTGCTTCCTAACCTAACACCCATAGACTCAACATGAGAAGTGAAGACTTTCTCTGTAAGAGTCTTAGTGAATGGGTCAGCTAAGTTATTTGCTGAGGCAATATGCTCCACCACTATCTCTCCATCCTGAATGAATTCCCGGATCAAGTGGTACTTTCTCTGAATGAGCTTGCCTTTCTTGTGATTCCGGGGCTCTCTGCACTGTGCTATGGCACCAGAGTTGTCGTAGTACATGACAATCGGGTTTTCTACTGCAGAAACAACTCCCAATTCCATTAGGAATTTTTCTGAGCCATACTGTTTCCTTTACAGCTTCCGCTGCCGCCACATACTCTGCTTCCATGGTAGAATCAGCAATACATGATTGCTTGGCACTCCTCCATGAAATAGCCCTCCTGATAGAGTAAAAACATATCCTGAGTCTGACTTTCTGGTATGCGTATCTGATTGGAAATCTGAGTCTGTATACGCCAAAGGCGTTAAATCATCTGCCCGGAAAGTTAACATATAATCTTTCGTTCTCCGAAGATACTTGAATATATGCTTTACAGCTGTTCAATGCATAGGTCCAGGGTTTGACTGATATCTGCTAACCATGCCGACGGCAAAGCAAATATCTGGTCTAGTACATAACATCGCATACATGAGACTTCCAACAGCGGATGCATATGGAACTCTCTCCATGTTCTCTATCTCATCAGGTGTCTTTGGACATTGATCTCGAGATAGTGGTACTCCATGTCTAGAAGGTAGCATGCCCTTCTTGGAGTCATGCGTGTTAAACTTGACCAATATCTTCTCAATATACAAAGATTGGGATAAGGCTAACATCTTATTCTTGCGATCTCGCAGGAGCTTGATCCCTTAAGATGTAGCTTGCCTCACCCAAATCCTTCCTCTGAAATTGAGATGATAACCAAACCTTTGTGGATGACAATGCACCTATATCATTTCCAATGAGCAATATGTCATCTACATATAGGACCAAAAATGCAACTGCTTTCCCATTTCCTTTCTTATACACACATGGTTCATCAATGTTTTGATCAAAGCCAAAGGATTTGACTGCCCGATTAAACTTGATGTTCCATGCTCTAGATGCTTGCTTAAGTCCATAAATGGACTTCTTAAGTTTACAAACCATGTTATCTTGGCCACTAGCAATGAAGCCCTCTGGTTGCATTATATAGATACATAGAATGCAATTCAGATTTCATCGCTTGATGCCACATGTCAGCATCTATATCCGTTACTGCTTCATCGTAACTAGTAGGATCCTCAACCATATCCACAGAGTCTGTCTTTAAAGACACTCCTAGATATCTATCTGGTTGTCTAGGAATTCTCCCACTACGACGAGGCTCCGGAGTGTTTAAAGGAATATCCGGTCCATCTACTGTTTCAGGACATGGTACAGATGTTATAGGAGATCCCGGAAGAATCTCCTCAAGGGTTTCTTTACAACTAAGCTCTTGGTGCATCATACAATCATCCTCCAAGTATCTAGCATGAGTGCTGATGAGCACTTTTTACTCCTTTGGATGATAAAAGATACCACCTCTCGTTCCCTTAGGATACCCAATGAAGTAGCACATTTCTGATCTGGGTTTCAGCTTGGTAGCTTTATCATTTAGTACATAGGCTGGACAACCCCAAATGTGAATATGTCTCAAACTAGGTTTTCGACTTGTCCACATTTCTTGTGGTGTCCTAGGTACTGACTTAGATGGTACCAGATTTAAAATGTATGCTGCTGCTTCTAAGGCATATCCCCAAAAAAAGATATAGGCAGGGTTGCATGACTCATCATGGACCTTACCATATCAAGAAGGGTACGGTTTCTTCTCTCCGCTACACCATTTTGCTGGGGTGTACCCGGTGCAGACAACTGAGACACTGTTGGATACCGCGATCACTGAGAGGGGGGGGTGAATCAGTGATTTCTAAAAACAGGTCCAATTCAACAACAAAACAAGTCAAATCACACAATGACACCAGATTTAACGTGGTTCACCGAAAGGCTACGTCCACGGTTCAAAGACTGTCCGAACACCAATCCGGGACAGATCTGAATCTTATTTAGTCGCACCAACGACAAAGAGCACCAACCCTTAGTTTCAGATAGCACCAACTATCTAGGAAGCACCGACTCCCTTGAGTTTCAGATAGCACCAACTATCTAGGAAGCACCTACTCCCTTGAGTTTCAGATAGCACCAACTATCTAGGAAGCACCGACTCCCTTTACAATTTATCTGCACCCACAGATAGGATCACCAAACCCCAAACACCAAGCACCAACTTGATGTAAAGACAGAGTAGAAGATTAATTCTGTCTACAGCCCTTCCCCTCTACAATTCTCTCTCTCTCAATCCCTTACAAATTGAAATCTAAAGCATAAAGAGAGACACTTAACTCATGGACGAATCACCATCTTCTAGAGCATAATCTCGTCCACAATTGCTGTAGAAAACGTCTGATAATGCAGCAACACAGCAACACAGCACCAGCACTCTTCTTCTCTCCAAAACTCTCTCTATAACTCTCTAAAACTCTTCTCTTCTGGTGTCTCTTTAAGAACGACCCTTACATGCCTTTTTATAGGTTTTGATAACCCTTAATTGTATTTAAAACGGGCTACAATTCGTTTAGAAAGAGTCCCAAACGAAATAGATAAGAGTGCTGAATTTTCGTGCAAAACTTCTAATTCTGCGCAACTCTGGTTCCCGTGCTCGGTCGACATCCTGGCTTGCCCGGTCGACCGAAGACACTGACTGGAAAACAGACAATTTCGAGCTCGGTCGACATCCTGAGGGCTCGGTCGACCGAAGACACACTGTGTCACAAAAATAACTGAGAGGTGCCTTTTTCTGTTTTCTGCAGGTTTCTTCTTGCTCGGTCGACCGCATGAACAGCCCGGTCGACCGCGTGCTCTGCATCAGGAATTCTTAATTCCAGACTGTTTCAATTCTGTTTCTCCTTTTCAAGCTCTATCAACACCAGCTTATTATCATCATGTTTGTGACAATGTGTTGACAAGAATTCCAACTCAAACTAATACTTGAGATGCTAACTTCTTCAATTCATCAAAAGACTTTCAAGTCATCTCAAATTCATCTCAAGTTCCAACAGACACAATCCCATGTTGTGTGAGGTACTCCTTGAACTCACCTAGGAGGTACTCGCCACCTCGATCAGATCGAAGGGCTTTGATATGTTTCCCTAGTTGTAGCTCCGCCTCAGCCTTGAATTGTTTGAACTTATCAAACGTCTCAGGCTTGCTTCGCATCAAATAGACATATCCATACCTAGAGTAATCATCATGAAGGTGATGTAATACTCATATCCTCCTCTTGCTAGTTTGTTCATAGGACCACACACATCAGTGTGAACCAATTCTAACAACTCCTTTGACCTTAGTCCCTTTCCAGAGAATGACCTTTTGGTCATCTTTCCCTTGAGACATGATTCGCACTGAGGAAAAGGTTTGAAATCTAATGAGCTCAAGGGCCCATCTTCTACCAACCTCTGAATCCGCGTAAGTGTCAAAGATAGGTGTCATTGGTTGAAGATACCTTTCTTTTAAGGGAAGTAGAACTTTCTAGTTGTACATTATGCAGTGTGGGAGCAATAAGATTTATATAAAATAAGTTATCATGTATTCTACCGGAACATATAATATTTCCATCTCTACTGATATCAACACCAGAATGGAAAGAAATTGAGTAATTTAAATTCCATAACTCTGGAGCCTGAAATTAAATTCTTCCTCATGTCCGGAACATAGAAAACATTATTTAAAATTAAAATCCTATCATTAGAAAAATGTAGAAAAACATTTCCCACTGCAACCGCCCAGATTTTAGCTCCAGTTCCAACTCTAAAGGCAAACTCCCCTTTCTCAATTTTCTGCATTATCTGAAACCCCTGCAACGAATTGCAGATATGATTAGTGGCTCCAGAGTCTACTATCCACGAGTCAGTAGAATCAACCACTAAACAAGTTTCAATGAAATAAGAAAAAGATGTACCTTTATTAACTGAGCCTTGGAGCTTGGGACAATCTTTCTTCCAATGACCTTTGAGGCCACATCTGAAGCATTTCCCTTTGGGCTTATCATCTGTACCCTTGTCCTTTCTATTACCAGTATTGCCCTTTTTCTGTCCTTTTCCCTTGTTCTTCTTCTTCTTCATCTTCTTCCCTTTCGGGCTCAGATGAGAGGAAGACTGGAAAAAGTGGGCTTGGGCCTTGGGCTTCATGATGGCCTCTGCCGCCTGGAGTTCCTTCATTAACTCCGAAAGGGTCATGTCCATCTTGCTCATATTGAAGTTGAGCTTGAACTGATTGAAAGAATCCGGCAGAGTTTCTAGAATCATATCAGTTTGACTCCCTGCATCAATCTCAGCCCCTAGAATCTCAGCTTCATTGAAACAATCCATCAACTTGAGCATATGCTCTCTGACAGGTGTTCCCTCAGCCATCCTAGTGTTCATGATAGTCCTTATAGCAGCTTGCCTAGCTGGCCTGCTCTTGTCTGCGAACATTTCTGACAAGGACATCATGATTTCGTAGGCTGTGTCCATATGCTCGTGCTGCGTTTGCAACACATTGGACATGGAAGCGAGCATGTAGCATTTAGCCATGCTGTTCGCTTTCTTCCACTTCCTTTCAGCCTCTAACTGGTCTTCAGTAGAATCGGCATTAATTTCAGGACAATTTTCAACCAAGACATACTTGTACTCCTCAGCAGTGAGTACTATGTCAAGATTTCTCTTCCAATCTACGTAATTAGGGCCGGTCAACTTGTTCTCACGAAGAATACTCATCAACGGGCTAAAAGAATCTTTACCCATCTCTTTCTGGATATAAAACGGTTTATAATTAGACATGCAGTATATATGTAATATGCATATGGTGCTTGTTATAAAAGGAAAAACAAAGCACGAAACTTTTTACATTATTCAACCCCAATCATAATGTATCAGTGTTTCAACCTCCTCATAGACCCTTCATCGAAGGGATGGCCGAGCCTACAGTCACGTTGAATTAAGGCAGACTTATTTGGATTATCACTATATGGACACACATCCAGTGGTAGTCCAATCACTGATTGGTTTGGCCTCATATGACAAATAACCCTTGAATCCTAAGGAGAGGTCATCACCGTCTTATGTCAAGTGTATAACCATCTCTTATGAAATTCCCAGAATGTCTATGATTAAGTCTTCCGAAGGGAAGAGACTTTTATCCTTCCTAGAAGTGAACTTTAGTAAAGAGCTCCACCGAAGGGATGGCCGCTCCCACCAACACTTCATTGACATTCTATAGAAGTGATCTTTAGTAAAGAACTCCACCGAAGGGATGGCCGCTCCTACTAACACCTCATTACGAATATTCACATTAGTTCACCCATTAACCCATCAAAGCGGTCTTTAGTTAAAGAACTCCACCGAAGGGATGGCCGTTCCCACTAACACTTTAATGAGATAACATGAACCGAAAATGGAAGGCCGTGGGGTCTTTCCTAAAACCCCTCTCCCACTTGATTATTTATCACTAGGGTTTATACCTTTTGACCTTTACATTGTTTTACTCAAAAGCTCTTTTTAAATCTAGCAAACTTGGTTAATTAAATTTATGACTTAAGTCATCTTAAAAATAAATAACCTTTGCTTTAAAACATTTGAGCAAATCCCTTCAAAGAATCAAAGACCTATCTTGGGTTATGAAAACCCATAGGTAGCATCTAATTAGATTTTAGTTTAGCCTTCTTTGGAAACCAAGGGTACCAAGATAAACTAAACCCTATCCAATTTTAAACCTTAGACATAAAAAAGGTGCTGGTCTAAGTTCCGTTTAAAACAATTTACCAAACTAAAAACAATCTAATACAAAAAGATGCCAGTTTTTAGAACCTAATGGTGGCCATGTTTCTAGGTGACAATTATAGCAATTATATAAAGCATTCAACCATGCATTCCATATATAAAAGAAAATAAAAGTATGCATTCCTTGATGGCTCCATGTTCTTAGGATTTCAAATCCTAATCGAATTAGGACTCCTCATGCATCTAGAAGTCTTGACTCCTTCATCTCCAAGGACTCCAATTTCTTGCAACCTTCTTGTCTTGAAACTTTCCTTTTCTTGCTCGTTTCCATAAATAGATTTATACAAGTAAACCCATGAAAAGCAAAAACCAAAATTACATTGGAGATTCCTATGCTTTTCAAGAAAGCTTACATCAAGACTAGTTGGAATAAAATTAAGGAAACTTTACAACTTCCTATGATTGCTAACCGCGCAATCGTACACTTTCCAACTAATGAAAAAACATCCAAATCCACATAACAATCATGCGAACCATCAAGGATGCAATACATGGCTGCAAACAAAGAGGTTAGTGCATGCAAACTCACTATGTGCATCATTAAACAAATCTGGAAAATAAATTCCAGCAATGTTAATGAAACTTGCACACAACATGCAACATAACTTTAATAGGGTGCCACCATACCCATAATCAATCTAGGATTAATTATACACAACATGGGATCATGATTTCACATGGAGTGGCTCTGATACCACTGAAAGAAATCGCGATTCAGATCTGAAACTTCTCATAAAGAGACTACTATGGTTGATGCAAAGCATGACAGATTTTAAAAAATCTGATTTCTGCACTATGCAGCGGAAATCAGCCATAAAGAATCGCATAGAAACTCCATTAAATCATGACCAACATGTGTCTAATTAATAGAGATGATAGAAGACTATTACCTCGAAGATTTGTAGACTTCAAATCTCTGAAAAAATAGATCCAAAGGCGCGAACTCAGACTTGCAATTTGCAAACAAGTTGCTGGAATTTTCTTGCACTAGTATTGCCTTTGATCTTCTCCTCTATCTCACTTCCAAATCTGATTGGCTAAGATGGTGGGATCTTAATCTAGGAATTAAGAACTATTTCTCCAAGGGAAAATCTCAGACCTTAAGCTCTCTTCAATCAAGAAGAGAACCTCCAAAGGGCTGGACGTGTGGGGCTCTCCTTGTGCTCAATAATTGTTTCACAAAGTGTTGGACGTGTGGCATTCTTCTTGCTTTCTTGTTATGGACGTCCAAAGGGGATGGTTCTCCTTTTATAGAAACTATGGGAAGCCTTTCCTATTTAGTTATCTCTCCTTATTCTAATTTATGTCCAAAAGGAAAGACTTATTTCCTTTAAGAAACACTCTAATTAGAAAAGGAAACCAAAAGGAACTTTCCATACAATTAGTAACACTAGTTGTAGAACACTTACTAATTTTAAGTTCCTAGTCCAAAAAGGAAACTAACTCATAGGAATACTAATCCAAAGAGGAGTCCAACTTTCCAAGTAGAGTCCTACTCAAAGTTGGAAACCTTACTCATGGAAATCCTATTATGGACATCCCACATATCAATGCACACCATGGCCCACATACAATTTATCTAGAGTTAAATTCATGTATGCCATCAAAGGCCTATTTGAATTTAAACTCAAAATTATTTTTCCACTAAAATAATTCATCCTTATGTTATCTAAACATCTTAGGAAACCATGCCAATCTTGGTAAGTGACTAGAGAAGGGACCAAAAGACATATTTGCCATTGGCTCCCAAAATGACCAAAATGTCCATGCTAAACCCATAGCAACATAAAGACCATTTTAACCTTAACTCATTCCACTAAAGAGTTATGGTTGAACTCCAAGGACAAATATATAATATAATAAGCTCGTCATAAAATGACGGTTGTCTTCGACCTACTAAGTGTAATGACCTGAATGCCCCTGTATGTAACATCCATAATCGAGTCAGGTTATCACATGTACTATCAACCTTCCCGATTACATCTAAACCTTAGAACTTCATATCCTAAAACATAATCATCATTCGAATATCATTCTCTTGATCCAGGGAGCGACCCACAAGTTCAATATTCATATGGAACATCCATATACTAAGATCTTAGATTTTGATGATTAATCGGATAATTCTAAGGGGACGATTATTCCATCATCAGATGGCATAGATTCTATATTGCATCTGCACATCCCAACTGATCAAGTCCGAGTACCCAAAACACAGAGCTGTTGACCCATGAAAAGAATCTCACCCATAGTGAATCAAAGCACAATAACTTGACTTCGTCAGTTCATCCACAAATGCTCAAGATTAAGAGCACCGGTTACTCAGTAGCATGAGGTGACTTGATCTCTTTTCTGTGATAGTACTATTTTAGAGATCACACCTACAATGGTCCTGTTCAATGCATGACACATGCACTAATGAGATAGATCCGGGAAAGCCCTCCCGTGACTTAGGTATGTCACCCTATATAAGAGAGTATCTCATTATAACTTCTACCAAGATGAAGTGCCCAGCTCCATCTTTCAGTTATGAACAAATATGATGTTTCCAGTTGTCCATGAATTAGACCTATCTGTGTGTAGACACTACACACCTAATTCATTTACTAGAAACAATGGGCCTTACACAACCATACATATATACATGTTTAAGCATAAAAGAGTCTTTCCATTATATAACCAGAAAATATCCAGTAACAAAAGATGAGAGTGCGGCTAGTGGGCTTTAGGGCATACACCAATCCCAACATCAATGTGTCACTACCGTGACACCAAAGGCGAGCACCAGAAGGCCTGAAGCCCGTGGCAGCCCCACGAAGTCTCGACCTGCAAACGATCAGGTCTATCCCAAGACTTGGTCCCCAAGACCTTCACCAAAACAAAGAAGGTCCCAAACATCTACCAAGCCAGCATTCCTGGCCCCACTCAAGGAGAACCAGTTCTACCCTCTTGCTTACATGAAAGAGGAGAGACCCATCTCCAACCTGACTCTCAAGTCATCCCAGCATGAGCCGGCTTGTTCCTACAAGCCCAAAATCAGATCATACATCACAAGGCCTCTATAAGCACCTGCTAAGGCCTGCAAACCTGCAGTTCGACCCTTCATCTCTACAGGGGCCGAACTCCAAAAATTCAAAGCTTCGCTGCAACAGGCGAAGGACAGGATTCGCATCCTGTCCTTGCCCCGCTACAAAGAAGACAGGCTCGGCTGCTGCGCCCGAGGGAGCACATCCTTCATCGTCAAAGCCCAGCCAGAGCTGACCGAAGCTCAAATTGCTCGTCGTATACGCCGCCGTGCGTCATACCGGCAAAAAAGACTAGAGAAGCAAAGGACCCAGCCTCCTACACTTCAAGTCTCTCCCAAATGGGTCGAAAAAGAAAGACCCAACCAAGTTGTTGCCGTCCATATGGTTGGAAAAACCAGAAGGCGCCAAAAATCAGCAACAAAAATCCATGTCCGACGTCCGATGACCCGCAGTGTCTCAAGGACAAGAAGACATTCAGAAGAATCCCCTGCTCCTTCAAGCAAAGGACAGCAGAGTGATCCTTCCTCAAGCTCTTCTTCAAAAAGAATGAGCCCCAGCTCAGTCACCAGGACAGTTTCTTCGTTCGAATCACGAAGGATGAATGTCTTGGCTACAAATTCTGAGCCACACCCCGCAATCCACCTCCAGAAGATGCGATCACCCGCATCCAGCAGTTGGAACAGGGCCAGCAGAGGATTGAAACTCTGATGGAAAACCTTCTCCTCGCCTTCCAAAATCAGGCGAACAATGAACCTCCGAATCATCAAAACGACGAGGTAAATGGAGAAGAAAATGAGTCACGCGCCCTTACCAAAAAGGACGTAGACAGTATCCTCGCCAAAGCAAAAGAAGAGGATATACTCAAGGAGCATGGGATCAAGCCACCATATCCCTTATGGATGGACTCGGTCCCATTCCCCACCAAATTCAAGCATCCTACTCTCCAAACATATACGGGGAAAGGATCAGCCAGACAGCACGTCATCCACTTCAAGATCCTGACGGGAGCTATCGCGGATCAAGATGCACTCAAGATCCGCCTCTTTGCAAGTACCCTAAAAGGTACAGCCTTCGATTGGTACTCCACTCTGCCGGAGGACTCAATCCAAAACTGGGCCATGCTAGAGACACGCTTCCTGACTCACTTCAAAGGTGAAGATCACCCCGCTACTATGGCTCAGCTGTGCAGCCTAAAACAGGGGGAGAATGAGTCAACATATGACTTCATTCACAAGTGGAAAGCAATGGCATACAAATGCTCTGATGTATTGCCACAAGCGTCGCTAGTCGACATCTGCCGAAACAACATGAGAGCTAGAATCCGCTCCATGATCATTGGCAACAAATCAAAAAACCTGGGAGAACTCCTAGAAGCTTCCATGGAAGCTGAAACGGTGATTAAAGACCTCAACAGTCAGAAATCATTAAGAAAAGAGCCAACCGCCATTGCAACCTCAAAACCAAAGAAAAAAGAGGTCCTCAATGTGCAGACTAAGTCAGCTCCTCAGCCACCAAAGAAAGCTGAAAACAAAGCTGTTGGTAAGAGACTTGAACTCTCAGATGCCTTCAAAGAACGAGTAGAGAAGAAATACCCGTTTGCCTGAACCAAAAAGACCGGGTGATGTTGGCAAAACCAACGATCCTCGGTACTGTCCATACCACCAGATGATCTCGCATCATCTCAATCAATGCTTCGTTGTGAGAGAGAAAATAAACGAGATGTGGAAAAATGGAGTCATCACCTTTGACAAAAACTATGGGTCTGCTCCGTCAACATGGTGACATGTGGACAAACATCAAAATCACCGAAAAAGAAGATCACTACTTCTTTCAAGGTGATAAACTCAATCCAAGCGTCCGAGAAACTGGTTCCTTACCTGACACCAAACGGACAACCCATATGGGTACATCCCGATCTCCTGGAAGATGAAAATTGGGAGGTCGTGAAAACAAAGCCTATAGCTCAACAGCGAAGGCAGGCTAGGAAATATCTCCTCAAGCTCAAACAGCAAGAGAAGACCAAGCCAAAACAAGAAGTCCAAGAAAAGGCAGAGGCTTCCTTTACCGCTTCACTGGAGGTAACAAAAACATCCCTTCCAGAGACTTCAAAGGGAGTAAGAAAATTCACTCTCAGTGATTTCATGCCACCTCAATTCAAAGAAGCCACGCAGGAAGTATCATACTCTTGCAATTCGGTAGTTGGATTCTCCATTGATGGATACGAGTCCAGCGACACCGATGATGGATTCGAATCCAACTACACAGACGAGTGGGAGGAGTCCCTTGAAATAGGAGAATATCTCTCCGATGAAGAATGGGTTCCTGAGTCTCATCTTATGCCAGTAATCTGGTATAACCCCCTACAGCCACAAGGATCCTGGTCTGATGATGAAGAAGACCAAGAGGCTGTACAAGAAAATGCTACTGACCCAGCACCTCTCATTGCTCCAGTGGAAATCAACAATGTTGAGCCACAAAGAGCTGATGAAGAAGAAGATTTGGCTCCCATGCCTGATCTTGAAGAATATGCAAGGATCTTGCAGCGTCTCGCTCTAGAACAAGAGCAAGACCGCGTCAACGAGCCTCCTCGCAATCCAGAGCCTAAAGTCCCTGAAGACCATCAGGTACATCCTCCCTTAACTCCTGAAAATGGAGAAAATTGCTAGATAGACGATCCTCTTACATCCGAGGATGAGTCTGACTCCGATCAGGCAACGTCTCCCGTCAGAGCTTCCTATAATGTGATAATTCGGGATTATAGCTCTTCCGAAGCATCGTCTGATGAGAGCACTTACAATGTATCTTCTGGAGCCACCTCATCTCACGTGACTTTCACTGAGATGACACCCTCTCACGTTTCTTCTCCTGAGACTGTGACTTCAAAGTTCACACCCTTCCTGACTGAAGAATTCCCAGCTATTGATGCTTGGGACGATGAATTGGTCAACGAAGAAGAAAGGTTGCTGGATGCTGTTCAGGACTTGTTCTCGGAAAATGCTCCGTGCAACACAATCACTGAGGATGGCAACTCCGCTGCTGATACATCCTCAGCAAATGAAAAACGACAGCCTCTTGATCCTGAAGACAATCTTCCAAGCGAAGACCCTTCTCAAGAAGCTCTCGAAGTTGGTAGAGGCACCCGCTCTGGCCGGGACTACCACAAAAATCACAACCAACCTTCCTTTACATATGTAAATCCTTCGGGAAAAGATGTTGTAAGCGCCCCAAGTGGCAACAATGATGAACATGCAGGCCCTAAGGAGGCTTTCAAGTATGACTTGATTGAACACTTCAAACACATACCTGCACGTCTGCACATCCTAGATTTGTTGTGAATGTCTCCGCACACTCGTGATAATCTCATCTCAGAATTACAAAAGCTGAATGAGGATGTCGACAAACATGCCCCGCAAGTCCTCCAAATTGAAATGGATTACCGGGTCAAAAACTCAGAAGCTTCCTCAAAGGGAGAAAAGAAGAAAACTGAGGGATCATGCATTGAATGCCTCTCGGTTAAAAAAGCAGCCAGTGCAACCATCGCCTTCACAAAGGACGACCTCCTACTTGGCGAAACAAGGCATAACCGACCCCTGTATTTCACATGGTATATCAAGGAAATGCCCATGCACAGATTTCAGATCGACCCAGGTTCTGCACTCAACCTCATCTCCACGTCGGCTCTCGAAGAGTTAGGCATCCCACCCAGCAAACTGAGCCACACATCTTTATCTATCTTTGGATACGATGGGAGTACTCAAAGGCCTATCGGCAAAATCAGGTTCAAGTTGTAGATTGGTGATCTTATTTATGAGGTCACTGTGTATGCAATAAAAATTCATTCATGCTACAACATCCTTCTCGGATGCCCCTGGATCGACGAGAATGGTGTTGTCCCTTCAACTCTACATCAATGCATCAAGTTTGTTGGCGACGACGGCATGATACATCGAGTCTTTGCGGACAGAAAACCTTTCAAAGGTAAAGAAGTCCACTTTGCAGACTCACAAATGTATGAAGGTGAAAAAGAAGAAGAGGAGAAGCACACAGCACCCTTTGCCGAAAATCACCAGAAAGATAAAGGCAAGGCTCCTCAACAATCGCCGGAAGAAAACAAATCATCCGGTAAATCCGAAGAGAGCATTCAAACTCCTTTTATCATCTCCCTTAAACCTTCAAAGCCTTTGGTCATCACAACTAAAGTGAAGAAGGTAAAACAAAAGCCTGGGGGCAAATTTGTTGTCTCTTTCGTGTCTATCATGCAAGACACGGATTCGGATTCAGAGCCAGAAGGCGACACATCGTCAAGCCAAACTGACACTCAGCAAGTTCAGCCTGCTCTGACTCCAATGGAGACAACTTCTGACATAAAAGATCCTAAGTCAGCTTCCTTCATTGTTCCAGCAACTTCAGCAAAGGAAAAGCCGATCTTCTTCCATAAATCGGATGCTTCTTCATCAAACTCTATGCTTGAACCTTTCCAAAATGAAGGTATGCCTCAACTATCCTTATATAGTTCCATGGCACAAGCTATTATGAAGAAAATGGGCTATGACGCTCAAAACCCAGTCGGTTTGGGAGAAGGACGCGGTATTCTCACGCCATTGGGGCCCGTCTTGACCAAAAGCCAGCTGGAAGATTGGAGACTCTACGGCTATATAGAAAAGTCTTCACACGGGTTAGGGTATGATCCCGACACTCCCCTGAGACAGTTGACACCAAGGCTTAAAAGTCAATATACTGACCAAGCTTCAACATCTCGTATCCATGAAGACATCGATCTCCCTGGATATCTCTTCGATGAGTCACCTGACAAAGATCCAGGAAGCTCATCCATTTGGCACGATTTCTCCAAAAATAAAGAGGAGTTGTCCGATGGCACAGACTTATGGTCTTCTGACCCAGAAGAACCCTCATCTCCAAAAGAAGTACCTCACTTCGACCCGGTTTCAACAGGCGATTGGGATCATCTCATAGCGAACCTTGAGAAAATTGCCAATCAAGAAGACCCGTGGAAAGGAACAAAACCTTGGTCTGGAAATGCCCTTAAAACCCCAGAAGGTTTCGTTGAGCTGGAAGCCTCCGAAAATATTGTGGAGGAACCACCTACGAACCTTTCAACAGAAGATCCTGCATCTTATAGTGATTTCATGGCCTTTCGAAGCCTGGGGTATGGACATCATAGGTCCTATTTCTCCCCCTTCGAGCAAAGGTCATCGCTTCATCTTCGCCGCTACGGATTATTTCTCCAAGTGGTCAGAAGTATTTGCGTTCAACGAAATGAAGACCTCATCAGTCCTTCAGTTCCTGCGCACCAACATCATTTGTCGTTTCGGCATACCCAAAAGATTCGTCCATGATAACGGACCACAATTCTGGGATCATCGATTCTACAGGTTCTACGACAAATACAAAATCCAAAGCTGTCCTTCGACTCCATACAATCCGGCAGCAAACGGATTAGCAGAAGCTTTCAACAAGACACTCTGCAAAATCTTCAAAAAAATGGTCTCTAGTCATAAAAGAGACTGAAGCGACAAAATGTCTGAAGCTTTGTGCGCCTATCGAACCACCGTTCGAGGACCAACCCATAGCACACCATTCTCCTTGGTCTATGGGTGCGAAGCTGTCGTGCCCTTGGAAGTACAAATTCCTTCCTTGAGGGTATCCTTGCAAAATGACATGACTCAAGAATGCAATGTCAAATTGCGACTCCATGAGCTGGACAATCTCGATGAGAGACGGCTCAAAGCTCAACAAAGCATTGAACTTTACTAA
The DNA here is from genome assembly GCA_012931725.1 of Litsea cubeba. Taxonomy (NCBI): domain Eukaryota; kingdom Viridiplantae; phylum Streptophyta; class Magnoliopsida; order Laurales; family Lauraceae; genus Litsea; species Litsea cubeba. Next base: position 21,122,368 of record CM022955.1, on the reverse strand, counting down.
GCACGCATGGCAGGATCTTTCGACAAAAAGGTCAGGCAACGCACCTACAAAAAGGGTAACTTGGTTCTTGCGGTAAAAAGACCAATGGTCTTCGCTCACAAGTCCAAAGGCAAATTTGAGCCAAAATGGGAGGGACCCTACGTCATCGACAAGGTTTTCTCCAACGGCGCATCCGCACTCCTAAACATGGAAGGTGACAGATGTATGCTGCCCATCAACGGCAAATTCTTAAAGCGGTACTACCCTTGAAGACTTACCCAACTGGGTAAGAGCAACGCCTGTACGGCCAAAATCGGTTTCCAGGTACACGCTCGCTAAACCCACCTTTTTTTAGAATTTTCATATCAAATGTTGAAATTTCTAGAAATTTAAACGATGCTTACTTTCATCGTTTCATTGTTCAAAAAATCCAGGTTTAGGAACCTTTCCCTAACTTGACCAAAATTTTCAACCCTTGAACCCAAAATTCATGGTTTGAAACAAAATCCGGATTCAGGGATTTCCACCCTAGTCCACCTTGCCTTTTACCGCCAAAATGGTTTTTGGTCAAAACTTATGACCCTCGTGTCTTTAAACAAAAAAAAATGGTTTTTCAAAAAGCCGCGGGGAAGCGACGTTTAGTCGATACTCGCACAAATCGGAAGCATGCGAACCACGTTCGACACTTCCAAAATCACAGGGAAGCGACATTTCGTCGATACTTGCAAAATCCAAAACTGTGGAGACGCAACATTTCAGTTGATATCCACAACCCAAATTTCAAAGGTTAAAAAAAACCTAAAAACCTGTAGAGACGTAACATTTCAGTTGATATCCACAACCCAAATTTCAAAGGTTAAAAAAAACCTAAAAACCGTGGAGACGCAACATTTCAGTTGCTATCCACAACCCAAATTTCAAAGGTTCGAAAAAACCTAAAAAACCATGGAGATGCAACATTTCAGTTGATATCCATAACCCAAAGGTTCGAGAAAACCACAAATTTCAAAAATCGTGGGGAAACGACATCAAGTTAGTACCCGCAAAACCAAAATTTTTGAAAAGCAAGGATGCGACATTCCATCGATACTTGCACCCAAATCCACGAGGATGCGACATTCCATCGATACTCGCAATCGAATGAGCAAGGATGCGACATACCATCGATACTTGCAAGAACATTCAGCAGGTAGGCGACTTTTAGTCGATACTTGCATTTTTGAAAACCAAACCGGCTATAAATGCCACAAAAACGGCTATAGATGCCACCAAAACAGGCTATAAATGCCCCAAACCGGCTATCAATGCCACAAAACAAAACCGGCTATCAATGCCACAAACAAAAAAAAAATCGGCTTTCAAAAAACCCGGCTATTAATGCCACAAACCCGGCTATAGATGCTACAAAACAAACTCGGCTATCAATGCCACAAAAAAGCTGGCTCTCATGCCAAAATCGGCTTCCATGCCACAAACAAAAATCTGGCTTCCATGCCAAAACAATCATTTGACAAAAGATTTTCACAAAATGACAAGCTTTTGATCAAATCCCATTTAGCAATTACTTTTATCACAAAAAGATTTAAGTGAGCGTAGGGAAAACAAAAAAAAAAGGCATCCCATTTAGCAATTACTTTCATCACAAAAAGATTTAAATGAGCGTAGGGAAAAAAAAAGAAGGAAGTACCAAAAAATACATGTGGTACCAAAAAGAAAGTGTTCACAAGCACTACAAAAAAAAAAGTACCAAAAAAATACAAGTGGTACTAAAAAAAAGAGAGAGAGAGAGAGAAGGATGGTTTCTGTTAAAAAAAAATAGGAGCTCAATCAAAAATGGTCTCCAGCCAAGAGTTCAGCTCCTCAAGCAAACTTTTGGCCTCAGCCGTCAGGGATTCGAGCGCACGATTCTTCAAGAACTTGCCATGAGATGCTGGGGTGGGCTGTGACCCTTCTTTCGCACCGGGAAGCTTATCCCGAGCAGTTTGCCATTGTTTGTTCTCTTCAGACTTCCTTTTAAGAACTCGATCGGCATCTGCAACCCGGCAAATCAGAGCACTCTCCCTGTCACGAGCTTCTTATATTACAGTCCACTTGGCAGCGACTTGTGCCTGCAGATGCTCAAGACGTTTCCTGGCCTCATCGACCTCCCTATCAAGGATGTTAAGGTCATGTGTCAGCCCAATGATGTTTAGCTCTTCTAAGTTCTTCTCTCGGACTATCTGCTTCCTGCTTTGTGTAGCCTCATCCAGGTTAGACTGAGCCTTATCCGCAGGGTCCAGGAACATTTCCTTGAAGAACTGGCCGTCAGGAAAACCCATGGTCTCAAACTACTTGTCACCCAGCTCAATGAGCCTATCAACAATCGCCCTGGCACTTGTGACATCCAGACCAGCCTCTTCGGCATCACCGAGAATCTCACGCACATGCTGGATCATCCCAAATCGGGCATCTAAGTGCCCAAAAAGCAGAGTCTCAATCCAAGAGCTCAGAACCCGCACCACCACCTTCTTCGCAAAAAGAAGAGATGGCCCAGCTGAAGATTCGCCCAACTCCGTTGGTCGGCTGCTCATGTCATCACCCGTTGGAAGAGTAACAAAAGAACTCTTTCCAGTTGAAGCTGCTCCTGCTCGGGAAGGAATCTCAGCACGAGGTATCTCCTCAACAGTGTCAGAACTGGTCCCAGGAGTCCCTACCTCTGGACCGACCTTTGGCATCTCTTGCTCTGGTTCTGAAGGAAGCGACGGACTCTCCTCTGTCACCTCAAAACCTGCCAAAGAAACACAAAAAGGTATGAACATGATCCTGTTTGAAAATCATTATCAGGGTTATTACTACAAAATACCTTCTTCGACGACTGGCGGAACACTTTCTTCCCCCATGAACTCATCGGAAGCATCATCAACATTTGCATCCATCGATGGTTCAAAGTCATCGGAATCCTGTGGCAAGTCAGCTGGCAAGAAAAATGTTAGCAAACCAAGTCACAGACAAAAAAAAGAAGAAAACAAAAGAAGTCATACCAATTGGAGATTCTGGATTCACTCCAGAGTCCCTAGGTTCTTCTTCAGGTGCCCCGACAGGATCCGTCACCACCTCATCGGTTGGAACCTCAGGCATCACCAAGTCTTCCTCTGCTAAAAAAAAAAAGAAACGCAGAAACAAGAAGCAAATCAGAACATGGAAAAATCCCATGAAAAGAAATGGAAAGAGAAAAAGGAAGAATCATACCTTCGCCGATGGTCTATTCTTCTCGGCTTCTCTTCTCTGGAGGCTCGTCAGCATCTACTGGCACATCCTCATTAACAGTAAGAGGGACTTCCAAGTCAGGAGAGTCCTCATGCTGCCCCTTGCTGCGATAATGACTCCTCCTCCTCTTAGTCCTACGGACTCGCTTCTTAGAGGAACCTGCCCCACTGTCAGAGTCAGGTCTTCCACTTGACTCATCACTGGATGGTCTACTCTTGCCAGTAGACTCCACGGAAGCTTGCCTTTGCGCCACTTGCATCCAAGCACCAAGTCCGGCTTCCTCCTGTTCTAGCTGCTCTAAAGCCTCATCAAGTATTTCTCGAACAGCTTCAGAACCAATGACGCCCTGGTCACCGAGAAAGCCTATCTTGTGCTTTTCTCCAGAAAGGAAGGCCCAAACTTCCTCTCGCCGGACGCCATCCGACTTTCCAAGACCCTTTCCAGATGCCAGCTTCACATCAAGCTCCTTCTTGGAAAGCCCCCGATATGCCGAAAAGCTCTCCGCGAACCACTTCGCAAAGCCGGCAGTCTGGGAAGTCAACAACACAGGATAAGAGATCATGGATGTAGTGTCTTCAGCACTATAGAAAGCCCATGCATTTCTTCCGTCCTGTAAACCTTCAAAGCACTTCATCATGCTTGAAGGCGCTCCAACAACGCCTTGAGAAAAGCCCAACTGCATAGCAAAGCGAGAGGGTACATACGGCTGGATGTCGACGAAAAGATGTCTGTGGTACACCATCGTACCAACACGTATGCTGAAAAGCCACTCCTTCTCTGCATTCGTCAAGGAGTAATGCCTTCCCAACCCCGCCCTGGTAGAGTCTCTGGAGGCACCAAAATCAAAAGCCTTCTTCCGTAACTCCGGAGAAAGCTTCACTGAAGACCGCCCCATCTCGATGTCCCTGAACCGTCGGATCCTCATGCGGGCTAACAAAAGTGATTCGGACACGGCTTTGCCCTTAGCCAGCCGAATCATCAGATGATCATCATCCTGTGCAGCATCCAGCCGGTGGAAACCAGGACAGTGGTACACGTACCACGAATAAAAGATATGGGCTGAAAATACCCTATTCATGGGAAGCCCAAGCCGAACCAAAAAAGCAGTAGCCTGCAGTTCGGTACACAGGTAGGAGTAAAGAGCTGGCACCAAAGCAAGCTGCTCTCCAAACGCCATCTGACAAGCCGGAAAAATACAATGCAGCCTGATGTGTGTTCCATCTCCTCCTGCAAAAATAGCCTCACCAAGCCAATAAGTGAGGTAAACAGCGAGATCTCTCCGCAGTGCAATGTCAGGACATATGGCGTTTGTACTCGCACAGAAATCTCTCAACTCTTCTTGCATAGCCAAGATCTTCTTCGAACTTGGATCCTGAGCCCTGGCTTCCTGGGTAACACTATCAGAAGACTCCCTGCTATCAAAAAAGTTGGGGAACGAAGTGTTAGATATCGCGATCACTGAGAGGGGGGGTGTTAGATATCGAAATCACTAAGTTTCCTGAACTTTCGTGCAAAACTTCTATTTCTGCGCAATTCTGGTTTCCCGTGCTCGGTCGACCGCGTGGGGTCCTCGGTCGACCGGCGACACACTGTGGCAACAAATAACTGGGAGCTAACTGAGACTGTCTTCTGCAGACTTCTCTTACCCGGTCGACCGCGTGGGGTCCCCGGTCGACCGGCCACACTGCTTCAGGAATTCTGATTTCCTGTACTGTTTCAGCTCTGTTTTCTCTTTGAAGCTCTATCAACACCACACTATCAACACCACACTTGTGACATTGTGTTGACAATAATTCCAACACAAAATGATACTTGAGATACTAAACACTTCAATGCTTCAAAAGACTTCTCAAGGCATCTCAAATTCCAACAATCTCCCCCTTTGGAATTGTTTCAACACTTGGAACTTCAACACTTGGAACACTTTGAACCAGTTGACCTTCATGAAGCTTCTTCAGAACCATAGACTCCCCCTGTCTTAAAAAACCAACAGAATCAAGATCTTCACATTCACATTCTTGATACCAATCTCACCCAAGCTATCATAGCATAACTTCTTCGCATAACTTCTCCTAGCATAGCTTTCTCCCCCTTTGACAACAAGTCCAAAGGGACCAACCAAGGAGCGAATAGGATATTCAAGGAATACATTGCTCCCCCTTTCAAGCACAACTCCTAAGGATTAGGAGAGTGAGTAACTCCTAATTTTTTCCGGAGATACTCGAAGACTTCCTTTGGCAGAGGTTTTGTGAAGATATCAGCAACTTGCTCAGTAGTTGGAACATATTCCAACTTTACCTCACCGTCTGCAACCTTTTCCTTGAGAAAGTGATAGCGGATTGCAACATGCTTCGTTCTAGAATGCTGAACAGGATTCTTAGAGATGTGAATTGCACTTGTGTTGTCACAGAGGATCGGCGTAGGATCCGTTGTCGGAACTCCTAGATCAGAGAGCATTTGCTGCATCCATAACACTTGCGTACAACAAGTTGCCGCTGCAATATATTCCGCTTCTGCTGTAGAAAGGGATACTGAATCTTGTTTCTTACTGTGCCATGCCACCAACCTTTCACCGAGATAGAATGCACCACCGCTTGTACTCTTGCGATCATCTATACATCTAGCCCAATCGGCGTCAGAGTATGCAACAAGAGTGAAAGATTTGCCTTTTGGATACCAAATACCAAGCTCCATGGTACCTTTCAGATATCGAAATATCCTTTTTACTGCTGTAAGGTGCGTCTCAGTTGGTGATGCTTGAAATCGAGCCACCATACATACTGCTTGCAGAAGATCCGATCTTGTAGCAGTCAAATAAAGCAAGTTTCCTATCATAAAACGATAAGTGGTGTGATCAACGGACGAACCCTTATCATCTTTGCTTAGCGTTGTGTTCGTTGTCATTGGTGTGCTCACTGGCTTGCTGTCATCCATGTTAAAACGCTTCAGCATTTCCTTGATGTATTTCATCTGTGATATGAAGATACCATGTTTCAGCTGCTGAACTTGTAAACCAAGGAAGAACTTTAGTTCTCCAAGCATTGACATCTCAAATTCTTTCTTCATCTCTTCAGCAAAATTCCTGCATATTTCCTCATCATTGCCACCAAAGATTATGTCATCGACATAAACAATGACAACCAGCTGTTTGCTCAACTCTGTTTTGACATAAAGATTGCTATCAACCAGTCATTTTCCAAAGCCGATCTTGCGGAGATAGAGGTCTAGCCTTGCATACCACACCCTTGGCGCTTGTTTCAGCCCATAAAGAGCCTTTTTCAACTTGCACACTAGGTCTGAATTTTTGCTAATGAGAAAACCATCAGGTTACTCAATGTAGACCTCTTCTTCAAGTAATCCATTGAAGAAGGCTGACTTTACATCCATCTGAAATACCTTGAAGGTTTTGTATGTAGCCAATGCAAGAAACATACGAATGGCTTCCAGACGAGCCACTGGTGCAAAGGTCTCTTCAAAATCTATGCCTTCAACTTGAGCATAGCCTTTACAAACCAACCTTGCTTTGTTTCGTATGACCTGACCATCTTCATTCAGCTTATTCCGAAAGACCCATTTAGTACCAATAACATTCTTATCGGTAGGTCTAGAAACTAGTTCCCATGTGGAGTTCTTCTCAATTTGCTCCAACTCCTCATGCATAGCTTTCAACCAACTTTCATCGAGACTGGCTTCAGCCACAGTCTTGGGTTCAATGGTGGACACAAGTGAGTAATTGCTAACTACACTTTGTCTTGTTTTAACACCGGCCTCAGGATCTCCAATGATTTGATCCTTAGGGTGTTGCTCTACCCAAGTGCTTTTCTTTCTAGGAGTAGCATCCTCTGAGTCATCCTTTGATTTCTCAGAATCATTAGGTTCAGCCACTTCACCAACAATCTCACTCGAGTCCTCATAAACTGGACTGTCATTATGAGTTACATTCTTTGATTCACGGTTTTCATCAATTCTAACATTGGCACTTTCTATGATTTTTCTGGTCCTTTTGTTAAGACATCTGTAAGCCTTACTAGAGGAGGAGTAACCCAGAAATATACCTTCATCAGCTCTTTCTTCAAATTTGCCCAGATTTTGTTCAAGACGCTTGATGTAACACTTGCTACCGAAGACTCTGAAGTGCTTGACTGTTGCTTTTCTCCCAAATCATAGCTCATAAGGAGTTTTGTCTTCATGTGGCCTGATCAAGCATCAATTCTGAATGTATACAGCCGTATGGATTGCCTCCTTCCAGTATTTGTCAGCTAGCTTGCTCTCAGTTAGCATTGTGCGAGCCATCTCTTGCACGGTGCGATTTTTCCGTTCCACAACTCCATTTTGCTGTGGAGTTCTAGGGGCTGAATATTGTCTTTGAATGCCATGGTGCTCACAATAGTTAGTGAACTCTTCAGATGTGAATTCACCTCCTCGATCAGACCTTAAAATCTTGATATGTTTTCCAAGCATATTTTCAACCTGTGCTTTAAACACTTTAAAACGATCAAGTGCTTGATGTTTATGCTTAAGAAACAATACCCATGTCATACGAGTATAATCATCAATGCATAACATAAAATACTTATCTCCATTGGTGCTTTGAGTTCGCATCGGTCCACAGAGATCAGTGTGCACTAGCTCAAGAGGTTTCTTTGAATGATGCTCCTTTGACTTGAACATTACCCTTGTTTGCTTTCCCTTTTGGCAAGAATCGCAAATGGGGTTGGAAGGCTTTTCAACTGTAGACATACCTCTGACAGCCTTTGAATTGCAAATCTTTGACATGTTATCAAAGTTTAGATGCCCAAGGCGTTTGTGCCACAACCAACTTTCCTCTGTCCGACTCATCAAGCAAGTCTTTTCAGCTCCATCTGACAATGTATAGAGATTTCCAGCAGTCCTAGATCCAGTAGCCACTATTTTGCCGTTGCTACACTTCTTGATAGCAAACCCATTCTTAGTGAAGACAACTTCGTGGCCTTTGTCACAGATCTGGCTCACACTAAGCAAGTTGTGTCTCAGTCCAGACACATATAAGACCTCTTCTGATCTGATCTTGTTTGCCTTTAGCTGAACAACACCTTTTTCGCAGATTTTGGCACCATCATTGTTACCAAACTTCACTGATCCGCCTTCATAGTGCTGTAATTTGACGAATTTTTCCTTATCACCTGTCATATGGCTTGAACAGCCACTATCAAGGACCCATGGTGCTGCCTTCTTTTGTGCATTGAATGCCATTTGCACAATGAGAGATTCCTTGGAATTATCTTCCCTTTTCTTTGCCCTCCATGCCTTAACTAACTTGAGTTTCTTTTCAACCTGAAATTGGTTAGCAATAGGCAACCTACAATCCCTAGTCAAGTGTCCATAATTATGACACTTACAGCACTCAATTTTGTGGCTGTTTAGGATTGAAAAAGGGTTCCTAGTCACAAATGGGTTGTTTCTAACACAGAATTTGCATTTAGCCCTTTTATGTCCATATCTATTGCAATGATAACAGTAACCATAAAATTGGATCTTCTTTGTGGCTGGTTAGACTTCATTTCCTTTCTCACATGAATGGACTCTTTTATAGGCTGGGTGGGCTTCACAGGTTTTGTCTTTTCAAGAGGTGTAATCTTAGAGGATTCTCCATTCTCAAATCCTAGACCAAATTTGAAGTGAGGAGGCCTTTGAACTTTCAGTATTTCATTTAGCTTCAATGTTCCATTGATTGCTTGGAATTCCTTGAGCTTTTGATTCATTTGTATATTTTCAGTCCTTGCTCCAAGGATTTCATTCTCAAGTTTCACCACTTCCTCAGTTTTGGTACTAATTTGTATTTCTAGGACTTCTACCATTCTTTTATATTCTTCAACTTGAGTTTTCAAAGCAATAACTGAACTTTCAGATTCATGAAGAAGTTTCAGATTTTTCTAACTTGTTTTTCGTTCCATGCTAAGCTCCTCAAGTGCGGCAATGAGTTCTTCCTCAAGATTGACCTCAGCCTCCTCTTCCTCTTCCGGCTCTTGCTCCTCTTCTTCTTCAACAGTAACCATGAAGAGAGCTTCAGTTGCCTCGGCTGATTCATCATCGTCTGAAGTTTCAAACGTGCTGTCATTATATTGACTGATGAAGCTTTTTGCTTTGCCCCTCTTTCTGAAATTTCTCTTATCAATATTAGAGTCATCATCATTGTTTTCTTTCAGCGGACACTTCGCAGCAAAGTGACCAATACCGCCACAATTGAAGCATTTAAAGGGTAGCTTCCCTTTGTACTTTCAATTGCTTCCTTTCTTCAGCTTTCTAACTAATTGAGCCTCAAGCTCATCATCATCAGTATCAGCATCATGACCAGCAGTCTCTTTTCCCTTTTTCTGAACTTTGAAGGCCGCTTCTCTATCAGATGAAGACGTCTTACCTATGCGCATCTCATAGGCAGTGAGTGAACCATGCAACTCATTCATGGTAAATTCATTCAGATCCTTGGCTTCTTCTATGGCTGAGACTTTTGAATCAAACCGGGGAAGAAGAGATCTTAGAACCTTTTTGACGATGACTGATTCTTTAATCTCCTCCCCTAGTCCACGAATGTCATTCGTGACTTCATTCACTCGTTGCATATACAAGTCAACATTCTCGCTTTCCTCCATGCGAAGAGACTCGAATTGAGAGCGATGAGTTTGCAATTTCACTTCTTTGATCTTCTCATCTCCTTCATGAATGCTTTTCAACTTGTCCCATATTTCCTTGGCTGTTTTGCATGCAATTACTTTGACCAGCTCGCTGTCCACAAGGCCACTAAAGAGTGCATTCTGCGCCTTGGAGTCGTTGTCTGCTAACTTCTTCGTTGCAGCATCAGTGGGTACGATGGCAGTATTGTAACCGACTCTGACAGTCTCCCAGACACAATAGCCAAGTGATTTGATGAAAGCCTGCATTCTGATCTTCCAGAAGGAGTAATTAGAACCATCAAACAAAGGTGCTTTCATATTCCCTGTATTGGATGCCATGTGATTTGACAAGAGATCACCCTTAGCGTGTTAAGCTTATCAAGGGAGCCTTGGCGCTCTGATACCAATTGTTAGATATCGCGATCACTGAGAGGGGGGGTGAATCAGTGATCCCTTAAAAACAGGTCCAATTTAACAACAAAAGCAAATCAAATCACACAAGGACACCAGATTTAACGTGGTTCACCAAAAGGCAACGTCCACGGTTCAAAGACTGTCCGAACACCGATCCGGAACAGGTCTGAATCTATTTAGTCGCACCAACGACAAAGAGCACCAACCCTTAAGTTTCAGATAGCACCAACTATCTAGGAAGCACCTACCCCCTTTACAATTTATCTGCACCAACAGATAGGATCACCAAACCCTTAACACCAAGCACCAACTTGATGTTCTACAGAATTAAAGTAGAGAACTTTTCTACAGCCCTTCCCCTCTACAATCTCTCTCTCTCAATCCCTTACAAATTGAAATTTAAAGCATAAAAAGAGAGACACTTATCTATGGACGAATCACCATCTTCATGAGTATATTTTCGTCCAACTTGCTGTAGAAACTTGCAGCACAACAGCACACAGCAGCACCTTCTTCTCCAATCACTCTTCTCTCCAAAACCCTCTCTTTTGTTCTCTCTTCTCTTCTCTCCTCATGAAAACGAACTTAGCAAGCCTTTATATAGGTTATGGTAACCCTAAAGAGTGTTCAAATTAGGCTAGAATTCGTTTAGAAAGAGTCCCAAACGAAATACATAAGTTTCCTGAATTTTCGTGCAAAACTTCTATTTCTGCGCAATTCTGGTTTCCCGTGCTCGGTTGACCGCGTGGGGTCCTCGGTCGACCAGCGACACACTGTGGCAACAAATAACTGGGAGCTAACTGAGACTGTCTTCTGTAGACTTCTCTTGCCCGGTCGACCGCGTGGGGTCCCCGGTCGACCGGCCACACTGCTTCAGGAATTCTGATTTCCTGTACTGTTTCAGCTCTGTTTTCTCTTTGAAACTCTATCAACACCACACTATCAACACCACACTTGTGACATTGTGTTGACAATAATTCCAACACAAAATGATACTTGAGATACCAAACACTTCAATGCTTCATAAGACTTCTCAAGGCATCTCAAATTCCAACACGAAGAGCTAGAACACTTCCAACTGCTGGATCTAACTTTCAAACCCTCCTTCTCCTTCAAAAAATCATAGAAGGCGACGAGTTGAAAGTACAGAAGCCTGAACTCCTCAGACTGCCCCTCAAGGACGCTGTCAATCGGCATAAACTCCCCATAGAGTTTGCCAAGGATGGGCAATCCAGTAATGACACTCAGCTCCTTCAAAGAGAAACCAATCTCACCATTCGTCACAACGAAGGTATTGGTTAGTGGGAGGAATAACTCCAGCATAGGCATGAAGGCCTCGTCGGAAAAGATCACGGTCTCCCTAAAAGCGCGGACCGCATCAAAAATCTCGGCTTCCTTCAAAACGGCGCCACCAATCGGCAGAACGCGATCAGTCCACGACTTCCACTCGGAGTCAGCATTGAAACGGCCACGAAGTCAAAAAGGCTTTATCCAATTGTTACCGTCACCGCTGAAAATACCAAGGCCCACCGGTCTCAAATCGACCGACGGATAATCAGAACCCTGGTAGCTGCTGGATGGCATCAACAGGTCCATGTCAACAGGCGACCTCTCCGTATATCTAGGAGAACCGCCAACAAAAATTCTGGTCTTGATTACATTTGTCCTTCTCACCCAGCTTGGAGGATCTTCCCTCTTAGAGCACGTGGGGGCAAGGCTCATGATCGAGACGGTGCGATCAAACGTCGACCGGGTAGCAAAAGTCTTCTTCTCACCATCTGCTGTGAAAGAGAACTGAAAACATCTCCTCTGGTATATCATGTCATCAGGGACGGCATCACCAAAGAAGAAGGTAGGCTTAGGTAATACACTCTGATCTTCCATCACCCATGGACGACTGCTTACCATGATCTTATAGAATTCCTCTCCCTTGAGAGCGATCAGTCGCTGCCTAATCTCATCCCTATTGAGGGAATCGCATTCTTCCAAATTTCTCTCAACATACTGGACCTTCTCAAAGACCTGCTGAACGGCCGGATTTAAAGATCTAGCAGATCGACGAGGTGCACTTGTAGCAGGCTCTTTACCCTTGTTCGTTCTGGAAGAACCACCTGAAAAGGATGGAAAAGAAAAAGATCAAACATCAAAATGACAGAATCTCGCCAAAAAAAAACTTGGCGAAATTTTGACATAATGACGGGGCAATTCCGAAGAAAATGAACTATCCCGAAAGAAATAGAAAGCTTGAAGATGGGCTCAACACTGCTGCGAGCTCCGAAACTCCAAACTTTCGAAACCTCAAAATCTCCACAAAATCAGGAAGGGCTCAACATCGCTGCGAGCTCCAAATTCCCAAATTTGCGAAAACTTTCAGGTATGCTATCACATCATGATGAGTAAACAAAAAAAAAGAAACTTTCTTAAAAAAAAGGGGAGAAAGAAAAGAACAAAAAAAATAAAAAACTTTCTCAAAAAAAAAAGGAGAGAAAAAGAAAACAAAAAAGGGACTGGCCCACAGGCCACGTGGCCGTACGGACAGATCCGCACAAAAAAAAAACATGCAAAAAAGAAAAAAGAAAAAGAAAGCAAAAAAAAAAACATGTAAGAAAAACAGAGAAGCAAACACGTGGAAAAGAAAAAAAAACAAAGAAAAAAAAAGAGAAGAAAAGAAAGAAACAAAAAAAAAAGAAAGAACCTTTTTTCTACAATGGGGTTTTCTTGGAAAAGGGAACTTACTTGAAGCCATTGATGGAGAAGAAGAAGAAAAGTCTTGAAGATCTTGAAGAAGAAGAACTCTTGGTCTTGAAGCCCTCTTGGGATTGTTGCAAAAAAAAGTAATAAGAGCAAGAGATCCAACCTCCTCCTTGCTTTTATAGAAGAAAGTAAACCAAAGAAGGAAAGAAGAAAGAGGTAAGTGTTACTAATTAGTAACCTTACCAAAAGAAAGATATTAGAAAGATTTTTTCCCAAAAGAAAGATATCTTGAGGGATTTTCTCCCAAAAGGATATCAGTGAGAGATTTTCTCCCAAAAAATAGGATCAATGAAGGATTCTTTCCCAAAAGAAAGATATCTTGAGATATCCTATCCCAAAATAAAGGGAACATGAGAGATTCTCTCCAAAAAAAGATATTCTTAGATATTCTCTATCCAAAGGAGATATTTTTGGATATCCTTTACAAAAATGACACCATATGAGATCTAAGCCATTTCAAAAGCTTAAGGTCCCATGTGTTAGCCCATATGAGCCAGGTTTGACCACCTAGGCACACAAAAAAAAATTGGGCTTTTAGTCAAAGAGAAATCCCTCTTACCAAGAGTATACAAAAATGGTTCCATGCCTCTTTTGAGTTGATTGGACCATACAAAGATAATTCCAAGCCCCATGAGCTTCCAAAAATCAAACCATCCAGCCTCATCTACCAAATTGAGCCAAAATCTTGAAATTGACATTACGCAAAAAACCAAAAATCAAAACCTGATCCCCTAACTTGCCACATACAGCCTGTTAGGTCACAAGATCAAAACCAAAATTGATCCCCCAACATTCCACATACAGCTTGTTGGGCCACACAGTCAAAACCAAACCCGACCCCCTAACCTGCCACATACAGCCTGTTAGGTCACAAGGTCAAAATCCAAATCCACATCCCTGATGTCATCTTCAAAACTTTGCCTCGAGATGGTACGTGATCCCTTTCACTACCATAAAATTCCCCTGGAAGCTCAAAAGGTTACAAATACCAAAAAAAAGAAAGACTGCTCAAAGACTCTTGGTCCAGTCACAGGCTCTCCTTCAAAAATCTCTTCGAGGCACATCGACTACAAAAGTTAAGCAACTCGTCGCTGTACCTCGAGGGGGCATTTGCTGACACCAAAAATGTCACTTTGCCTCTTCAAGATCCAAAAGAGCTATATGAAGTCGCAACCTGCCATAAATAGGCAATGCTACTTCTAAAAAATCAAATCTTGTCAGAATCAAACAAAAACTGCAAGATCCTTCAAGATAGCCAAAAGAGGAGTACACAAGAAGTTTCAGGCTATTTCAAAATCATTTGGCCTAACTTCGCTTCTCCGGCAGCTGAAAAGGAGCTCCCGGTGGCGAAAGCATCGGAGACACCAAATCTTCGATCAGAGCCGATGGATGGTCTCAAAATACATCCAAAAGGCTCCATGTCAAGTTCCGAGTCAAACCGACAACGTTTGACCCTACATCAACCCTCGAACAGCTAAATCAAGCCTCTCGGCGGCGAGAACCACCGAGGCCATCACTCATCAGATATAGTACATGGATGGCTTCAAAATGCTTACAAAGGGCTACACGTCAAATTTCAGGTCATTTCGACAACATTTGACCATACTTTGACGCTCGGAAGCCAAATCAGGCCTCTCGGCGGCGAAGCTCCCCGGGACCATGGTATCCAAGACAGAGCCTATAGATCATCTTTAAATGACTCCAATAGGTTCCCTGTCAAATTTCAAGTCAATCGGACATCGGTTGACCGCACATCAAGCCGCGACATTTTCATCGCGACAAAAGCAAGTCTACTGGTGATAGGACCCCAAACGGCTTCAAAACTCAAACAAAAGCCTATGGTTCATCTTATTTATTGCTCAGCAGGCTTCACCCCAAAGTTCAGGTCATTCCGACATCGTTTGACCCAGTTTCAGCTTCTGATGGAAAATCAGCAGCTCTGCGCAACAAAGTCTTCGGCTTTCTCAGAAAATTGGAAACTTTGCAAATAAAATGCAAGGATTCTCATCAGGTTTTCTACAGGGAAATCAGGCCAATAAATGATAAAAAATGTCAAGGAAAAATATAGAAGAAAAAAGAATCGAAAAACAGCAAAAACGGACACAAAACGGGACAAAGGGGGAAAAGGGGGAAAAAACCCCAAGGTCGCAGACCCCTGCGACCCTAGGCCCCGCGATCGCCCGGTGGGCCCTGGAAACACCGTTTTTCGCCGTTTTTTCACGATTCGAAGCGTTCGGCCTCTGGTATTTTCCAAAATTCATACTTTTGAGACACCAAATCCTCTGACATCCGTCAAAAATACAGGTTAATCATCAAGAGTATCGAAATCTACATTGATCGCCAACTGGTCAACCAAAAAAAGTGTGCTTTCTACCCGACCGATTGAGAAATCGACAGGACAGATGGCACCGACCCGCTGTTAGCAACCAACACCTGAAGTTACATGGTCATCCGATGTCGATCTACATGAAGATCCATCGATGATCATCGCCAGAAGACTCCCAAAAGACGCGGCACGGCCCGCGACTCTTCAACTGCTCGGCGACCACTTAATGCGATTAATTGACTAGCTTTATTACAGTCATTAATCCATTTCTTGGACGAACCAATCAGAAGCAAGCATCCGGGAGTTACAAGTCAAGAGATTCATGGCATTTAACCCATGAACCTCCTCCCATCATGGCGATTAAAGGCGATTAAATGCCCTCAATCTCCTCCGGCCAATCAGAAGCCAAGAAAAAGGAGTTACAAAATAAAGAATTCAATCTTGTAACTCCTCCCTTTATGTAGCTTTATGACAATTAAGGCTCATAAACCCTCCTAAATGGCTACCTAAAAGCCTATAAATGGGAGAGCATTCCAAAGAAAGACAGACAGACATAGACACGGACAAAGCACAGAAATTCAGAGAAGGGAAGAGAGAAAACTCTGCGGAAGTTCTACACCGACCACCGCTACAAGGTGACAAAAGTCCCTTGGGGGGTACCCCCCCCCCCCCCCCCCGAGGTCCTTGCCTTCTCCTTCTGCCTCCAATGGCTTAGACGTGGCTTTTTCAGCCCGTCTACTTGGCTTTTTATTAGACATAGGATCTCCTTTTGGTCTTTGTCCTCTAAAAACCTGAAGTTATAGCCAAGCCAAGCGAATCAATAGCATCCTCTGTTCTCATCTGCATGGATGATGGCGAAGTCCACATATGGCTTGCGACCGTCAATCTGAACGGGTCCTCCACAATCTCCTGAGAAGTTAGATCCTCATTTTCTTGCTTTTCATTATAGTTTGTATTTTTTTAAAAGAGACGAAAATCACAACTCTTGTCTTTCATTATTGATAAGGATTGTAAATCGGTTATAAATGCCAAAATCGGCTATAAACGCCAAAAAATCGGCTATAAATACCAAAATCGGCTATAAATGCCAAAAAAATCGTCTTTCACGGCAAATCAAGAAAATGTCTCTTTTCTTAAATATATGTGCAATAGAAAACTTGAAAGAAGTTGATTTCTTTTTTACTTGCGAAGGTTGATCTCCGGATCACCACTTGCAATTCCAAGTAAAAATAGAAAATCTGGCACACCCACACAAAAGAAATGTTGATGCACGCCTCTGCCCCCCGGTTACGAAAGGGTCGGACCCAACGGACTCCCACGTCCGCCGACCTCGGTAGGACCAGGCAGGAGCGCGGTCCATCACCCATTTGCTAAATTCATATCTTGTTTGGCTGATATAGGTCCACCGAGCTGTGAACCATCTTCGTGCCACGATTGCGCGAGCAGGACAGCAAACTGATGTGTATTACCGTGCATTCTAGAAGACTTGCCGGTGACATACAAGCATCGTCTACAAGGACCGTAGTCAGGTTTTATGGGTTCATGTATTTTGTTGGTTGACGGTTGAACTATGTATTATTTTTTGTGGATGAACTTTGATATGGATTGAACTATTTACATGAAATTGGATCTTCGGATATACTTTTATTGGATAGTGGATGAAATTGTTTACCAATTTGTTTTTATAAGTATGCATGTTGATCAAAGTATAAATGTTTACCAATTCCTAGAATGCACGGTCCTACATCAGTTAACTGGCCCTGGTAAACCCCCCAAAATCACACTGTTCGGCCAACATAAGATGAGCCATGTTATATTGCACAAAAATACAGAGCTGTGTAATACACTCATGTACGGAAATCCGAAACCGTGCAATACACTTATGCACGGAAATCCAGAGCCGTGCAATACACTCATACACGAAAATCCGAAGCCGTGCAATATACTTATGCACAGAAATACAGAGCCGTGCAATACACTTATGCACGGCTTCATATTGTCGATATTACATGTGATGCGCGGCTCTGTAAATCCGTGTAGGACGCGAATGGAAGAAAAAAAAATGAAAGCATATGTAAAAAAAAAAAATGATTGCTTCTCTTCATATATGGTCATTTACTTGTTCATTTGCTTGTCCATATTGGAGATGGCTTCTCCAAAACACAATGTGGTGCCTAAGATTGGAGATGTGATAGCTTATATAAGGAAATGGTGAGATGGATTGGGAGATGAGTTCTTCCAAAGTGGGACTTTTTATGATGATGAGAAGAAGTAGAAGAAGAAGTATATGTTGTTGAAGGGAAATAAGTGCAGAAGAAGTGAAAATGAAATGCTGAAGAGAGGAGGAAGATGAAGTGAAAAAGAAGAAAAAATCAACTCAGAAAGAAGTAGATGGCTTGAAGAGAAGAGGTAGATGAAGCAAGTGTAATTAGGGAAATGCACATATGGATATTCTTGGAATTAAAAAAAAACTTTAAATAGGGGTAGGCTCAGCAAAGTGGGTGGGTGCAAATAGAAATTCCCTAGGTGGTCATGGCTGGGATAAGGCATATTGAGGCCCAGCCTGAGTCTTAGAAACACTGGCCCAGGCCTAGCCCAAGTCCTACATGAGCCATAAAAAGTTTGGTCCAAGCCCGCCCATTTAATCAACCGGGACAGGACGAACCGGGCTTTTTATCACTTTTATGGGTCTTTGGGCGGTTGTTTGGACAAATTCAGTCAAACTACATGCATGCCTTACAAGAGTCGGCCTGGGCTTTGGGCTTTCCATCACTTAATTCAGGCCCAGCCCAATTATTAAACGACCCTTAATTACTAATACAAGCCCGGCCTAAAGTGGACTAGGCATGGATTGGGCTCGGGCTGGCCCGGCCCATGACCACCCCTAGAAAAAGACCGCATTACTTAATTTCCGTTATTAAAAAGGAAATTTCCAAATACTAGCTTCACGGATTATTATTTGGTTAGAGGATATTTAAATTATAAGATAATCCACCAGTTTAATTCACAAAAGGGTCAAAGACTCCTGAGATTCTTGAAAGTTGGATTTTAGGAAATCTCATGCGAAAAGATTCATGTCATAATACTATTTAGAAACTTAAGGTAGCGTTTGGTTCGCTGGAATGGTTGTAGGCGAGAATGGAATGAAGACCGGAATGAGTCTGAAATGGAATGAGGTAGGAATAAGCATTTCCATTCCAGCGTTTGGTACGCTGAGGAATCAACTTTCCTGCATTTGGTACGCTGGAATAAGTCCTGGAATGGAATAAAATTTACATAAGACTGACGAAAATACCCTTGTTAGATTTTTATCTTTGGCTCAGTCAATGTATAGATTATATTATTATTAAATAGGTGGGGCCCACACAAGCTCTTCTATTTTATAATCTTATAATAATAATAATAATGTATAGATTATATTATTATTATATAGGTGGGGCCCACACAAACTCTTTTATTTTATAATCATATAATAATAATATAGATTATATTATTATTATATTGGTGGGGCCCACACAAGCTCTTCTATTTTATAATCTTATAGTAATAATAATAATAATAATATATAGATTATATTATAATTATATAGGTGGGGCCTACACAAGCTCTTCTATTTTATAATCTTATGATAATAATAATTATTATTATAATAATATATAGATTATATTATTATTATATAGGTGGGGCCCACACAAGTTCTTCTTTTTATAATATATAATAATATATTTATATATTATTATTATTAGAGGTAGGCCCCACACAAGTTCTTCTATTTTATCTTATAACAATAATAATATTGTATATATTTATTATTCTTCTATAAGTGGGGCCCACACAAGTTCTTTTATTTTATCTCTTCTAATATAATAATAATATATTATATAGTATTTATAGGTGGGGCCCATACAAATTCTTCTATTTTATAATCTTATAATAATATAATATAATGTAGATTTATTATTATAATAGGTGGGGCCCACATGTTCTTCTCTTTTATAATCTTATTATAATAAATATATATTATATTATTATATAGGTGGGGCCCACACAAGTTCTTCTATTTTATAATCTTATAATAATAATAATGTATATATTATATTATTATTATATAGGTGGGGCCCACACAAGTTCTTCTCTTTTATAATCTTATTATTATTATAATAATAATAATGTATAGATTATATTATTATTATATAGGTGGGGCCACACAAGTTCTTCTCTTTTATAATCTTATAATAATAATGTATATATTATATTATTATTATATAGGTGGAGCCCACACAAGTTCTCCTATTTTATAATCTTATCAATTTTATTAAAGGGATGTATACACTTCCTCACATAAAGACACGTGGCACAACCTCAAATTTTTTGCAATGTCATTTCCGGAGTTGCCCTTATCCCTAAAATCTCTATATCTATTACACACTCAAAAGACCTAAAATCTCTCCATCAAGAATCATCTTCCACTCAAAAGCCTAAAATCTCTCCATGAGATCCCTAAATAAGCCAACACACCAGATTTGCTAAATTTATATCAATCAATTCATGGGTCCCGGCCCGCATCATTTGATTTTATGGACAGTTAGAATAAAGATGGTGGACCCCATTCATCTGGGTCCCACTTAAAAATATTTGGTCAATTTGTTAGGTCTATGATCATTTGATCCTTTGATCTTTCTTAATCAACTCATGGGTCCCATCCCGCATAATATGATTTTATGGACGGTTAGAATAGAGATGGTTAAAATAGAGTTGGTGGACCCCATTCATCTGAGGGGGTTGCACTTAAATAGGTTTGGTTTGGTCAATTTGTGAGGTCTATGATCATTTGATCCTTTGACCTTTATCAAGCAATTCATGGGTCCTAGCCCGCCTCATATGGTTTTACGAATGGTTAGAATATAGATGGTAGACTCCATTCATCTTTGGGGTCCCACTTAAATAAATTAGGTTTGGTCAATTTATGAGGTCTATGATCATTTGAACTTTATCAATCAATTCATGGGTCCCGGCCCGCATCATATGATTTTATGGACGGTTAGAATAGAGATGGTGGACCCCATTCATCTGGGTCTCACTTAAACATATTTGATCAATTTGTTAGGTCTAGATCATTTGATCCTTTGATCTTTTTAAATCAATTCATGGGTCCCATCCCGCATAACATGGTTTTATGGAAGGTTAGAATAAAGATGGTGGACCCCATTCATTTGGGGGGGTTCCACTTAAATAGGTTAGGTTTGGTCAATTTGTGAGGTCTATGATCATTTAATACTTTGATCATTATCAAGCAATTCACAGGTCCCAGCCCGCATCAGATTATTTCATGGACGGTTAGAATATAGATGGTGGACCCCATTCATCTTGGGGGTCCCACTTAAATAGGTCAGGTTTGGTCAATTTGAGAGGTCTATGCTTATTTGATCATTTGATTCAATTCATGGGTCCCGGCCCGCATCATTTGATTTTATGGACGGTTAGAATAAAAATGGTGGACCCCATTCATATGGGTCCCACTTAAAAATATTTGGTCAATTTGTTAGGTCTATGATCATTTGATCCTTTGATCTTTCTTAATCAATTCATGGGTCCCATCCCGCATAATATGATTTTATGGACGGTTAGAATAGAGATGGTTAAAATAGAGTTGGTGGACCCCATTCATCTGGGGGGGGGGGGGGTTCCACTTAAATAGGTTTGGTTTGGTCAATTTGTGAGGTCTATGATCATTTGATCCTTTAACCTTTATCAAGCAATTCATGGGTCCTAGCCCGCATCATATGGTTTTATGAACGGTTAGAATATAGATGGTAGACTCCATTCATCTTTGGGGTCCCACTTAAATAAATTAGATTTGGTCAATTTATGAGGTCTATGATCATTTGAACTTTATCAATTAATTCATGGGTCCCGGCCCGCATCATATGATTTTATGGACGGTTAGAATAGAGATGGTGGACCCCATTCATCTGGGTCTCACTTAAACATATTTGATCAATTTGTTAGGTCTACGATCATTTGATCCTTTGATCTTTTTAAATCAATCCATGGGTCCCATCCCGCATAACATGTTTTTATGGAAGGTTAGAATAAAGATGGTGGACCCCATTCATTTGGGGGGTTCCACTTAAATAGGTTAGGTTTGGTCAATTTGTGAGGTCTATGATCATTTAATACTTTGATCATTATCAAGCAATTCACAGGTCCCAGCCCGCATCAGATTATTTCATGGACGGTTAGAATATAGATGGTGGACCCCATTTATCTTGGGGGTCCCACTTAAATCGGTCAGGTTTGGTCAATTTGAGAGGTCTATGATCATTTGATCATTTGATCTTCATCAATCAATTCATGGGTCCCGGCCCGCATCATTTGATTTTATGGACGGTTAGAATAAAAATGGTGGACCCCATTCATATGGGTCCCACTTAAAAATATTTGGTCAATTTGTTAGGTCTATGATCATTTGATCCTTTGATCTTTCTTAATCAATTCATGGGTCCCATCCCGCATAATATGGTTTTATGGACGGTTAGAATAGAGATGGTTAAAATAGAGTTGGTGGACCCCATTCATTTGGGGGGTTTCACTTAAATATGTTAGGTTAGGTCAATTTGTGAGGTCTATGATCATTTGATCCTTTGACCTTTATCAAGCAATTCATGGGTCCCAACCCGCATCATATGGTTTTATGAACGGTTAGAATATAGATGGTTCTCCATTCATCTTTGGGGTCCCACTTAAATAAATTAGGTTTGGTCAATTTATGAGGTCTATGATCATTTGAATTTTATCAATCAATTCATGGGTCCCGGCCCGCATCATATGATTTTATTGACGGTTAGAATAGAGATGGTGGACCCCATTCATCTGGGTCTCACTTAAACATATTTGATCAATTTGTTAGGTCTACGATCATTTGATCCATTGATCTTTTAAAATCAATTCATGGGTCCCATCCCGCATAACATGGTTTTATGGAAGGTTAGAATAAAGATGGTGGACCCCATTCATTTGGGGGGTTCCACTTAAATAGGTTAGGTTTGGTCAATTGTGAGGTCTATGATCATTTAATACTTTGATCATTATCAAGCAATTCATGGGTCCCAGCCCGCATCAGATTATTTCATGGACTGTTAGAATATAGATGGTGGACCCCATTATTTGATCTTTATCAATCAATTCATGGGTCCCGGCCCGCATCATTTGATTTTATGGATGGTTAGAATAAAGATGGTGGACCCCATTCATTTGGGTCCCACTTAAAAATATTTGGTCAATTTGTTAGGTCTGCGATCATTTGATCCTTTGATCTTTCTTAATCAATTCATGGGTCCCATCCCGCATAATATGGTTTTATGGACGGTTAGAATAGAGATGGTGGACCCCATTCATTTGGGGGGTGTCACTTAAATATGTTAGGTTTGGTCAATTTGTGAGGTCTATGATCATTTGATCATTTGATCTTTATCAAGCAATTCATGGGTCCCAGCCCGCATCATATGATTTTATGGATAGTTAGAATATAGATGGTGGACCCCATTAATCTTGGGGGTCCCACTTAAATAGGCTAGGTTTGGTCAATTTGAGAGGTCTATGATCATTTCATCATTTGATCTTTATCAATCAATAATGGGTCTCGGCCCGCAACATTTGATTTTATGGACGGTTAGAATAAAGATGGTGGACCCCATTCATCTGGGTCCCACTTAAATATATTAGGTCAATTTGTTAGGTCTACGATCATTTGATCCTTTAATCTTTCTTAATCAATTCATGGGTCCCATCCCGCATAATATGATTTTATGGGCGGTTAGAATATAGATGGTGGACCCCATTCATCTTGGGGGTCCCACTTAAATAGGTTAGGTTTGGTCAATTTGAGAGGTCTATGATCATTTGATCTTTATCAATCTATTAATGGGTCTCAGCCCGCATCATATGATTTTATGAACGGTTAGAATAGAGAAGATGGACCCCATTCATCTTGGTCCCATTTAAATATATTAGGTCAATTTGTTAGGTCTATGATCATTTGATCTTTTTTAATCAATTCACGCCTCACCTAAAGAATAAAACATTTGAAAAAAAAAACATAAAAATCAAATTAGCAATAAAAAAAAGGACTCACAAGTTTATTAATTAATAAATTTATTAAAAATAATTCATATCAGTATGTGCATTTGGTGGTTTCGTTGTTATCCACGGGGTTTTGCTAGTTGTTATAATAATAATGTACAGATGTGAAAAGGGGTATTTTGGTCTCAACAAAAAGTAGAAAGGAATGGAATGGCCATTCAATCCCATCCCGGATGGAATGGTCATTCCTCTACATAAGGGAATGGGATTCCGGAGGTAATAGTCATTACGCCAATTTTTTGCGAACCAAATGCTATAATGACCATTCTGTTGGAATGACCATTCCATTCTGACCTTCATTACAGCGAACCAAACGCTACCTTAAGGACTTACACAAATAATTCCAAATGTTGAGGGAAGACTAGTTGACACGTTCTCCTAAATCCCCAACGGCAAGAGTTTCATTACAAACCGCTTTTAGGATATTGTCAGTAATTCCCTGCACATGGAATCCCAGTACGGCATTTCACTACACGCTTGGTAACAAGTGAGGAATCCATAAATCAAAAGATCCTTGTTGCTCCTAGAATAAAGATTTCTCGTTAAAGGTTTGTGTAGCTGAGGATTTCATGTTGATATCGGTGCATAGTAATGCATAAAGCTAAGAAAATTGGTTTTTATGCACAAATTTGCACAAGTGAGGATTTTCAAATCCCAATGGGGGAGCTTGGACCTTAAAATCCTTCAAATGAGGATTTCCATTGGTCCAAATCCTCAGGATTTTACAATTGCCAAACATAAATTTTCTACGACTTCATGGAAATCGAAAATGTTTTCCCCAAAGATTTGGTTGTCAAACATGAATGGAAAATGATAACAATTGACACATAAATTTTCATTCGATGATTTTCGAAAATAAGCAACTCCTATTTCCATAACCGATGAAATCCAGAAAACAAGACTGGTCAATATATGGAATATAGATCGTTGAACGACAAACAACAAAGACTGGCTATGGCCTGTGGGCGCTCTATGACAATGCAATGGCCAGTATTTACACTTTAACCAATCTGTGCTAAAGATTGCTGACCACTGAAAGCTGCCAACTGTTGAAGACTATTGTCCGGTAAAATATCTTTGCGACAGCACAATAGATGGTGTTCATGCTTCCATACGGCATTCATGCCTTAAGCCGGTATTCATGCATTTAGCCGGTGTTCGTACTTTCAGCTAATGTTCACACTTCTAATGACCAGCCAGTGCTAGAAAACATTGACTGTTGAATATCTCTTTAACAATGCAATGGCTGGTGATGTATGTCTTCGATAACTGGTGGACATCATACATGATTAACCCCTAACACCCTATGTTATGTGTCGCGACCCCGGACTGGGTCATGAGCCTAATCCGGGATCCGATAAGTGATGCCGCGCCACGTGCATCTCTTAATTGGCTAATCCGCACACGGAATTAAGAAAAACATTTATCCGTGCGCGTGATTTCCCACAGGGTTCCGCGGTGAGGATTACACATCCCATTCATTTACATATAAACATATCAAATATACATTTGAGATTTGCGGAAGCGTGTAGTAAATCATATTAGTGCTATTCCATTTCATAGATAAGACTGATTTATAATTGATATGACAAGATATCAGAATGAGCAATGATCATTAGCATACTTCCCAAAAAGTAAAGTTAGATGTTTATACAAAATATCAGTTAATTAGTTGCCCCAAATAATGGTCAACAAAGACCAATACATGACAAAAGAATAAACCCAAAAGATGTTGAATAACAACTCCCAAAACATGACGCATCTCTAAGCTTGACCAAATGTCTACATGACATCGTCAGCTTGCCACTCAATTACTCGCTACGGTTCATCAACCGCCTCATCGGGCTCCTCTTCAATGGCAATATGTTTGGGACCTGAGTACTAAAATAAATAGATCAGACATGACGGTCTGGCAGGTGGGTGAAAAGATATGACAATACATTTAAAATAATGATACCTTAGGAACATATTGAAAACCTGTATAAATAATGAATTTTGTAAAAGACAATGCATCATTTATTAAGTAAAGGCATGCGTAATGTAAAGCTATAAAAGTACCAAGAATAAGGAATTGTCAAGATGGCAACCACACAAAGCAAAATCCTCTCTCACAAAAGTGATGAGAGCACATACCCTATAGGATCATTGACCTCGGTCACACAAGGTGAGGAGGGATAATGATAAAATACTATAATATACATATATATATACTCTGCGCGACCACTGTAGCGAACCGGGTAAATACTCTACGGATTCCAGACTGCAGCTGACTAAACAGGAGGGGAGAGATCTCCAAGTCGGTGGATCAATCCGACAAGGTTGTCCAAGCTTAGTGGTGCCGACTTATAGGTCAAATACGGGAAGTCAAATCATATGCATAAAAAAAAAACAGGGTGCCCATAAGCACAAATACATATTCATATCGGGTTGGACATATACAGGTTAGCAAAAGCTAAACACGCTTTCCATTACTTTCGGGACAAGTCAAAATTATAAGATATGATGTTTGAAAAGCACAATTAAAAATCGGGTCAAGATAAACATGAATGGATTTCCAAAATTCTTCTAGCTAAGTGTTGAAGGTCCAAGATTTGAATCAATGTAGATATGGTCTCGTTTGTCAATTTAATATTTATTTGGTACTCCATAGGAATTAGAGACAACCCGGGACCTTACGCACATTGACAAGTCTACAAGACCTTTAACAAAATTAGGGTGATGAGGGTTTTTCTACAGTATAGTCCCATATATTTCTCCAAAAGAAACCAGGAATCAAATGACTGTCGGTTAGCTCCTCGACTGATGTCGGTCAGCCGACAGGGCTATGTCGGTCAGCTGGCAGGGTTCTGTCGGTCAGCCGACGCTATAGTATCTGAATTTGTGGAAAAATGCAGCTCTCTAGAAATGGAGCCGAGAGTCTGTCGGTTGGCCGTCGGTCAACCGACATGGGGATGTTGGTCAGCTGACCCACATAAATTTTAGCTAATTGCAGCTTTCTGGAATTAGGACCGAACTGGTGTCGGTAACCTATCGGTTAGCCGACACCTCTGCATCAGAAAGTTTCAGAAGTTTGCAGCTTTCTAGAAATGGGACTGAGAGCTATCGGCTCGCTGTAGGTTGGATGTCGGTCAGCTGACAAGCTGACCGACAACTGACCGACAGCTGCAAACACAGTATTTCTGAAGCAGATTTTTAGTCATTCCTTCCTCCAAACTTCCCTCATTTCTATACATCAACTCCCTACAATATTTGAGCTAAAAACTCCTCCATTCCATCAATCAAACTTCCATTCTTCCATCAAATCATCCATAAAATGGATCAAAACCCTTCATCCCATTCATCTCAACCATAAGAAGAAGAATCATAGAAATTCACATAAAGATCCTTTAGGTTTAACACAAATCAAAGTAACATTTCCAAGAAGTAATAAGCAAGAAAAACACATTAGTGAGTGCATTTCAAAGCCAATAAAAGACATGATATAAAACAAGGTTTAAGCAATTCGAATCATTAATGAAAAATCAAGAATATGCACAAATGTGATTTAGCATCAAGTAAATCATTTCATCCACTTGCCTTAGGTCCAAGCTAATGCAAATTAAGCTACTAATCACCTCTTCAAGCTATAAACACCAAATCTACACAAAACCCCCAAATACAAGTCCTAAAATATCAAAATCAAGAAATACAAAGAGGAAGCTTCCAATAATAGGAATGGAGCTTCCATAAGGCTGAACAAACATGATTCTATAATTTTTAGGAAGATCACCTACATGGAAGTTCTTCAAAAAGCAAGGGTTTGCTCAAAGGAGATCTTGGAATGGGCGGTTTTCTTCAAAATGGCGTCAAGATGAAGCCTTTGGGATGAGGAAGAAGATTGCAAAGTCCATTCTTGATTTAGCAACGCTTTGTGGTGATTTGTGAGGAAGAAAAAAAAGAAGAAATGGAAGGGGACGGTGGCTGTTGGAGCTCCTTCTCTTAGCACAGTGATTAGGTCAAGAAATGGGAATGGAGAAGATGGGTTCCCTTTTATACAGAGAGGAGAGTGGGTCCCACAACTTAAAATAACTTTCGGGCTCAAAACATCGATTTCAGGACCTTAAATGACTTTGACGAAGAAGACAAAGTTGTTCGATGAAATTTCTAGTTTCCAAAAAGTATATGTTTTGCAAGTTTTGGTGACATTGAAAATCATGTCCAGATTTTGGGTAAAAAGACTATTTTGCCCT
The DNA here is from genome assembly GCA_012931725.1 of Litsea cubeba. NCBI lineage: Eukaryota > Viridiplantae > Streptophyta > Magnoliopsida > Laurales > Lauraceae > Litsea > Litsea cubeba. Next base: position 21,094,628 of record CM022955.1, on the reverse strand, counting down.
CAAATTGAGAAAAATCTGATTTCGGGCCCTCGAATGAGAACGAGGTCAACACGAAAGTTGTAGAGAATAATAAGATAAGTCAAACAAAATTAAAAATATAATTTAAGAAATCATGATTAAACCCCCAAGCTCACGCAAATCTGTAACAAGAACCCCCAAAGGGTCCCACAAATCAAGAATGCTCTCAAAATTCTCCAAAGCTATTATAAAAGCTATTCTAACCCAAAACTAAATCAAAATTCACTAAACACACTTATAGCTAAGACACAACTTAATTAACACTAATCGAGGTCTCTCGGGGCGGGGTCTTACATTATGTACTCCAATAGTCGGTGGATGCTACTTGGTCAGTTCAAAAACTGATAAACGGTTCTCGGTAGTTAATGCCATGAGGTCCCACAATCTCCATTTGACCAAGTCATGTAACTGGTGGCGCACGGAAGAGCAGTTACGACACTTTTTATTCCACTTCCTGAAGTTGCTCCCCACTTCTCCACCACTTACTGTCAGTTATGGTTCCTAGAATACATATAAAAGGGGCATTCAAAACGGCATTCATAGCCAAGGATCCTCGCCAAAAAAGCCAGAAGATTCTACTACAGTTGCTCTAGAAAATTAATGTTATCTTTTCACAAGGTAATGGTCAACCTATGAGAAGGATGAGACAAATAAAGAGCTCTTGGAGGGTCTTCGGTGAAGTTTTGGTGATACTAGATGAGGAAGCAAGCAAGGAGAACAAGGAGGTAGGTGGCTGCTGGGATCCTCTTCTCTTGTGCAGAAATTAGGTCAAGGAGGGAGCAAGGAGAGGGAAGGGTCCCTTATATAACAAAGAGAAGATGGGTCCCACAACTTAAAACATTAGCCGAGCTAAAAACGTGCGTTTTGGGATCTCAAATGAATTCGATGAAGAAGACAAAGTTGTTCAACGAAATTTCTAATTTTTAAAAAATATATATTTTGCAAGTTTTGATGACATTGAAAATCGTGTACAGATTTTGGGTAAAAAGACTGTTTTGCCCTCAAATTGAGAAAAGTCGTGTTTCGGGGCCTCGAATGGGAACGAGGTCAACATGAAAGTTGAAAAGATAAACAAGATAAGTCCAACGGGGTTAAAACAAGAATTTAGAGAAATCAAGAATAAATTCCCAAGCTCAACCAAAATCATAATAAGAACCCCCAAAGGGTCCCACAAATCAGGAAGGTTCTCAAAACCTTTCAAACCAAAGAAAAGGTAGTTTAAACTTAGAAAGTCAATCAAACAACTACAAAATCCACTGAGAAAACTAATCCACGATTAAAACCACGCTAAACCAGGAAATCCGGGGCCGGGTTATCACACTCCTCCCCCGCGACCTCTGCAACCTCAGCCTCTGTTGCCGCTCCCTTGCCTTCTCCGACAATCTCTGGCTCGTTTAGTGCTCCATCACCTACTTGCCACGGCTGCAACTCTCTCTCTCTCTCTCTCATTTGCAGGAGAAGCAGCAGAACTGTCTCTCTCTTCCCTCCTCATGCATTCTCTTCTCCTCTCAGACCAAAAGATGACGACGAAAACCCCTCTATCCGACGCCGACTCGATCAAGAAAAAGAAGAAGACGACGAAGATCGCAGTGATCAACGGCCACGATTCCCCCGAAAACTCCTCGATGAAGAAAATCAAGAGGAAGAGGAAGATCTCCGACGACGAGGAGGACGAGAGGAGCGAAACGAGCTCCGAATTGGGGATCGCAGACTCCGATTTGAAGTTCGGTAATGGATCTTCGAAGAAGCAGAGGCCGATCGAGAAGGAGAGAGAAGGATCGAGCGAGGATGAGGATGGAGAGGTCTCTGCTGATGGAGAGGATGAGAAGGAGGCAGATCCGAACGCGGTGTCGAATTTCAGGATTTTGGAGCCTCTGGGGGAGAAATTGAAGTCGAAAGAGATCGAATCATTTTTCCCGATTCAGGCTATGATGTTTGAGATTGTTCTTAAGGGTTGCGATTTGGTTGGACGGGCGCGGACGTGTTAGGGTAAAACATTGGCATTTGTCTTACTCATTTTGGAGTCTATAACTAACGGTCACGCCAAGAATCAAGGAAGATGGGTTATGGAAGGCCACCAAGTGTCCTGGTGCTTCTACCGATAAGGGAGCTGGCAACCCAGGCACATGCAGACTTTCAACTGTATGGTGGGGCCTTATGGATGTCTTTTGCTTGTATATATGGAGGTGCTTCTTTTCATTCTTAGCAGATAGCATTGAAAAGAGGGGCTGATATAGTTGTTGGAACCCCAGGGAGTATAAAGGATCATCTAGAGAGGAACACTATAGAGTTGAAGTCATTGAAATTCCGTGTCCTTGATGAGGCTGATGAAATGTTGAGGATGGGTTTTGTTGAAGAAGTTGAACTTATCCTTGGGAAGGTTGAAGATGTAAGCAAGGTCCAGACACTCCTCTTCAGTGCCACATTACCATCCCGGGTGAAGCAGATAGCTTCTAGGTTTTTAAAACCTGAGAAGAAAACCATTGATCTTGTTGGCAATGAGAAAATGAAAGCAAGTACAAGTGTTAGACATATTGCTCTTCCTTGCTCCCATTCAGCAAGAGCCCAACTGATTCTTGATGTCATTCGCTGTTATATGGCAAGTGTTAGATACTGCCCTTTTATGGCAAGAAATGAAGCTTGTATGTCCATGTCTTGTAGTGTATTCGAACATAAAACACATACACACATCATTTTTTTCGATTACAATGGTCAGTGACGACGTCGTTGCCTCACAGAAGATAGAATTTGGAAGGAAGTGTGCTCTAATATTTGACGACGTCGTTGCTTCATAGAAGCTAGTGGAAGAAAGTGTGTTTTAATATCTAACGACGTCGTTGCTTCACAGAAGCTAGTGAAAGACAACGTGCTTTAATATATGACGACGTCATTGCTTTACAGAATCTAATGTGAAAATTACTGTGTTAATCTGTGACGACGTCGTCACTTGTAAAAAATAAATAAAAAAAAAATATTTTCTGGTGAGAATGCCAGTTCCGTATCATATATATATATATTATGGGTACCTCTTCCGGTTAATGGCCAATTAAGGTCATTTTTTTAGGTAAAATCCTCTTTTTTAAATTACAAAAGTATGTAATTTAAAAAGAAAAACCAAGCCAAGGAGGCCGAAAAGAAGAACACTACTAAGCCGCCAAGTTGCACCTATTCAGACTAAAACCCTACTGAGAGCTAGCTTGTTGCCTCTTCAGAAAAAAAAAAAAAAAAACAGCTGTGGTGTGGTGCCGAAGGAGAAAATCAAAGGGAAAGAAGCAAGAAGATGGTCGAGAAGTTGAAATCCATTGCCCTAATCGGAGCCGGTGCTACTTTCGGCTCTCTCGCTACACTCGCTCTTCTTAAGCTTCTCTCCAGGTAACAACTCAACTTCCCTCAATCTCCTACTTTTCCCATTTTCTAGACGAGGAATCCTACCCATCGATCGGTGGGCCCCACCGCCATACGCACACAGCTTGTACAGTTGGGCCCACATTCCAGAAACCCACCCAGCGGACGGACATGGACAGCAGATTGGTGGAGTGGAGAGAAGATGGGTTTGGATTCCATTGGAAGACTTGTAGAAGCACAGCACCAAGGGCGGTTGGAATCTTTCATGATGGGGCGTCCCATCTAATCAACGGCTCGGATGGGTCCACTTGGGCATCTGAAATTAATCCCTGCAACCCCCTTTTCAAATTCGACCCAAAACCCTATCTCTGGCACCATGGATTTGCCCCAATTCTCGCTTGAACCTCAGCCAAATCTAACTCCTTTTTTATTTTCTCATTTTGCATTTTAGCTCGGACGTGTGATCTTGCCAATTAGACAGGTCAATTGTTGTCCCATCTTTGACTATCCATTCGGCATCCCACATTGCTTAAGTTCTGAGTTGGAAATGGCTTCCTTCTACCTCTCCTCGTAAGTTTTTGGATTGGTACATGGTATCAGCGAGTTCCGATCCCGTGTAAACCACCGGAAGGCCCGCCCATGTAATCGTGAGGGGGAGTGCTAGTGCTGGGAGCCTGGTAAGTCACACATCGCGTAAGTCCTGAGTTCAACGATTGATTCTTCTTTTGATGCCTCTTTAATAATATAATAGTCCTCCGATGATCCAATTGACTTTTCCGAAAGTTGCATTACTGTCAGATCCGCCGGATGTTCTCATGTTCAGTCTCTTCGCTGTCGATATCCGTGTCTTCAATATTTGCCTCAAGTTTCTTTGCTGCTTGCATATTTTGATCATTGTCCATGAAAGGAAATTCGGGCCCCTTATCTTTCGGTTCTTCTTAAGTTTTCTCCATTGAGCTGGGCCCAACGGGTTGACCAACCCATGGTCTGGCCTGCTTCAGTGATGGAAGAAAAGGGGGTGCAGTTTCATTGAAGGAGGGACTGTCTCCTTGTCAAGGAGTTTGTCTTGTACTCGATCATGAGGCAGAGACGCAGAGTGCAGAAGCAGGGTTGAAAAACTCGTGACTCAGGCCCGACCAGTCCAATGCAAAATCTATGACTCGTAGTCACTTATTTGAAAAAATAATTTTGGAAATTTTAAAATATAATTGAAATGATTAATGATTTACCAAGTTTAGTTCATATTAGCATAAGAAGATTTTCAGAAACTATTTTCAAAAAAAGAAATAGTTTAAGAAATTCATTTGCATAATTGTGTTTGCAGACGGGTAGGAAGTAAAGGCATTATCAAAAGAAATGGAGTTTTTTCTGGTTATTCAAGAATTGATATTGTTAGTGGTAAGTCACCAGGGATTCTACCATTTACATTACCATTTACACGTGACTTGTTAGTTGTTATTGTAAAATGTTAAAAAGTTTTTTTCCTCTGTAATTCTTTGTCTTTGCTGTTCTTTTGCCTTTTTGTTTTCTCTCTATGTGTTTCCCTTTTTATCTAGAGTCTAGACATCTAAGGTGTTATTGCAGAATATTGTTTGGGAATATCCTCTACTTGGCTTTTGTTTCCTCCCCTTCCACTTGTTTTTTGTTGATTTTAATATGATCCTTTCCTAAATATAATACAAGAATCTCCAATTCCAAATGAAGGTTTGTCATTTCTTTTAATTTATTTGATATATTTTACATATTCAATGCCTTGATAAATGGTAATTTGGTTATCACTGATAGATCGTGTATGGCTTTGAGAACTCCTGTAATATTTGTACTTAATTTTGTTTTTTTTCTAATCATGTTTGTTTCCATGAGGGGAGAAGTGGAATGAAGTAAAGGGTAAAGCCATGAGAGAGTAGCTTTTTGTCTTTTTGGTAAAAAGAAGAGGTGCTTTTTGTCATTTAATACTTTTACTTTTGACCCCCTCTTCTTTTATTCTCTCTTAATTTAACCCTTTACTTCACTCTATTGTTCCCCTCATGCAAAAACACACTCCCTTAAAAGGATTAGTTTGGTCGTGAAAGTGGGAATTGTCAGAATATGTGGAAGAGAAGAAGAAGAAGCAGAGAACAATATGGGAGAAGGTCGTGCATTTATTATAGCATCGACTAATCTTTTATAATCATAATATGCCTTAATCAAGGCTGTAATAAAGCAACTGTTACAAATCATAATATTACACAGAAGAAAGAATCAATTAGATACTATACAAAGGGAGAAAAATCAGAGGAGAAAAATCAGGAATTACAAAACGTATCCTATACAGATTCGGGCCTGCTGGGCATGATGGGCCTATTACTTCATGAGTCGGGCTTGCTGGGTCTATTACTTTTACACTCCCCCTCAAATTGATGTGGGGAGATTGAAAACATCAATTTGGTAGTTAGATCATGATGACGGTGTTTGGGAAGTGCTTTGGTGAAGATATCCGCCAACTGGTTAAAAGAAGATACATGAGGCAGAGATATCTTCTCAGTAACGAAATGTTGACGGATGAAGTGACAGTCAATCTCAATATGCTTTGTCCTTTCATGGAAGACGGGATTGTTGGCAATTCTGGTAGCACTGGTATTATCTCCATGGAGAGGTGTAGAACTACCAACAGGAATACCCAATTCACACATAAGGCGACGAAGCCAGATAATTTCAGCACTGGCAGAGGACATCGCTCGATATTCTGCCTCAGCGGAAGACTTGGAGACAGTGGTTTGCTTCTTGCACTTCCAAGAAATCAAAGAGTTGCCAAGAAACATACACCAGCCAGTGGTAGACCTCCGAGAATCAGGACAGCCAGCCCAGTCAGCATCTGCATAAGCTGATAATTGCAGAGAATTATCAGAAGAGAAGAAGAGACCATGATGAAGAGTCCCTTTCACATAGCGGAGGATGCGTAATGCAGCAGCAAGGTGCGGTTTGTGGGGATTGCTAACAAACTGACTAACCGTATGAACTGCATGAGAAATATCCGGCCGAGTCATAGTTAAGTAGAGTAAACTCCCAACTATTCGCCGGAAAATAGAAGGATCATCCAGGGGAGTGCCATCATCGGAACTGATTTTGGTGTTCAATTCAAGAGGTGTATCAAAAGAGTTAGCATCATCAAGCCTGGCTGACGTGATCAAGTCTTGCGCATATTTTCGCTGAAGAACCCGAATGCCTGATTTATTACGCACAAACTCAAGCCCCAGAAAGTAGGTAAGAGGACTAAGATCCTTCATTCGAAAGTGGCGAGTAAGGTGGTGTTTGAGAGCCGTGATGCCAGAAGTATCATTGCCACTGATAATCATATCATCAACATAGACCAAGAGGAATGTGTAGCCCTTCGATGTCCATCGTAGGAAGAGGGAACTATCAGAGTGACTTTGACGAAACCCGGCTTGAAGAATTGCTGCACGAAACTTATCAAACCAAGCCCGGGGAGCTTGTTTAAGCCCATAAAGAGCTTTCCGTAATTTGCACACATGCTTTGGAGGACAAGCATATCCCGGTGGAGGTTTTAAATAAACAGTCTCGCGCAAGTCCCCATGTAGAAAAGCATTTTTGACGTCCATTTGCCATAGAGGCCAGTTGCGGGCAGCCGCGACACCAAGAAGAGTACGAACTGTGGTCATTTTTGCCACCGGTGCAAAGGTTTCCTCATAATCAATACCATATTCCTGCTTATATCCCTGGGCAACCAATCGGGCTTTGTAGCGATCAAGACTCCCATCAGAGTGTACTTTGATAGAGTATATCCATTTGCTGCCAATTATAGAAGCGCCATCTGGAGCCGGGACCAAATCCCATGTTTGGTTGGCTTCAAGAGCAACTAATTCCTCAGTCATAGCATCCTGCCAGTAAGCAATCTTGGAGGCCTGTGAATAGGAAGTGGGTATGGGAGTGCTATCTAAGGAAGTAAAAAGAGCAGGAAAGCCATAGCGGTTAGGAGCAACAGAAGGACGACTAGAGCGTCGCAAAGAGATGGTGCTATCAGAAGAAGTGTTATTACCTGAAAACTCAGTAGGCGGCAGTGGGAGAGGATCAGGAGAGGGAGTTGCCAGAAGAGGGACCTTGTTCCGCCGGACATAAACTTTGAGAGGAGGTGATGAAGAAGGAGATTCTGAGAATTGTGGCAGATAGGATACAGCAATAGGATGATGATCCAAATGTAAAGAAAAGAATGGAATATGTTCCAAGAAAACAACATTTCGAGATATGCGCATGCGTTTTTCCAACTGATCATAACATAAAAATCCTTTATGTTCAGGACTGTAACAAAAAAAAATGCATTTAGCAGCCTGTGGAGATAATTTTGTGCGTTCATTAGGAGGAAGATGAACGAAACACAAGCAACCAAAAACACGTAAGTGAGAGTATGAAGGGTTTTTACCAAAGAGAACTCCGTAAGGAGTAGTCTTGCCTAGAACAGTGCTAGGAAGACGGTTGATAAGATACACAGCAGTCTGTGCAGCATCACACCAAAATTTTGGAGGAACTAAAGATGCAATCAACAAAGTACGAACAGTTTCAAGAATATGTCTGTTCTTGCATTCCGCAATCCCATTTTGCTGAGGAGTATGTGGACACGATTTTTGGTGAATAATTCCTTTATTAGACAGAAAGGCAGAGAATTCATGAGACATGTATTCACCACCGGAATCTGATCTAACAATTTTGATAGCTCTCTGAAATTGGGTTTGGACCATGTTATAGAATTTTTGAAAAATGGAGAAGACTTCAGATTTCATGCGCATAAAGTAAATCCAAGTATAACAAGAATGATCATCAATAAAAGTCACATAATATTTAAATCCTGTCCTACTCAAGGTAGGAGCAATTCCCCAAACATCTGAATGAATGATATCAAATGCTGCTAAAGCACGAGTATTATGAACAGGAAAAGGCAAAATATGACTTTTACTTGAACAACAAGTTTCACACTTGGATTGAGAGAAAGAAGATATCATTTTATTATCAAACTTAGAATCCAAATCACCAAATTTAAATAAGGAAAGCAAATTTGCATTGTTGACATGACCAAGACGCTTATGCCAAACAGTCCACAATTGTTTGAAATCAGAATAAGAAGCAAAAAAAAGAATGTTGTCCAATATCCAGCAAGAACAGGCGCCCATATTTACTCCCCGTCGCGATCACCTTCCCAGTTTGTCGCCCCTGTATAACACAACCAGAGGAAGAAAAGTGAACAAGATAGCCATCATCTATAAGTTGACCTACAGAAAGAAGATTGGCTGATAATTGAGGAACAAAGTAAACATTTGAAAGAGTGAAGGATTGGCCAGAAACACTGGACAAAGTAATGTTACCAACTCCCGAAATGAGAAGTTGATCACCATTAGCAGTGGTTATTTTCTCTTTTCCAAGATAAGGGTTAGAATCTGTAAAGCTATGCTCGACAGATGTCATGTGATTGGAGGCTCCTGAATCTAAAAACCAGGTGGAAGATGTAATAGGGGAAGAAAGGTAAGCAGATGAATGAAACACAGGATATGCTATAGGAGAAGGAATTTGGTACCGACCACCAGAGATGCCCATAGATGCATATGCAGAAGTGACTGTGCTCTGAATTAGATCTTGAATCTGGGCTGGAGTCATGGATACAGTCCCGGAAGAAGTGCTGCCTGAGTCGGGAAAATGAGCTTGAACTTGAAATGCAGCTGGAGTATGTTGTCTGGACGCAGTAGGAGGATGTTGCTTCTGCTGGGGTCCATTCTTCCTTTGTAAACTACGACAATCATCAATAAGATGACCAGAGCGTTTGCAATATCTGCAAACCAATTTCTTCCGACAGTTCTTGGCGAGATGACCAAAGCCTTTGCATTCATAGCATTGAGTAGGCTTCTGATTGGGGGTTGCAAGAAGAGCAGTCTCAGCCTGAAGAGAAGCCTTTGGTTCGTCAAGGATGACACGCTGAGAGTTCAAGCGAAGTTCTTCTCTAAGAACTTCTTGGAAGCATGTGTCCAGATTTGCTGTGACTTCTCTATTCATAAGGGCTGAACGAACAGATTCAAATTCGGATCTGAGGTTCATAAGAAACTGACTAATGTGAGTTTCTTCTTGTAATTTGAGAGCCTCAGTCAGAAACCCAACAGATACGGACTGAATTATCATAGCATCCCTCTCTGTCCATAATGTGAGAAATCCATTGTAGTATTCTTGCACTGTTTTATCACCTTGACTGAATTTCGCAATCTCACTATCAAGTTGAAATTTGCGAGCTTTATTGGTTTGGTGATAAACATTCTTTAAATGACCCCACATATCACAGGCAGCAGCATAAGCTTGAAGAGCAATAACAAGAGAAGGATCAATGGAATTAAGAATCCAAGTGATAACCTTAGCATTTTCTTTAGCCCAGGTGGCTAAGGCTTTGGTATCAGTTGTAGCAGGTTTAGGTATCGACCCATCAAGATAACCAAACAGTCCTTGACCTTCTACTAAATTCTTCAGGTGAAATGACCAAGCCATGTAATTATTTCCATTGAATTTAATGGGAATAACATCATCTTTCTCCATATTAAATTATTATGAACCAGCAGCAAATAACCAACTAAGAATTAGCAGCAAGAGAAGATAACTTGTTCAACTTCTAATGAGTTGCCAGTAAAGCATACACAGCCGGCTATCCACACCAATTCCAGCACAAAAAAAATAACTAGCAAGAAACAGTGCTCAATTCCAGCCCCCAGACAGAGGAGGTATGTGTACCCCACAATCTGATCTAAGTCCAGATCAGATAATTCACAGCAAGCAGTACAATCAGTAGTAGTGGGACAGCAATCAGATGAAATTAAACTGCCAAAGAAGTCTGAAATATGGTTCAGATCTGTTGCTGGAGCAGGAGAACCCAAAACAGACAAAAAAAATTTGTAAAACAGGCTGACGACCCCCTTTTTGGCTTCTGGAGTGAACACGTGGGGCCCAAAGAGTGATCAAATCTTTGATCAGGGAACACAGACCTCTGAGTGATACTTCTGAGTGACTTTCAGATCAAGTTGCATACTAATCTAATGAAAATCCGCAAGACTGGACGGATCTGATGAAAACCTTCTGAGAAAATAGTCGGATGAAGAAGAGGTGAAAACTACCTCAAAGATGATGCCAAAAATCCAGAAAAAATCACTATAATTCCCAGAATAATCAGTCGACCAAGTTGGGAATGATCGTTGTTAATTTTGTGATCATCACAGGTGGGCCATAGTGACAATAGAGAAGAACAGCGGCAAACAGACGTTAATACGTCAATGTCGACATGGTTCGACAGTGAGTCGATCTCCTTGTGAGATCTGAGTAGTTGATCGCGGCCCGATCAGGGGTATGGAATGGAAGGACGAGTTATTTTCGCAACTCCAGGCCAAAGTTTCACTCAAAACGGATCAAAATCCACAAATTTGGACGGTTTTGATGAAAACAGAGGCAAGAAATAGAAATATCACAAATGTTGCTGGAAACCTCACCTCTGATGGGAGAAAAAATCCAGAAAAATGCTCATAAATACCAGCGATGCTGGTCGACCAAGATGGAGGTGATCGTGAGAGATGTTGAAAATGATCCGAAGTGGGCCACGTCTTGATCAGGGATGATCAGACACTATCAGGGATGATCAGACACTCCAGGAAGAAGATCCAAGTGACTGAATCAAAGAGAGAAGGCAATTATGGCTCTGATACCATGTCAGAATATGTGGAAGAGAAGAAGAAGAAGCAGAGAACAATATGGGAGAAGGTCGTGCATTTCTCATAGCATCGACTAATCTTTTATAATCATAATATGCCTTAATCAAGGCTGTAATAAAGCAACTGTTACAAATCATAATATTACATAGAAGAAAGAATCAATTAGATACTATACAAAGGGAGAAAAATCAGAGGAGAAACGTATCCTATACAGATTCGGGCCTGCTGGGCATGATGGGCCTATTACTTCATGAGTCGGGCCTGCTGGGTCTATTACTTTTACAGGAATGAGGAAAATGTTTATTCCCCATTTCCTTAGTTTGGAAGCATTTTTGGTTGAAAAATGGAGACAACCCTGCAGGTTTCTTCATTGGCAGGGGAGAAAACTCTAACTGCTAGGGCTCTATTTTCCCACTTCTAGCTGTTATAATGTTCTCTCCACTCCCTTGTTTCTCCAATGAGAACCAAACAAGAGGACTGATATATGGGGTTTACCACCTCCCGGTTTCTCCTGCTTTCTCCACACAGTAATGAATCCTTGAATCCACCACTGAGTTCGTTTTTCCTGTTTTCACTTCTACCTTTTGGTCTTTCTGCTTAGGGGACATTTGTCATATTTCTATAGTTTCCATAAGAGAATGACAGCGTCTAAGGGGTGAAAAATGAACTTTTTTTTTGAATGGTAGGTGAACTTATAGTGATTAAGATACGAAATGATCATATGGCTTTTAGATTTTATTTATCGTCTTCCTTGATGAAAAAATAATTACTTCTAATCTTGACCATTGACATTATAAAGTCCATTCTCAGTCCTTAGTCCTAACTAATTTTAACATACCTTCCAAGTAGTGAGTCCTAATCAAACTAAACAAATCATTTGACATCTTAAGTAATTGCAAATACCCTACTACTTTAGTACGAATAAAAAAGATAAAAAAAACTTTAATACGAACAGAATTGCGCAAACATTTGCTTACATGAATTGCTGTTTAGATTTTCCCATGTGGACCCTTCTCCACAGCTGCATCATCCTTCATCCGCCTTCCTCGGGTTGGGGAGAAGTTTGAGCTCGATTTTGCCTGGCTTGTCCTCCATCCTCTTAGCAAACAAATCTTAGACGAGCTTTCTCTCACAAGCTTCTTCATTGGACACAAACCGATCTCTACATCATGCTTTATAAATGAGCGTGTTCTCATTCCTCAATAGGTCACCTTGCTGCCAGGTTCCACGGAAGCCTAAAAGTATGTGGTTTTCTTCCATAGGTGCCATGTCGTCCTTGCACTTGTCGCAGGAAAGTGAAAGACCAAACTTTTGAAAGTGTTGTCTGTTTCACTCCTTGAGCATTCTATTTTGTATGAGCTTGTATGTCATTCAGTTCTAGTTTCAACTCGTTCATGGCTTTTTTATATTTGAAGCTGTTAGAGCTACCTGAATCAGTGACGATGATGCACAAATAACTATCAATTCTGCATATCCAAAATATGCCATTCCTTCGCCACTTTTGCTTTATTGGCTTGTATAGGAGGCGACACGGGTAATTTTTGCATTGCTAGAGTAGTTCTTGCATGACAATAAGAAAAGAAAGGGAATAGTTCCTTGCATATTTCCATGTGCCTATGCCATTTTTGTTCACTTTGTCTTTTCATACTTCTTGCTCTTAGCTTGAATTCTCTTATTTTAAGTTTTTTTAGTTCTGTTGTCTCATTAACCACCTGACCTTGCTCATTGATCACGTGCACGTGCATTGGTCCTATTTGCATGGTTTATAATTTTGGTCGTGCGTTCCGTTCCTCCTGTTCCCTTTTCTTCTCTCCTCCCTCTTCCATCTTCTTCCCTCTCCTCCTTTTCTTTTTTCTTCTCTTTCTTTTTTATCTTTTTATCATAAAAAAGAATTGGGCAAATGCCCTTATAACTTCTACTTAGTTTTTTTTTTTCCTTATTTTTTAATGCTCGAACTATATGATGCTTGTACTCACTGAAAATGATATGCTCCATAGTGGGGCCTATCTATTGAAAATGTAAACTATTCAAAATAAATGCCCCTCTCAGTGGTAGACCCAGGAAATTGTGCTGCTGGGGGGGGGGGGCGGGGCTTTATGTAAAAGAAATATTAGGGGAAGGGGCAAATGTAAAAAAATATATATATAAATTTCCAGAATTTGTGGGGGGATTCTTATAAAATCTAATTCTTTTCAAGTATGGGTGGGGGCTTCAGCCCCCAGACCCTTACACTTGGGTCCGCCAGTGCCCCCCTTATAGCTTCCCTCGCCAAATTACACTATAGTAGGAAATGAGCCATCTTTCATAATGATTCAAGTGAAACTTGGTCAGGGCCCTTATAAGAAGGAGGCATTTATTTTGAATAGTTTAGCTTTTTAATAGGTGGGTTGCATTATGGAGTCCTCGAATTTCCCATAAGTCTGAGCCTTAGAGGGTCCAAACAATTTTTTTTTAATTTTTATTTTCTAATTATATCCCAATCAAGGAGTGTGTATACGCTATAAAAAAATAAATAAATCAAGGAGTGTGGATACTCCAATGCTCAGCCAACAAAAAATTCTGGAGGCTCCTTACTAGTACCCACTTATGAAAGACCTCAACCACTCAAAATAAATTCCCCCTCTTGAATGGGTCCTTTATAAATTTCACTCCCTTAGGAGTTGCACCCATAATTAGATTGATCACTTAAAAAACATGTGAGTAGATTGTTATAGAAAAACTCGAGTGCTTTATAGGGAATAATAATCTGAAAGTGGATCCGAATCCTATTAAAATGAAATCTGGTGCAGACCAATACAAGAGTGGGGCATTTAACTTTAGCTGTTTAGATTTTCATTAGTGAGCCCGACTAAGGAGCCTCACGAATGTCTCATGATTTTGAGCACGAGAGGATTCAAACTTTCAGGTAATAGGACATGATAGAGATTGTGTGACCTATTGGCTGTTTCACCAGACAAATGAGAAATTCGATATCAATTCATTTGCAAAAAAGCAGGTCAGTTGGATGTTGCCAATTGTCCATCTAAAGTCATTATTAATAAACATCAATGAAAAGTATTTTGACTGTCCATTTAATAATCAAATAAATGAACATCTTTTTTTTTTTTTGTTTTTTTGAAAGGTTCAAATAAATGAACATCAAGCAAAGTTTTTATTTTTTGATTGTCCATTTAATGATCTTTGATAAGATGGCTGGCATGTCTAATGGACTTGATTTCTTGTAGATGGCTAGATTCTTAAAACTTATATCTGGGCTAACTACTCTGATGATGTGGCATAGTCAATTTGATGGTGGGCCTGAAAGTGAAATTTTTTACTGAGCTAATATAAGGGGTGGTAGTTATTTTGAGCAGTTTGGATTTTAAATATAGGCCACATTGATGGATTTATAAATTATAAGAATGAACTTAGAGATAAAACACAAAAAGATTTAACAGTTACAGATTGAACAACGATAAAAGATGTTAATAGCCGAAGTGGGGACCAATATTTTGACTTATAGTATGTACTAGTAAAAAAACATTGAATTCTTGCATCCTCCAATATTGTGAAATTTTTTTTTTTTTGATACTTTCCTAAATCTTTTGATGTTGAAAAGAATTTATGCTGTGATGGGCTTTGCAGTTGTGAACCATGACATATTGCCTGATATATTGCTTTTCTGGGTCGACGAAGAATGAGATTTTGAACCATTTTCAAAACCCATAATGTACTCATATTAATAGTAATAATAGAACAGCTGCCACATGCATTCTTTTGGATTTTTTTTATGTTATGCTGCAAATTTATTCCTCTTGGACTTCCTGTTTGGAAACTCTGCACTCCATCTTCTTCGTTGTGAGATTGCTGTGGTGGTGGTTTCCTCTCTATTTTCTTAATGTTTTCTTGGAGTTTCCATTGCATAACTGCTTCAAAGCAATGAAGCACGGACACGGATATGGGCAGACACGCAGATACACCATTTCTCAAAAAAGTAGGATACGATACGTCGGGGATACGTTGAATTTTTTTCTAAAATATTTTTTATATGACTAATAAAAATCTAACATTATTTCAATCAAAATAGCCATAATATCATTGATGTCATTCAAAGTAATGAACTCATTCATTTGCTTGTAAAGGGGCTCCAACGAAAACATACCAGAAAGGATGTAGCTTACCAGAAACACACAAATTCCAATCCAAACAACACAACAAAACTTACCAGAAAATCGGCATTTCATATCATTCCATTCTATATACCTTTCTGAAAACAGAAAAAACCCCTAAAAACCCGTTCAAAAATTATATATACCTTTCTGAAAACAGAAAAAAAAAAAAAACTATCATCTTAGACACAAGTCACACAACTAATGAAGCAGTAGAGAAAAAAAGAAAAAAAAAAAAAAGAAAGAGGGAGAAAAGAACCTGACAGGCGCTGGTTCTCCTTTTCTGCTTGGAGCCTAGGACTGCCGAGGATAATCTTTCAGTGAACAAGCTAAGTGGCGGCGAAGGTGGAGAGGCTGCAGCGGCACAGGTATGGATTTTTCTCTTTTCTTTTCTTTTCCTTTTTTTTTTGGTATTGCAGCGTCACAGGTCTACAGGATGACGATGGTGAGCCCTAGCTGCTGACGATGTAGAGGCTGCTGGCTGGAGGAGCGAGGCGATGGCGAGCCCTAGCTGCTGACAATGTGGAGGTGCTGGCCGGAGGAGCGAGGCAATGGCGAGCCCTAGTTGCTGACGATGTGGAGGTGTTGGCAGGAGGAGTGAACAGTGAGGCGATGGTCGGAGGAGCAAGGCGATGGCGAGGTGCGAGCCCTTGCTTCTCTGCTTTCCTTTCTTCTTTCTTCCTTTTTTTTTTTCCTTCTCTTTCTCCTCTCCCCCCCTTCTTTTTATTTTTTCACTTAACGTGTCGCGCGCGTGTCCGCCAATAACTTTTTTTTTTTTTTCAAATCAGATATGCTCCATGCGTATCCTAGATGAATTTAAGGTGTATCCGGGCGTATCCGTGTCCGATACACCTGGGATACGGATTTGGGACCCTTTTTCACGTGTCCGTGCTTCACAGCTTCAAAGCAGAGTTCCTTGGTGTTGCAGCCCTTGTCAAAGCATATCGGGGACTGAGTCGGGGGGATAGCTATAAGTGAGCAGATATGATATTGCAGGGGAGGGGGACAGTGTTGTTTATACTGTGAGCAAGGCTATTATTGGATTCCGAGAATTTCATCAATTCAATCAGGCTACTGGTTTACTAGGGAAACTATACATATGATAGTTTACTTTTATAATTCCTTATGCAAATTTTCTCCAAAAAAAAAAGGAGAAAACAAAGAACACTTTTATACAATAGAAGGCTTACATATTTAAGCTAGCTAGTCAAAGTGGAGAATGATTGTCTTCTTTCTTAAATGCCTGGTAGTATTTGTAGTATGTAATCATCCAACACGGACGCTGTTGATTCTGGATTGTTGGGTGAAAAATTCAACTTTCATCTACTCATTCCCATCTATGAGTTTATTGTTAATTTTCATGATGACATGATTATGTCACTCCTTGTCACTTGTTAGAAATATCTGTTTACTGAATGTCATTTTTCTTTTTCTTTTTTTAATTTTTTTATTTCGGTAAAGGATTTCTGTTCTGTTTTAACAATGTTTACATGACAGAAGCAGGAAACATAACTAGAAGAGATGGGACTACTGATTTGGACCTGTTAAAAGATGAAATAGTTTCTGAACAACTTACAAGGTATTGCACACAAGATCTGAGATATTTAACTCTTTGGTCATACCTTTTTATACCCCTGAGCCATGCCAAAAATTTGAACATATCCCATTTCCCTTTTGTTTTTCATGGCACTTCTGCATACCATTACCAATCTGACCTTTTGCTTGTAGTTTAGGGGTTTGATTTTTTTTTCGTAAGAGATACCAATTGACAGGTACAGGACTTACACATTGTATTATAGAGTGAATATCTTTGCACTTGACCATGGGTTGATCTTTCAATTGCATGACTGTTGGGTAGGATGTGGCAAAAATAGCATTCAAAATGAAATCCATTATGGGTGCTGTTGTCTTACTGCCTAAACTACTGATAGATGTGTGGGATCATCTGAAAAAGGTTATAGAAGGGGGCTCATTACTTCATGGGCCCATCTTATCCAACAACACTTGCACTAAAGAAGGGCCTTACTATCATGTGAAACAATTTGCAATATAATATGGCTCTAGGCTTTTAACTGAATCAGTTATCTCGGCATTTGCGTTCTTGTTATTTGCACACTTTTCCTATGTTTTTTTTTTTTTTTTTCTCATGGGTGTATATAAAAATTTAAGTACTTAATCTTTTTATCAAAAGAAGATGGCGAACAAGGAATGGATGTTGCCGTCAAAGTTGAATATAATTTTGGCTTCCTTCATTTGTCAAATCCTGATCACGTGATACAATTTCCTAGTAAGGATTGGATGACTTCTTCTGTTATTATTTTCAGGAATATCCAATTCTTTGGCATGGAGTCCCAGCGAAAAGTGAGTGAATCATTTGTTGTAGTCATTGGTCTTGGAGGAGTTGGGAGTCATGCTGCTTCAATGCTTTTGAGATCAGGAATTGGTCGACTTCGCTTGGTTGATTTTGATCAGGTTTAGCAATGATTTATGAACATGTCAATGTTGCAATCTTTATGTTATTTTTTTTTTCTTTCCCATTTTTCCTGGGTTTTGTTTTGATACTGACATTATTCCTTTTCCATCTTTTTTGTCGCACGAAGGCGGTGTGCGGCCATGGAGTTTATATGCTTTGGATATACTGTCTCCTTACTCATTGTGGTTTTTTTGTCACTGATTGTATTGGTTGGTTAAACAGCTCCCTTGTCCATGCTTGCTATGCCCATGAGTCCTGAACAATTTTATGACTTACTTTTGGAAACCAAGGCATTGTTTTACCTGGGCTCCATAGTGGATAGGTTCTACCCTAATATGTCTCTCTATTGGTTGGTTCTTGATATCATATCAAACTGGCACTTTTTTTTTTCTTGCTATGTTGGGCTACTAATCAGAAGTTCGTTAAACTTGAAGACCCAGGGATCGTTCCCTTGGCATGTGTGTGAAAGCGTGCTAACACCACTAAACCATGAGCGTGTTGGCCAAACTGGGACTTTCAAATAGAGTAATGGTACATATTTAACGAAGGCAAAATTGGGTGCTATGATATGGAAAAATGTTGGAGTATCCTATATAGAAATGGACTTTGGAGCACTAACTTGGAAGGTCCAAAAAACTGATCCAGATGGTCCTTCTGTGAAGGAGTAACCTTTCACATTTCTTTTTTGGTCTTTTCCAGCAACCCATGGAGTTCAAATTGTAGTCCAGTAGAGAGCAAGCCGTAGATCTTAGTATCCTCTACTCAATGTTCGGGTTATGATAAAAGTTTTATGCCGGCTGTCAACCTACTTAAGGCAACCCTCATTTTAAGTCCGGGATTGGAACTGGCAGTTAAAATTGAGTGAAGTTATCCTCTACTCAAATGATGCTCAGAATATATAAAAAGCAAACACAGGAGAAAAAGAGAGAAGAAATCTCAGAAATGAAAACCAGCCATGTATCCAAATCAATCTAGTCATCTACTTAAACCGACTGAAGTCAGCATTTTGCCAAAGCACTTTACTATCCTTTTGAAATGGTGCAATAGAGTGTTCAAACCTGTTAACAGTTTCTGGTGTACAGAAAATTGTCAAATTGTGCTTTAAGGTTCAAAAAGGCTAAAAATGAAACAGTGTACCCTAACATTTAAGGTAGTTACTTATGGATTGCAAAAGACTCCTATGAGAGAATTGTACTCTCTAATCAGGTTGTCATCTTATGCAAGGAACAAATTTTTTTTGATCGGCAACATCGAACTATATTAATTAAGAAAAAAGGTACAACCATTCCTAGAATGCAAACGTAAAACATAGAACATAATACATCTCAGACTGAAGTATTGGTCTAAGCGAACCCCTAACTACATGGCATTAGCGCTTAAATTACACACAGGATCACCCTTGTTTCGAAAGACAAGGGGTTGATCTATGGAAGGAACAAAGTTGCTGCAGCTTCTATAAAATCTGAGCTGATGCAAAAAAAAAAAAAAAAAAAAAAAAGACCCTAAGAAAATGGGTAGCTATGATGAAAGCTATCTTGAAATTTAGATTAAGTGGGAAAGAGGGAAGTTGACTCACCTCCAACATGAATATCTTAAAAAAATCTTTCTAAATCTCCCAATGAATAGCCAGACCTTTGTGGAAGTACTTGAAAGAAAAAGAAAAAGAAAAACTCTTGATAGGTCCCACTAAGATTGACAGTCCTTCATCTAATTGATTTCCTAGAGTGTCTGGGGTGTTGTCAAATAAGGAGTCATCTGTAAGTGACTCTTTTGTGGTCAGTGGAAAAGTCTTTATCTTGGGATCTGTCTTTTAGGAGTAGTCTTCGTCTGTCCAAGGGCGTCTTGTATGCAGAGTTATTGAGTCTGCTTTCTGACATGTTTCTCTGTAGGGAAGAAATCATCTGCATTTGGAAGCCCTTAACATGTAGAGAATTTTCAAGGAATGCCCTCTATTTTGCCTTGGAGGGGCCTCCTCATCCCAGATCTTCATTTGCTTTAGTTTAGCTGGCTCCTCTGCAAGTGGAGGCACTCTGTTAGCTAGCGGTATCAAGAAAGATATCCATGGCGGATAACCTAAGAAGGAGAGGCATAGAGTTGAGCAACATTTTGGACACGTCTGCTTTATGTAGGAAATTGAAATTTTTAAGCTTGAGGGCCTTGGATCAAGGGGTTAGGATGATCTGATGGACTTGAAATTTTGCACATAGGTCCAACCCATCCAAAACTTTTGATCCCCGACCTGCTGTGGTCCCAGCGGCCCCACAAGGGGGTGTGCACGTGGCATGCACGGATGAAGTGCGCAGGTGAGGGGATCGCAAGTGAGGGGATCCCAATTTGAAGACTAATTAAATATAGAATAGCCAAGCGTAATGTACTGTCATGTTGAAGCAATCATGGAGTGATGGAAGTAATATTTGAGACAAACAACATCTTTAGCTTGGATGTAAAATAGAGTAGTATGACTAGATGTCGCGGTCCCATAGAAGCATGTGTCTTAATGCTTAATTGGTCAATATCATTGTTCAATCGATTCTTGATTACGTAAAAAATGCCTGATGAATGAGAAGGGCGCTATGGTCCATCTATACAAGAACAAAGGGAATATTTGGAATTGTGCAAAATACTGAGTCATTGAACTTACAGCTATCTGATGGAACTTGGGGAAAGCAGCAGATCTAATGCCTACAACAAGAACCATATGTTTTGCAGTTAGTGTTTATGCCAGGTTGATCTACAAGAGATGCCATTTTCATATTAAGGCAACTTATGAAAAAGTTCAGACAGGAATTTACATATGGTTATATATGTTTATTGATTTAAAGAAGGCCTACTACAGGGTACATAGATGGTTGATTTATCAAACATTAATGGAAAAAATGCATCCCTATATAGAAATTATATAATACATGTATGACAGGGCAGTAACAATGTGAACTTTTTGTAGGGAGACGCCTGAGTTTCCAATTGGAGTTGGATTACACTTAAGGGTCTGCGTGCATGTTGTTTGTAGATTATGTATTACTCATTAGTGAGACAAGAAAGCAAGGAAACAATGAGCTAGAACTTTAGAGTATGGCTTTAAAGTCCAAAGGATTAACTATTAGTGGATTAAACATGGAGTGCAAGTTTAGCGGATTCAAGAGTAGGTGATATGGGTTGGTAAAAATAAAAAAAAAAGATCAAATGTCATTGTGAAAATCTTAATGAAGAGATGATTGAATGTGTTCTCTTTTCTCATCATCATAGTTTTCTTTGGATTACCTGGCATCTCTTCATAGAAACTGAGTCATGCTGCTTCTTGTCACATTGTTATGTTCAGTATTGATACTGATAGCAGGCTGCTCAAAAACTTTTCTTGCGCATGGGTGTTGCTTATTGTTGTTGTTGTTACTGATAAAGATGTGCATACATTATTTATATACTTCTCACATTAACTCGAGAAATGCTTTTTCTATATGTGGAAAAGGTGTCACTTTCATCACTGAATCGACATGCTGTGGCTACTCGGGAAGACGTTGGGACCCCAAAAGCTGAATGTCTTCAGAAACACTTCACATCAATTTTCCCAGAGTGCCAAATTGATGCAAAAGTGCAGTTATATGATACATCATCTGAGGAGGAAATTCTTTCAGGCCATCCTGATTTTGTTCTAGATTGCATTGATAATATAGATACTAAGGTAGTTCATTACTTGATTATTCAGTATTTGCTTCAATTTTATGTCTGATTATTATTAATTTTCAAGTTGTTATCATGAATGCTTTTTTTTTTTTTTGATTGGTGACTAAAAATTATAATAAAGATGAAGGGAAACGCATGGAGAAACAAGACCACCAAAAAACACAAACCTTAATACAACAAATGCCTAACAAGTGAAAATTAAATCATATGTGCTACCAAAGGTCGGTCAGTGACAGTCGCATATTATGCATGATTTTTGATATAATGTTCTGAAGACAGGCTGATATATTTTTTCTATGTTGTTTATTTCCATACATGATCATCTAATTTGAAGGCCTCCTTGAATGTATGACATTTTGGGGTATTTGCATGAAGTAATTTGTCTGCAAAAATGTCAGTAGAATATAGAATTTATTTCCATAATTTCCATACATTGTCACGACTTGGAACCTGGGGCCCATGTATCACATCACATACATTCATCAAATCAATTTGCATTATAAGAACTTCAGGCATTTACCTAATTAATAAGAAATATTTGTTAAGATCTAAAATTCGAAAACAATGTCAATCTTAACATAAAATGAAAACCAATGTAAACAACTACAATGTTCTCCATTATCCAACTAAACAAAATAAAACAAACTGATGAGGTTAATCCTCTAAATTCTTCAATGTCAATCTGTCGCTCAACTTTGCAAGCCAAAGCCTATCTCCTAGTCGTCACTTTCCTCTTCTACCTCTACATATGGATTACCTCGACGGGCAATTGAGAGGTCAGCTGAAACTGAGTGAATAATCATTTAAATCTATTTGCAAATATGTACACATCAGAATTCAGAATACATAGCAACATCAATGAAAATTACACACAACTACAAGTTCTAATTAATTCCAAGTATGTCTTGGCCATAACCATACAAGTGAACTGGGTCTCTCATTTGACAACACAGGCCAAACGAGGGTCAAGTACCTGAAAGCACTGGATCAACAGGGTACCTAATAATTTGTGTGCACATACTCAGGTGACCAAGAAGGTCAACATCATCATGGCAGTACCAAATTATGTTAATTCTCCTGAGGCTGACCCTAAGTCAGACAACATTTTCCTTAGTCTGACTTGAAGTCAGATAGTAATCATCAGAGGCTGCCCTATCTCAGACAACTACATTAACAGAAGGCGAAGGACGTCATCTTTGTGCTGTGCTGACGGTCTAGGGTGTCAAGGGTCATGCTAGACTGTTACTAAGTCTCTTCCGGTCTTCTTCACATTCAAAGTATTTCCAATATTTGTGACTTCTAATGCCAGGACCTTTTTCCTAACTTCATAACACCTATAATGGAGTTAAATCTTGTAACCCATCTCTCACACTTAATCTAGGTTTAATTTTCCCCTTCCCGTCTCAAAATTGTTATCCAAGGTGCAAGGGATACATTGCACAAATAACCCTTCATAGATTTGTGAACATCATGATATTGAACAACAATATCAATTGAACCCATAACTGTCCCTTAAAAATATATCAGTAATCAGATGGATAGAAGCTATCAGCACTATAAGAAACAGATTGTCTGTCGCTGGTTAGTAACACATACCAGATTTCAGCAATTCACATAAAATAATGGGAAGTAGGGAACTATGGCTAGAACCCCACTTTGATGATTCAGGCAAGCCTCATGCAGTTTGGCTATGATCAAAGTGCTATACATTCAAGTTTTCAATTTCATATCAGGCATACACATGGTTCTAACACTAGTTCTTCAGTTATTATCTTACATGTCAACCCTATGATATGATCATTGATGTGACTAGAATCATTAATAGACTATAACAATATCTTGACAGGAAAAAGTCTAGTATGCTGAATTGCAAAATCCATTAACATACCATACTAACATAACTTTAGACATCACATCATGGGAAAACAACCAGGCAGGTGCACTTATTTGTATAACCATTAATCATGTGCATCATGTTTTTCATAGAAAAAGTAGATCATCCAATTCAATTCATCAGAGTACATAGGCATGACCCAAAACCCTCAATTTTGATCATGTTCCAAACCCAGATACTAGAATGAATCCAACCCAAACCTTCAAACATGTTTCTGCCTGGGCCAAACATGAATATTGTAGTTCAACTGAGGCCTAATACCCAATATATACGGGTTTGGTGATTCCAGAACTGCTATGTGCGAGTTTAGCCCACTCCAAAGCCCTATTTCTATAAATTGGCCAGTCCAAATTCTAGGGTTTGGGGTTCAGTTATGGTGTTTCTGCTCCAAATCATTCAATCCTATTAATCTTTCATAATTCACAATCTAGATTAATCATATTGAGTTCTACTAACACCATTCTTACAGAAAATCCCATATTTGCTAGTAGATCTAGATTTTTTCTCACCTTGTATAAGCTATAGTAGCTTTGTTGTGATGACCCGGAACCCGGGGCCTACGAATCCCATATTGTGTGCATTGAACATCATGTTCACATATATAGGTCAAATCAAAACTTGCATAATAAATTGAGCATTTTACCCAGACAAATCCACTTATTTAAATAAAATGTTTGAATCCAGATAAAATGAATCAATAGAATAAAGCCTTACAATTCCAACTTAAATCCTTAATGTTTGAAATAAAATAAACCAAAAGAAAGTAGACTAATGGTTCTAATATAATAAGTGAGTCTTGATGCCTCTCATTTGCGGATATCGAATCCTATATTCATATTGGTTCATTGTCAGGACCCTCCTGTATCTTTAGGTCTAGATTACCTGGATTTGGGCAAAAAACAACAATCAATATTACTGAGTGAATAAAGTTCTAAGTTTACATGTGTGTGTGAAATCATAAAAATGGAGAACATTTCACAGTTAAAACATAACAATTGTTTTTCATCTGAGATCAGATTTAAGATTTCTAATACAGATAAAAAAAAAAAAGTTTCCAATACTAGCCTTAGGACAATCACCTAACCACTGTATGACACGGGCTTTCAATTCATACATCTGAGGATGCCTCTTGTAGCATAAAAGAGCTGCTATATAGTCAGTTGAATGGCTGACCTATAGCTAGTAAAATAACGCAACTGACTTGAAAGTTAGACAAATTATGCTGCTGACCTAAGAGCCAATGTAGGTAATACATCTCTTAGCCTCGTGCGCTAGTGATCTAGGGGTGTCCAATGGGTCTGTCCAAACTAATCCAATTACAATCGATAACTCTCATAGAGATGATGTAAACATGAATCAGATTCAACTCGAATTATCTTGTGGTTTTCAATTCCTATAACAAGGTAGTTTGAATTAGTCCTTTACATGCGTCTAGGAAGTTATTATGCCCCTCACCCTTCCATTACTGGTATATGACTTTGTAAAGGCGATTACATAACTGACCCTTTTTAAATCCAATATGCTTTCACAGTTACCAAAGGTTAACATGCAACAATGGCATGCAACAGGTGTCATGGTAATCAATTACAGTTGATTGGCTAACTTAGTATCATGTGACATGGCATATTTACAAAGATAGCATAAAGGAACACAAACCAGTATTTACAACTATGACGTTCAATCATCCAACACACATTACTGTTGTTCATAGAGGATCTAAAGGAGCTAGAACAAATCATCACATATATCAAAATGAAATTAAGAGAATCTCTTACCACAGTACGCCCGCAACAATAATCCCAACATAATATACCATGTTCTAAGGTTCGACTAGTCCAAACACCAAGTATGTAAACCAATCATCACCACAACCCTAAACTTCAATTCGGCTAATGGGTTGCATACATGTCACCACCAGCTAGCTTTAATACAAATAAAATCACTATCGGATAGCCTTATGGCATCATGTGAAGGATTTGTGGTATTCCCAAACCCCACTTTACAGTTTTGTTTCCTCCAAAATCCTACTCCATCCTTCAATTTTCATAACAAAACACTTTTATAATATGTGTAGCCCTTCTCCAACTAATGACCAGCATTAATGCACAAATCATAATTTTAGAATTTGATTCCCAATAAACTGGAGGGTTTTGAAGATGAAGGAAACAACAATATCTATCAATCAACTCTTGCATACAAAGTAAGACATCTGAGGGAACTTCAAACAAATGGTTTGACAGAGGCTAGACTACTAATTGGAGTTCGACCAACCAGAAACTCCATGATGGGATTTCGGTCAGCACGAACACAACTGATGGGCTGGGATTTATATGTAACCCTCTTTTTATCATAAATACAAATGCCCATAATAAAAAACCCATACATAATGATCACCCAACCATCCACAATGCAGTTGCAAATTGCATAACACATCAATCAGAGATGATAACATTAAATATACATCCACGATTGATAAAGTCCTACATGTTGACATGTCTATAGCCTCCAATCGGCATTCAACCATCTCCCAACTACCAGCAGTAGTTTGCTTGGGTGAAAATACCCAGCATTTGGGTTTGGTCATGGGTTTAAAGCCCAAGATCCCATTTAGTCAGGGTGTTGAACCCAATTCCTTGACCAGCCATGGGTTTTGCCCCAAATACATCCAACAGCCCTAAGATTTGAACCCAATACATCAATCAGTCACGAAATTCGAACCCAATATCAACCAGCCATCGGATTTTTGGTTATCTTGAACATTCTACATTAATTATCCATTAAACAACATCATCAAACACCCATCAAACCCTAAATTCGATTAGGAAGACACAAATCAAAAGGAAAGCAAGTAGATCTAGAATTCTTCTCACCTCAAATAGAATACTGTGGCCTTAGTGATGTGTGGAAAACTAAAGGACATTAATCGATACTTCTACTTCTGATTTGCTACTTTTCCTTCAAATTCTCCTTTGTCTTCTCTTAGTTCTCTCTAGGTTCTAGGTTGGTAGGAAAGCTAGAGAAGAGAGGGAGATTGTGTGGGGTTCTCAAGGGTCCACACACGCGCGCGCGCACATGCACACACACTTAGGTTTCCTCTCCTCTTTCCAATCGAACTACATCTAAGAGAGTACTCTTTCTAATTCATGCAACCGCCTTTATAAGGTCATTTGCAAGTTTTTCTTTTGGGATTGTGAGGATCTAGAGATCTTTGAGACAAAAGGTTAGAGACGGGATTTGGAGAAGTTCTGTCATATCCCTCAAGTGGACAGAGTGATTTATATTACTCTATTACCCATTTAAGGGGCATGATTGCATTGTAATTGATCTAATTGAAATATAGAAAAGGATAACCACTAATACAAAATCTAATATACATGATCATTAAAAAAAATTAAAAAAATCTAATATACATGGAATGTATAGTGTACAATGGTTGAGCTGATCCCACATAATTATCCTCTAGATTCAGCACATTGGATATTATGTAGCTGGGCCTGGTTTGAGTCAGGCCACATCTGAGTGCCTCATCCACATCTGAGTGGGCCCGCTTGAGTTGGGCCTCATTCAAGCTGGTTGTATTTCTACACTCCCCCTCAAATTGATGCGGTGAGGAGCAACGCAACAATTTGGAAAGCAGATATTCATAGAGATCCTTGGGTATTGCTTTGGTGAAAATGTCTGCTAATTGGTCGTGGGAAGCGACATAAGGAAGAGAGATGATGTCAGAGACGAATTGCTCGTGAATGAAGTGACAGTCTATTTCAATATGCTTTGTGCGCATGGTGTTGTCGGCATAAAGAGGGGTAGGACTAGCAAGGAAGACAACAAACTCTCGTAGCAGTCGCCGAAGCCATACAATTTCACCACTTGCAGAGGACATAGATCAATACTCTGCCTCAGCCGATGATTTAGACACAGTGGTTTGTTTCTTACATTTCCAATTGAGATGGGTGAGGTGCCAAGGAACATACATCAACCCGTAGTAGATCGACGAGTATCTGGACATGCTGCCCAATCAGCATCAACATATCCTTGTAATTGTAAAGATGACACAATAGGATAGAAGAGACCTTGATTTGTAGTGCCCTTAATATACCCGGGGATGATATACTGCATGAAGATGCGGTTTGTGTGGATTACTCACAAACTGGCTTACAATATTCACTACATGAGATATGTCAGGTCGAGTCATCGTTAAGTATAGCGGACTACGCACCAAGCGTCAAAAAAGAGAAGGATTATCAAGCGGACATCCATCATCTTTGCTGATTTTAACATTAAGCTCAAGAGGGGTGTCAAATGTTTTGGAATTGCCGAGTCTATCAGAGTGAATTAAATCTTCAACATATTTGGTTTGATTTACTCGTTTGCCATTTTTGTTTCTTGAAACTTCGAGACCAAGAAAGTAAGCCAGCTATCAAAGATCTTTCATTTGAAAGGTACGCATTAGATGGGATTTAAGATCAAAGATCCCCGCAGTATCATTACTACTTAGGATCATATCATCAACATAGATTAACAGGATTGTGCATCCTCGAGATGTGCGTCTAATAAAAAGAGAGTTGTCATTTGAACTTTACGAAAAGCCAACTTGAAGGATGGCTGATCAAAATCTATCAAACAGCGCATGTGGAGCCTACTTGAGGCCATATAAAGATTTCTTTAACTTGCAGACATGCTTAGGAGGACATGCATAACCAGGAGGTGGCCTCATGTAGACTATCTTGTTAAGATGGCCATGGAGAAAGGCATTCTTAACGTCCATTTGCCAAAGGGGCTACTGTTGTGCAGCTGCAATGCTAAGTAAGCACCTAACAATAGTCATTTTAGCAACCGGTGCAAAAGTTTCCTCATAGACTGTGGTGAATAAGAGGTTGGAATAGGAACATGATTTGAAGTGGTGAAGAAGGCAGGAAAACCATATCTATCTAGTGGTACTGAAATACGACTAGATCGTCCTAGGGGAGGTGGGTCAGGAGGATCATTACCTTCAATGATAGAAAGCAGTGAGGGAGGTTGATCGGAAGCAGGAGCAGGAGGCGTTGGTAGTGGACGACGGGCATAGACTTTTGTTATTTGAGGTTTTGAAACTGGTGCTGCAAAATTAGGAAGATTCAGTGCTACAAAGTTAGCAAGATAAGAGACTTGAATGTCTTTGAATATCTTTGTGGGCAGGACAAAGAGAATTAAAGGGAATATGTTCTAGGAAGACAACATTCCGAGATATTCGCATCTGCCGCTCGTTAGGATCATAACGTAGGAACCCTTTGCGCTCATTACTAAATCTTACAAACATACAGTGTGCAACCTGCAGAGATAACTTGTTACGCTCAAGAGATGGTAAATGAACAAAACAGAGAACCTAACCTTTGCGTTCATTACTATATCTTACAAACATACAGTGTGCAACCTGCAGACAACTTGTTACGCTCAAGAGATGGTAAATGAAAAAACAGAGACAGCCAAATACTCTTAAATGTGAGCATGTAGGTGGATGACCCAAGAACTCGTAGGGGGAGAGTTTTCCAAGAACAGAGCTAGGTACCCTATTGATGATATGAATGGCAGTATGTGCAGCTTTACACCAAAATGTAGGAGGAACTAAACATTCAATGATCAGAGTTCTGACGATCTCAAGAATATGACGACTCTTTCTTTCAGCTATTCCATTTTGCTGTGGTGTGAGGACAAGATTTTTGGTGTATGATTCCATTGTCAGATAGAAATTCAGAAAGTGCAGTGGACATATACTCTCCCCCCGAGTTAGAACGCAAAGTTTTTATTGATTTTTGGAATTGAGTGTTAACCATATGATAAAATTTTTGAAATGTAGAAAAGATTTCAGATTTGAATCTCAGAAAATATCCAAGTATAGCGACAATGAACATCAATAAATGTAGCATAGTATTTGTATCCCATTCGAGTCAGATGTGGAGCAATGCCCAAGACATCAGTATGTATGATATCAAACGGTGCTGTCACATGTGAATAGTGAACTGGAAAAGGAAGCATAGTGCTTTTACTAAAACAAAAAGTTTCACATTTAGATTTAACAAAATCAGCACTAATTTTATAATTAAAAGAGGATTCTAAACAACCAGATTGAAATAAAGACATCAATCTAGAATTGTTCAAATGGCCCAAAGCGACGATGCCAAGTGGTCCATAAATTATTCAACACACTTAAGGACAAAGCAAAGAAAGAACTAGAGCCTATGGTCCCGATCACCTTCCCAGTTAGCCGTTCCTTATAACACAACCAGAAGAAGAAAACCTAACTGAGCAACCATTATCAACCAATTGTCCCATAGAAAGGAGATTTGCAGACAATTTTGGAACAAAATAAACATCTGATAGGTGGAAGTGTTGGGACTGAGGTGTAGAAAATTCTAAAGAACCTATGCCAGAGATAGGAAGGTGATGACCATTTGCAATGGTTATCTTTTCTTTTCCAACATAAGTTTGATGGTCTTTTAGATTTTGTGCAACAGAGGTCATATGATTTGAGGGTCCTGAATCTAAAAACCAAAAACCATGTAGATGGTGTAATAAATTGTGTCAGTGCTGTTGAAGAATGAAAAGCTAGAAATGAGGTTGAGGAAGTAGGAAGACCATTAATACACATGGAGGTGAATGCAGAGTTGACAGAATCCGGGGTCATGGATACAGTGTCATTGGCAGCTGGTGGTGTCTGAGCTTGAAATGTAGTTTGGGGTTGCTTTTGGGAGTTGTCATTCTTCCTGGGAGGTCGTCTTGTACAATCAGAGATGACATGACCAGTTCGTTTGCAGTAGTTGCAAAATAGTTTCTTGTGACAGTTATGTGTTACATGTCCATAGCTTTTGCATTCAAAGCACTTAACCTTTTGACCACGAGTTGCTAACAGAGCAATTTCCTCAGTTGGATTATTAACCGGAGCCGGCGTAGTACTAAACACCTTTGGTTCTTTAGAGAGAGTCTGTTGTGAGACAAGTCGGATCTCTTCACGAAGAACCTCTTGGACACATGTATCAAGATCGGGAGGATTCTCCCGATGCATAAGTGCAGCACGAGCCGGTTCATACTCAAGAGGCAAGTTCATAAGAAACTGACTGATGTGCAATTCTTCCTGAAGCTTAAGTACTTGTGGGAGAAAGTCCAAAGAGACAGAATGCAGTAGCATCTGATCCCTTTCAGTCCACAGAGCTACGAATCCACTATAGTATTCTTGGACTGATTTATCACCTTGACAGTACTTGGCAAGTTCTGTGTCAAGATGGAATTTTCTTTCTTTGTTGTTCTGATGATAGAGTTTCTCAAGGTGATCCCACATATCTGATGCCTTTGTAAAGGCCTGAAGTGATATGGAAACAGACAAATCTACTGAGTTGAGAATCCAAGTAACCACCTTGGCATTGTTCTGGTTCCAAGAGGCAATTGCATTTTCATCAACAGTTTTAGAGGCAGTGCTACTACTGCCCTCTGCAGTCGGGAGATTGCAGGTTGGGGATTTGTTCCATTAAGGTATCCAATTATTCCTTCGCCTTCCACAAAATTTCTAAGGTGGAAGGACCAACTCATGTAATTTTTCCCATTGAACTTGATTGGAATAATATGTCCCTTCTGCATAATGATGTTTTGAACAGAAATAAGAAACTGTTATCTTGCAGAATGTAGCTAAAAAAAAATCAGGTTTGCCGTCCCTGATTTTTTATGGAAGATGGATGAAAACTCCCAAAATCTGAAGGGGAAGGGGTAATCCAACTTCCAGGTAATATTAAGAACAAGTTTATGCAGCTCTTCCCAGATTTTAAGACATATCCAACCATTGAATGCAAAATTTGAAAGATTGGAAGAAAACTATTCATGAAAGCTGTCGACAGAGAGATTGGATGAAGAACCTACCTCTTAGTGTTCCAAAAACCCACGAAAGATCTTGAAAATTCCTAGAATAAATGGTCAACCAAGAGAGTGTTTCCTTTCTACGACTTTTGATCATAGGAGGTGGGGCCCACTTTGAGATCTGACCTCTACAGGATCTGTTTGATGCCAATCTTCACTGCAACTCTGAAGGTAGATGCAATATGTTTCCAAGATGACTCTTAACAGAGTCTTTCATCACAAATAATCAGAGATGGGCCACACAGATGAGTGCCAGTCTTGGCAGTTGATTTTGTGAAGCAGTCGACAGTTAGACACAGGGCCTTCTTCTTGGTGCTTCTTCACGAGACATAAGGGGTGCAGAGATTCTGGATCAAGATGTCTCTGATACCATGTGAGGATCTAGAGATCCTTGGGACAAAAGCTTAGAGACAGATTTGGAGAAGTTCTGTCATATCCCTCGAGTGGACAGACTGATTTATATTATTCTATTGCCCAATTAAGGGGCATGATTACATTGTAATTGATCTAATTGAAATATAGAAAAGGAAAACCTCTAATACAAAATCTAATATACATGGAATGTATAGTGTACAATGGTTGACCTGGTCCCACATAATAATCCTCTAGATTCAGCACATGGGATATTATGTAGATACATTATAATCCTCTAGATTCAGCACATGGGATATTACGTAGATGGGCCTGCTTGAGTCGGGTCACATCTGAGTGGGCCTGCTTGAGTTGGGCCTCATCCAAGTTAGTCATACTTCTACAGGGATATGGGTGTCGAACAAACCTTCTTGCTAAGAAATTGGGTCCCACCTCATACTTACAGTTTTATACAAAGACTCGTAACAAAAGGGCCCGACAAAAAAACTTATAGCCCCTTTAAAATACAACTTAGGACCCACCAATGTCTAGCAATTAAACTCAATCCAAAGGAAAATTTATAGCATACCATTAATTAGTCTAGCACAACAAAATAAAATAAAATAAAATGGGTCCCACTGAATGAATTCAAAGAGCAAAACATTAATTAAAATAAGCACAAAATTTTACCCATAATTAAATTCAGGGATATTACATTTGTTGAGTTGCTGCAATGAACATGACATTCACTACTTCTCAATTCTGCTGATCCCAACTTCTTCTCCTTGGTTCTATGAGATCCTGCTCTAGTTCTCTTGCTTGAGAACTCTAGAACTAGGGCTTCTAAGAAGTAAGTTTGCAAGAGAAAGAGAAAAGGGAGAGGTCGAGTGGAGGAAACTTGGATTCGAAGGGTTTAAAAGGACTAGAGGTTGGTGGCCTTCATGTAGAACCCAATCGAGATTGTGTGCCCAAGGTCTTCTTGCATAGGAATTAGGAAGTCGTGTGAGAACTCCTTGTTTCCTTGGGATTTGTGTGACATATTCATGTGCACAACTCCCCCTTTTTACTTATATTCCCATAACTTTAAATATGGGCCCCATTAATCATAACTTAAAAAGACTAGTTTCCAATTGGTTTCTAACTATGGATCCTGATGAGTCAAGCCCAATCCGAATCCGAATCGCGATAATGGGTCAGGTCCAAGCAACCCGGTCCGTCTAGGATCATGGGTCAGGCCAGTAGCCCCGTTGAGATCCGGGTTTCGTTAAACGAAGCCTCGTCACCTCAGGTTCCAAGCCATCGCGACGAAGTCTCCCCTAACCTGCATTTACCAAGTCTCGCGGAGAGGATCTCACCTGCCTTCCACCTGGCTCGATCCTCAGGGACACGTCTGACGCTCCAAAGAGACGTTGAACCGATTACCTCCCCACCTGGTGGGAAAGAGTTATAAATAGAGCCCTCTCATCACTTGTGAGGGGACGGATTTTCTCTACTTTGACATATTGTGTAACTCTCAACATTAATCGAAGATCACCTTTTGAAGTGGACGTAGGTCACGCTTGACCGAACCACTATAAATCCCTCATCTCTCTTCATTTATTGCTTTGCATTAATCATCTTGACCGGTGGTGTCCGAATCCCTGTTTTTGGCATCATCAGTTTGGCGCCGTCTGTGGGGACGAAAAAAATTCAAACCCCTTTGTTAGAATCATGGTGATCAGCACGAGGTCAGGAAGACGTGAGGATAACCCTGGCCTAACTACGGGTCCGGGCCCTAACGCTCAGCCTAACTCTCCCAGACAGGGAGAGAACGGTCCTCCACCGGGTAATCCTGTCCCGATTACCCCCGCTCCTACTCCCTCTCCACAGCAGATGATGGAGACCATGCAGCAGCTGGTGACTCAAAACCAGCAAATCCTCCAACTTATGCTCGCAGGGCAAGGAGGAGCACCATTCGGTGGGATCCAGCAGCAGGAGGCGACGCGCTCGCGGGGCCCGACCGCTCCGCGAAACGGAGCACCTCATCCGGGCGCCCATCCCCTGGGCGCCCAGGCAAGGGGTCTTCCTATGGGCGCCCAGCCCAATCTACCTCATCCGGGCGCCCATCCCCTGGGCGCCCAGGCAAGGAGTCTTCCCGTGGGCGCCCAGCCCAATCTCCATCACCTGGGCGCCCATCCCCATGGCGCCCAGGGTCGAGGAGTTCCCCTGATGACTCAGTTCCATCGCGCCCAGGATGCCTTTGCCGAAGCTCCTTTGGACCCCCCACCTGGCCCGAGCCTGGCTGGTCCACAAGGTCATGCTTATTATGCGGCGCCTCCTCCTCAGGGTGGAGCCCACTTTGCAGAACCTCCGGCTGATGACCCCCACTTCCAAGAAGGGGAAAGTGAAAATAATACCGTGGAGGAGGAAAGCAATCTCCCTGGCCCTTCCATAGAGCCCTATAATCAATGGGAGGAGAAATTTAAGGAGATGCAGAATCAAATCGGAGATGTCTTCGATGCAGTGAGGGCGCAGGCCCCAGAGACGGTGGATTATCTCGTCAGACGAACGAACACCCCGTTCAAGTCTGATGTAGTAAACTACCCCCTTCCTCCTAGGTTCAAAATGCCGTCTATAGAGACCTTCGATGGAAGGAAGGATCCACTCGATCACCTGGAAACCTACAAGACTGTGATGCAGCTGCACAATATCGCTGATGAGATCATGTGCAGAGCATTCCCGACTACGCTGAAGGGCTCCGCCCGACAGTGGTTTTCCAATCTCGCCCCAGCTTCCATCGCCACCTTCGAAGAACTAAGCAGGTCCTTCGTGTCACACTTCATTGGAGGACGCCGCCATCAAAAGCCACCCACACACCTGCTGACGGTAAAGCAGGACAATAATGAGAGCCTCAGGGCATACCTCACTCGTTTTAACGAGGAGGTACTTCAGGTGGAAGAACCCGATGACAAGGTAACCATGACTGCTTTCTTGGGTGGCCTCCGCTCATCGGGTTTCTACTTTTCAGTAATGAAGCGCCCACCAAAGAACATGACGGAGCTGTTGGCGAAAGCCCAGAAGTATATGAATGCGGAAGACGCTACTAGGGCCAGGCGGGGCGAGTCCTCCAGAGCTGCAGATAAAGGAAAACATGATAGAGACGACAAGAAGGAGCCCAGCAACAAGCGGAGCAGAACCGAGAGGGTACCAGCCAGGGACCGACTCGGTCCTGCCCCCCCGAGAGATCGACCCTTCCCTGCTCCGCAGAGAAATCAACAAGCTTTCACAGCTCTCAATGCTGCAGTAGGGCACATTCTACTGGAAATTCAAGATGATCCCGCTGTAAAATGGCCGGGAAAAATGAAAGCTCCAGCAAATCGCAGGAATATGACCAAATACTGTCGCTTCCATCGCGATCACGGTCATGACACTGACGATTGCTTCGACCTCAAGAGGCAGATTGAAGATCTTATTCAGCGAGGACACCTGCGCCAGTATGTTGCTGGTAGGGGACAGGCGCCGCCACAGCCTCACAATGGCGAAAATCAACACCCTATTGGAGAAATTCGTACTATCTCTGGAGGGTCAGCGGAATCATTCTCCGCCATGAAAGCCTACGCCAGAAAGGCGAGGCATCCAGATGAGCCACGACCGTCAAAGGCGTCGAGGCACAGCACTGATGAGATCATATCCTTCTCGGATAAAGATCTAGAGAACATCCAGCACCCTCATGACGACCCTCTGGTACTCTCTATGACCGTCGCCAATTTCCAGGTGCATAGGATCTTGGTTGACAGTGGAAGTTCCGCAGATATTTTATTTGTGGAAGCCTATGATAAGCTGAAGTTGGGTCGAGAGAGATTGCAACCAGTCAAGTTTCCCCTCATCGGTTTCTCAGGGGAAAAGGTGTATCCTTTGGGGGCCATTACGTTACCAGTCACGGCCGGAACAGCCCCCCGAACCTCCACCACAATGGTCAATTTCTTGGTAATAAATTGTCCATCAGCGTACAACATCATTCTGGGGCGGCCCACGCTTAACTCCTTGAGAGCCGTCCCTTCCACATATCATCTCATCCTCCGCTTCCCAACCCCGAATGGAGTAGGGGAGGTAAGAGGAGATCAAGTAGCAGCAAGAGAATGCTACGTCACCTCGATGAAGGCCAAGATGACGCAGGAGGCGCTGCAGGTGGAAGTCTTGGACCCAAGAGATGAGGCTACCACGGAAAGAGGGGAGCCAGTTGAAAAACTCACCCCTATCATCTTGCATGAGGAGCATCCGGAAAAGAAGGTGTATATTGGCTCTTCACTCCCGAAAGCTCTCGTTGGCCGATTGACAGATTTTTTGAGGGAGAATATGAGCATATTCGCGTGGTCACATGCTGATCTGGAAGGGATAGACCCAACCGTCACCACCCATCGCCTCAACGTCAGCCCTCTCCACAAACCTGTTCGGCAAAGGTTAAGGGGCGCCTCCACTGAAAGGGCCCAAGCAATAGAAAAGGAAGTGGGAAAGCTGATTGATACCGGGGCAGTCCGTGAAGTCGCGTACCCTGAGTGGCTCTCCAATGTGGTGATGGTGGCCAAAGCGAATGGGAAATGGCGCCTCTGCGTAGACTTCAGTGAACTTAACAAGGCGTGCCCGAAGGATAGCTACCCGTTGCCCAGGATCGACCTCCTCATCGACGCCACGGCGGGACATGAGCTGCTTTCCTTCCTGGACGCTTATTCGGGATACAACCAGATTAACATGCACCCTCCAGACCAGGAAAAAACATCCTTCATCACTCCGAAGGGCACCTACTGCTACAGGGTTATGCCCTTCGGACTAAAAAATGCTGGGGCCACTTACCAGCGCCTGGTGAACATGATGTTCCATTCCCAGATCGGGCGAACGATGGAAGTATATGTCGACGACATGCTAGTAAAGAGCTTGGCTGCAGCAGATCACATTGGTCATCTTCAAGAGACCTTCAGTGTTCTCAGGACCTACAACATGAAGCTGAATCCCGAGAAATGCGCTTTTGGCGTTGGATCGGGGAAGTTCTTGGGATTCATGGTCAATCAGAGGGGGATTGAGGCGAACCCTGACAAAATCAAGGCCATACTGGATATGAAGTCGCCATCATCGACTAAGGAGCTGCAGCGCCTCAATGGGAGAATTGCCGCGCTCAACAGGTTCGTCTCCAAATCTGCAGATAAGTGTTTGCCCTTCTTCAAAATTCTTAGGAAAACTTTTGAATGGGGATCTGAGGCTGAGGAGGCCTTCCAGAAGCTTAAGGAATACCTTGCCACACCTCCTCTACTCTCACATGCTTCACCTGGGGAAGTGTTGTATTTGTACCTCTCTGCTTCTCCCTCAGCAGTAAGCACTGTCCTCATTACAGACCATGGTGGGGTACAAAAACCAGTCTACTATGTGAGCAGAGCATACAGAGGGGCAGAGATCAGATATTCAGAGTTGGAAAAACTGGCGCTCGCCCTCGTTTCGACTGCGAGGCGTCTACGTCATTACTTCCAGGGCCACACAATCACTGTCATCACGGATCAACCTCTGAAAAGAGTTTTAACAAAACCTGATGTTGCTGGAAGATTGGCTAAGTGGTCGGTGGAGCTTGGTGAGTTTGACATTCACTATCAACCAAGGCCTGCCATCAAAGCACAGGCTTTGGCAGACTTTGTATCGGAGCTTACGTATGCTGAGGATCATCCTCTACTTACAACAGGCGCCCAGCTCCCCTCAACGGGCGCCCAGCTCACCTCTCCACCAACGGGCGCCCAACTCCCCTCAACGGGCGCCCAGCTCACCTCTCCACCAACCGGCGCCCAGCTCTCCACCTCATCAACGGGCGCCCAGCTCACCTCTCCACCAACGGGCGCCCAGCTCCCCTCAACGGACGCCCAGCTCTCCACCTCATCAACGGGCGCCCGTCTCACCTCTCCATCTCCGGGCGCCCAAGCTTCTCCCCCACAGGACTCGCAGGCCTCTCCATCTATGAACGGAGAGCCTCTCCAAGTACCTCCTGAGAAGTCCAATGTATCGCCACTACCAGCCTGGAAACTCTACGTTGATGGTTCAGCAACCACAGAAGGAAGCGGAGCTGGCTTAATCTTAATGAGTCCTGATGGTACACCCATCAAATATGCAGTGAAGCTCCACTTCATTGCCTCAAACAATGAAGCCGAGTACGAGGCCCTCCTCTCTGGTCTTAAATTGGCGATTGAGATGGATGCTAAATCCGTTCTCGCTTACAGCGATTCACAACTGGTGGTGAATCAGGTAAACGGCGAATTCGAAGCAAAGGAGGAAAGAATGCAAGATTACCTCATCATGGTAAAGGAAATAATCAAAAGTTTCCAATATTTTCAGCTCTCTCATATTCCTAGGGGAGAAAAATGTTGCCGCCGACGCACTCGCCAGGCTCGCCTCATCATTGGAGGCCTCATCTGCGGAACCGACGCTCATCGGGCACCAATTGGAGAAAAGTAAGTTGGATGTGGTAGTCGGAAACATCCACTGTGCATCAGATGGCGATGAGCCAAATTGGATGACCCCCATAAAAGCCTTCCTCCAAGAGGGCACCGAGCCAGGTGACCACTTGGAAGCCAGGAGACTGAGGATGAGAGCTTCTAAGTTCACAATCCTACAGGATGTTCTCTACAAGAGGGGTTACAACCTACCGTTGCTGCGCTGCCTTTCCCCAGAAGAGGCTGACTACGCCCTCAGAGAAATTCATGAGGGGATTTGTGGAAATCACTCGGGAGGACGCTGCCTCGCACATAAAGCGCTTAGGCAAGGGTACTTTTGGCCAAGCATGTTGAAAGATGCCAAGGACCTCGCCAAGAAGTGCGACAAATGCCAGCGCTTCGCCACTGTGACGCGGCAGCCACCAGAAGAGCTGACCACCATCCTCAGCCCGTGGCCTTTCTCCAAATGGGGCATCGACATTTTGGGCCCCCTGCCTTTGAGTAGAGGCCAGTGCAAATTCATAGTAGTCGCCATCGACTACTTTACAAAATGGGCTTAGGCGGAACCCCTAGCGAAGATAACAGACCAAAAGGTGAAAGCTTTCGTCTGGAAAAACCTGGTCTGTCGCTTCGGGATACCTGAGGCCATCGTCAGCGACAATGGCAAACAATTCGACAACAGGCTCTTTAACTCCTTCTGCGCAGACCTTCACATAAAACAACCTCACTCCAGCCCGGCACACCCCCAAGCAAATGGACAAGCAGAAGTGATGGTGAGGACAGTCCTGCGCAACCTTAAGACAAGGCTCGAAAGAGCAAAAGGTCTGTGGGTTGATGAGCTTCCAGGAGTATTATGGGCCTACAGGACAACTCCGCGGACTCCTACACGAGAAACCCCTTTCTCTCTTGCTTTTGGGACTGAGGCGGTAATCCCTGTCGAGATAGGGGTACATTCCCTAAGGGTCCACCAATACGACCCTGCCACCAACGAAGAAGGACTCCGCCTCAACCTCGATTTGATAGAGGAGGCAAGAGAAATGGCTGTGGTCCGTAATGCGGAGTACAAACGACGCATGGCCAAGTACTACAATTCGAGGGTGAGGCCTCGTTCCTTCCAACCAGGAGACCTAGTCCTCAAGAAGGTGATTCTCGCTACGAAGGACTCTCGGGAAGGAAAACTCGGACCAAATTGGGAAGGTCCGTATCTCATAACAGAAGTGGTGAGACCAGGCACCTACAGAATCCAGAACTCTGAAGGAAAGGTCTTACCCCATCCCTGGAATGCAGAACACTTGAAGAAGTACTACCAGTGAGGAGGTCCAGGGGGCAAATTGGGGTTTTTGTTAAAGGACTTAGGTTTGCACTTTTTATTTGATTTAATGTTGCAAAACAAAAGATGGATAAATAAAATTACTTTTATTACCAAAAGTTGCATAAATCAGGCTGATATTGCCTTTACAAAAGTCAAGCTACCTACCCATGAAATCCCTAGACACTAATCACTCTCATCCCCTTCCTCAAAATCCTCCTCCTCATCGTCCTCATAATCACCAGAGCTGCTACCACCATCATCAGGCGCCTCCATCGGCACAAAGCCTGATATGTCAATGTCTGGAAAGGCGGCAGAAATCTTCTCTCGAAGCTCCTCGTAGCCATCAATGAAAGCATCCGCGATGCCAATCTGCAGGTCCCTCTCGGCTTGTGAAGCTCTCTCGGACGCTGTCCTCATCTCAGCCTCTACAGCAACTTCCCTGAGCCTCACCTTCTCAAGGGTTCGAGCAAGCTCTGCCTCACTGAGCGAAGCCCTCTCACGGGCCTTCATCAGCTCAGCCTCACTGAGCGAAGCCCTCTCACGGGCCTTCATCAGCTCAGCCTCACTGAGCGAAGCCCTCTCACGGGACTTCGTAAGCTCAGCCTCGGTGAGCGAAGCCTTCTCGCAGGTCTTCGAAAGCTCATCTTCTACCTCGGCTGCCCTCTTAGTGGCTGCTGAAAGCCCGGTCTCAAGCTTGCTTACCCTCTCTCGGGACGCAGCAAGATTGGTTGCGGAAATCCTACCAGCGGCTTCCAGGGCAATAATCTTCTCTTGAGCAGTGGAGAGCTCCAGCCGCATAGCCTCCTTCTCCCGACTCATCTGACCACAAGACTGGGCACGCTGCAGCAAGCAGATGGATACTGTGGAAAGCTGAAAAGATAAGAAACAAGAAGTGAGATAGTTATAAAGAAATGAAGGGGTAACAATCAGGAGAAAAATAAATAATGAATTTCACCTGAGTCAGGCTCTCTACAAATGAGTCAATGACTCCTTCGGTGCACAAGGCGTTAACCCGAGAGACCTCATGCGCCAGCACATATCTCCCTAGCCTATCCCGCATTTCCCACGAACGACCCCGCCGGGGACCGGTCCCGGTGGGTGCCCCTGTAGAAGTACCCGGCTGTGGAGGACATAACCGGGGGACAGGAAGTGTGGC
The DNA here is from genome assembly GCA_012931725.1 of Litsea cubeba. Classification (NCBI taxonomy): domain Eukaryota; kingdom Viridiplantae; phylum Streptophyta; class Magnoliopsida; order Laurales; family Lauraceae; genus Litsea; species Litsea cubeba. The sequence goes on along the minus strand of CM022955.1, from coordinate 21,054,199 downwards.
TGAAGAGATCCCTGCCTGAAGAGATATCTCAGGTAAACCACCCGAGTGGGAGACACTCGGGGCTCGGAGCGAGAAGCCAATAGAGAGGTTCCTGGTGAGACATCGCCTGTTCTCGCCACCTTTGAAGGAGGGGTTCCCCTATCCGAGAAGCGGGCCGAGAACCGGTCTCCAATCATCTCTCTGCTCACCTCCGTGCCTATTAAGAGAAGTATTGACAAGTGAATCAAGGGAATAACACCTCAGGTAATGTTAAGATTATGGTCAGAGCAGATTTAACTTACTCTTTCTCTTGGATGACGGTCTTGAAGAAGAGCCCGGAGAAGGTCCACTGGCCTTACGACTTTCTTTGGGAATAAGAGCTCCCAAGTCTTTCTCTGGATGATCCCTCACCGCTTGCAGTTTCGCCTCTTGGTCCTTGGAGAGTATGGGAGGATCTGCAGAGTAACGGTGTGCATAAAGGAACAATGTGTATATACATTTACATAAGTATGGGGAAGTGAACAGAAAAACGTACCCAGTCTTTTGGCGCTAATCCATCGTGTGGGCACCAAATCCTGATCTGCTTGCGAAGCCCACTCGCCACCTATGAAGAAGAAGCGAGATTTCCAGCTGTGACAGTTCGAACGCATCCCTGTAAGAAGCTTACATCCCCTGGAGGTGAGGTAATACCATCCCCTATTGGGGGCAGGAGACTCCATCAAGTTGTAAGCGGCGTGAAACTCAGCTGGGGAGGCATCCTCGCCATTCACCTTCTTCCACAACGCAAGAAAACCCAGCAAGGCCCTCCAGCCATTAGGCACGAGACGCCCTGGGGTTAGGGAAAAATAGTGAAGAATCCGGCAGATGGAAGAAGACATTGGGAATCTCAGCCCGGCCTCGAGCATATCCTCATAAATGAGGATCTCACCTGAGGAGCTGTCGCAAGCTGGTTCATCTTTTTCAGCAAGACGACACATCACCATGGGCGGAATATGATACGAAGTAATGATTCGGGAGATGTCACTATCTGTCTGAAAGGTGCTGAAGATTGTACTTACTTTGTACCCGTCGTCCTCAACGATGACCTTCCCTTGGTATTTCTTGGGACGAGGACGTAATTTTTCTCTCGCCGCGGAGACCGATGCAAGGTCTCGTGACCCCTGGCCGGATGCGGCACCGGAGCGAGAGGTGCTGTGAGCCTGCGCGCCCATCTCAGGCTCGCCCACCAGGTTGGGGTCGCCCGTCCGTCCTCCACCTAGCAAGCCACCCCTCTGCCTGAGCTCATCGCGGGGGCTGCTCGCCAAAGGGGGCATCGCCGAGCCCCCCTTGCCCTGCCTGCTCGCCCAAGGGGGGATCGCCGAGCCTCCTGTGTCCTGCCTGCTCGCCCAGGGGGCCCCCACGGCCTCGCCACCATCACCTCCCTCGCGTCCGCCCGCCCAGGGGTGCACCGCGACGTCGCCCATCGCAGGGGCACGTGCGGCCAGGCAGACGCCCACCTCGCCAGCGCCCTCGCCCACCAGGGCAGCCACCTTGCTCCTCGCCCAAGAAGCCACCACGCCCGAGCTGCCCTCGCCCATGGGGCCCGCGCCTGAGGAGCCCTCGCCCACGCCCGAGGTGCCCTCGCCCATGGGGCCCCGCGCCTGAGGAGCCCTCGCCCGCGCCTGAGAGCCCTCGCCCACGCCCGAGGTGCCCTCGCCCATGGGGCCCGCGCCCGAGGTGCCCTCGCCCACGGCCAGCACCGCGGCAGGGGCGCCCCTCGCCCACAGCGAGCTCGGCGACGCCCTGCGCAGGGGCGCCCTCGCCCACTGCCTGCGCGCTGACGCCCTGCGCAGAGGCGCCCTCGCCTGCTGATCGCGCCTCGCTGCTGCGGATCTCATCAGAACAGGTCGACTGAGGGGCAGCCAACACGGCGACGCCCGGAGCGGGGACGCCCTCGCCCGCAGCCAGTACGGCGACAACCCGGAGCAGGGGCGCCCCTCACCCCCAGCCTGCACGGTGACGCCGAACGCAGGGGCGCCCTCGCCCACTGCCTGCACGCCCTGCGCAAGGGTGCCCTCGCCCGCTGACCGCGCCTCGCTGCTGGCCTGCCCTCATCGGAGCAGTCGACCCAGGGTCAAGAACGCCAGATCTGACCTCGGGTTGGGCGCCCACATCAGGATTCATTCGGCAATCGCTTGATGCCGCTTCCTCAACGCACATCGAAGTCCGGACGACTACTCTGACCCTCGTGTGTCTTGTTGCAAGCCTTTTTCTTAATCTCCTTCGGTGTTCTCTTCTCTCTTGGAGATTTCTTTCTTCTTTGGAAAGAGTCTGGTTCAGGGCATCGAGAGTTTTATAGGAGGAAGTCCTTAAAGCATGGGGTTTTTTCAAAAACCAAAAGATGAATCTTAAAGGTCTGTGAATTTCAAAATCTGAGCAGAAAGAGGAGTTTGGATTACTGTGAACTTGTGAAAGAGGCGGATGAGTTGAAAGCCCCACATTCAAAGTTGTTAGAGTGCGGGACTTTGAGGGGCAAATGATGAGTCAAGCCCAATCCGAATCCGAATCGCGATAATGAGTCAGGTCCAAGCAACCCGGTCCGTCTAGGATCATGGGTCAGGCCAGTAGCCCCGTTGAGATCCGGGTTTCGTTAAACGAAGCCTCGTCACCTCAGGTTCCAAGCCATCGCGACGAAGTCTCCCCTAACCTGCATTTACCAAGTCTCGCGGAGAGGATCTCACCTGCCTTCCACCTGGCTCGATCCTCAGGGACACGTCTGACGCTCCAAAGAGACGTTGAACCGATTACCTCCCCACCTGGTGGGAAAGAGTTATAAATAGAGCCCTCTCATCACTTGTGAGGGGACGGATTTTCTCTACTTTGACATATTGTGTAACTCTCAACATTAATCGAAGATCACCTTTTGAAGTGGACGTAGGTCACGCTTGACCGAACCACTATAAATCCCTCATCTCTCTTCATTTATTGCTTTGCATTAATCATCTTGACCGGTGGTGTCCGAATCCCTGTTTTTGGCATCATCAGATCCTATCAATAAGGGTCCCACAAAGTGCCTCTCAAATCTGAAAAATATGGGCTAGGCCACAGGGCACTATTCAGGGGTGGTGCCCACTGAATTAAATCTTATTTTCTTTAGTTGTTCAAATAGCTCCCTTGGGCCTATCCAATATAACCAGTAATAAACATCTGAATATAATATTCTTTATATATATTCAAAAAATAGGATATATATCCAAGACAAATCTAATATTCTCATAAATCAAAGAAATTCAAGGAAATTAAATATATAAATATTATAAAATATTCTAGCCCCTAAATCAGGGTCTGGGGTATTCCAAGAAACACTCCACATCAATTTTCCCAGAGTGCCAAATTGATGCAAAAGTGCAGTTATATGATACATCTTCTCCGGAGGAAATTCTTGCAGGCCATCCTGATTTTTTTCTTGGTTGCATTGATAATATACATACTAAGGTAGTTCATTGCTTGACTATTCAGTATTTGCTTCAATTTTATGCCTGATTATTTTTATTTTTCAAGTTATCATGAATGGTTTTTTTTTTTATTGGTGACTAAATTTTTTAATAAAGATGAAGGGAAACAAATGGAGAATCAATAACAGCAAAAACACAGATCTTATAAGAACAAATGCCAAAAAACTGAAAATTAAATAAGAGCAAGGCTCTCCTAAGCTCAAGCTTAGGAGAAAATTTCGTAAGCACATGCTTGTGGGGCCCACCTTTGGTCCATCCAAATGGACCAAACACATGAACCCTCTAAATTGCACATGTCCACCAACTTTCTGTTAGATCCGAATTTATTGGACCGTTGGATTGACTATGTATCGATCCGAATGGACTATTGACCATTAAACTTTTGGGCCCATATGGAGATGATAGAAATCATGGTTGGGGCTGATTTTTTGTAGAGAATAAGATCCTAGGAAGTCCTTGAAACCCCCCCCCCCCCCCCCCCCACCCCCATCCCCATGTGGGTCCCCAAGTGGGCCCCACCACACACTTGAGCTTACCTTATCCCAAGCTTGAGCTTAGGAGAGCTGGCCCCATTAAATAATATCGCTACCAAAGGCTGGTCATTGACCATTGCATATTATGCATGATTTTTTTTTATAATGTTCTGAAGAGCTGATATATATATGTATATATATATTTTCTGTTGTTTATTTCCATACATGATCCTCTAATTTGAAGGTCCCCCTTGAATATATCACAATTTGGGGGCATATGGATTGAGTAATTTGCCTGCAAAAGAGGCAGTAGAATAGAGAATTTGATGAGAAGAGGTCCTTGATCTTTTCATCACATATTGAACTTGGTCGGTGCTAATCTTATGTTCCATCTTTCATGATCTTGAATTCTTGATCATCATCATGGCCTTGTCCCATCAGTTTGGCTTGGTCAGTGAAGAGAGTTACTCTTATGACTCCCAAAACGAAGACCACAAAACCTATGGAGTAACTGCAAATAAGAGCTCAAGACATCTCTCTTTTTGTGTGTATGTGTATTTAAGAATGAGAAATTCTCTGTAACTTGTACATGATACATCATACATGCCATAGATTGTTACCCCCTGATCAGCTAAGGATACACTTATCCTGCCTTTCATCGAAGACCCAAATGAGCCCTTACCTGCAATAAAAATGCAAGATAAAAAGTGTTAAGTATTTTCATTTTTCATTGATATCAGGTTGCTCTTCTTGCTGCATGTGTCCGTAGAGGGCTGATGGTGCTTTCTGCGACAGGTGCTGGAGCTAGAGCTGACCCAACACGTATTCGGATTGCTGATTTGAGAGAATCGTCAAATGATCCACTCTCTCGTGCAGTAATTTTCTTACCTCGATTTGTATTGTTTTGTAATTTGCAGGGAACTATATTTTTTTGCTCCTGGTCTTTTGGTACATAAATTTTATCTGTACTATATAATTTAGGAAAATTTTGACATATTTCTGTCTGCTCCAATTGACTGAAATTTCTGATATTAAGGTGTTTCCTATCTTTTGAATCTAATGGTTTTACCTTGGTGTTATTCTTGTGTGAAACGAATACCCAACCTGTTGTTTTATTGGAATAACTTGTAATAATTAAGTCATTGTTTGCTTGTTTTCTTGAATGATTGGGGGTCCAGGATGATCTAGAGATGGAAGATTATGTCTCAGCCATTGCAATGGATTATTAGGAGAGCTATGGTTATCCATGGGGCCCAACCTCCAGCCCATTCCCCTTATGAGGGACTGAACAGACCAAAGGTTCCTGCATTTTGATTGCACTCTCCACTTGGTCGGACTTTGGTACCCAATGGGCTCAGTCATCTCTGATCTCACCAATGGGACCGGCAGGCCATTTACATAGTCCAAAGGGACCTCACATTCGACTGTTTCAGACTAGTGGTCCATACATCTATCCATATTCCATATGGTTGGAATGTCCACTCATTAGGCCTGATTTGAGTTTTTTCTTTGTTTCTTCTAATTATCACTTTATTTACACGGCCCCTTTAGCCTTTTTGCATTGATTTTAAACATCTTTGACTAGTGTACTGTTAGATTTATGAATGAGACTAATTTTATAGCTGTAATTAACATGAAAACATACATATGCATAGCAATCAACCAGCACACTCTCTTTTGATATGAAAATGATCTCTTGATTTGGTAGAATGAGCTCTATATAGGCACACGTTTCAACCTTTACTTTTTTATATAACAAAAATGGAACTCTGAAATGAGACCTTGGAACCCTGAACATGCTGAAATGTTTAGTCTGGAATCTAACAGAAACACGGTCAAAATTAGATTGATAACAGATCATGATACTCCCATGGATCCTCTTGCGTGTACGTTCCACATCAAATTAACCAATCTGCAAATTACAAAGTAAAATACAATCCTATCCACAAGGGGTCCCATACTGTGGTAGACTAAGATAAAACAGTGGCAGGCTAGGCTATCTCTCTTGCGTGAACAAGTTATCCATCTCAATAAGGAGCTACTCCATACAAACGAATCCGTCAAAACACGTCGAAACACATTTCCCTGAGTAGTTCTTTCCAAACTTTTCCTCAAATAGCCCCCTAGAGACACAGGCAAATCGTACAAAATACCACGAATCGGATGGGGCAAAACAAAACCTAGGCAAATAGGGCTTTTAATTCCATTCTAAATCATTCGTACAATACCCACAACTGATACAAATAACAAGTAATAAGAATGGATACATGCACAAGTCATGTAATTAAAGAGCACCAAAAGGTACACATCAATGTCCCAAATTACTTGCAAGTCAGGGGAAGCAATTACAAATACCAAACCTAGATCTGTGATTGTCGTTCACATGCAAAGCACCGTACCATTCAATCGTATGCAATCCTAGGGCCCTTGATGTCCTTATGGTCATACCTTGGTATTCCTGATGGTGAATGACATCAGTCTCCCCAAAATCATCACACATATGACTTTTTTCTTTTGGTACCCCATCCAAGGGGGCTGGGACTCGAGAGAGAGCCTGCACATGTAGGAAGAAAATCCACACATGGGAAGGGAGCCCGCGCACACGGGAAGAGGCGGCATACCCAGCGTTTGAACCCTAGATAGCCTGGTGAGAAACATGATTGCTAACCAACTGAGCAACTACACGTTCACATCACACATTTGACTTGAAGCTGTGCTTTGCACGCTTTCTGGATAATCCATAAGAGGAAGTTAAGCTCAAGCATCCCTTACTATTAGTTTCATCCAAAATCATCATTAGGCAAGGCTAAGAGTTCTATTCCATCTTAAAGGGTCCCAAAATTCAAGGTTCTTTGACCAAGAGAAACCTATGTTCAATGGCTAGCCGTGGGAATACTACGAATAGCCATGGGGAATACTACAGTTACCCGTGGGAGTACTACGGTTAGCCATGGGGAATAGTAAGCTCAAGCATCCCTTACTATTAGTCTCATCCATAATCATCATTAGGCAAGGCTAAGGGTTCTATTCCATGTTAAAGGTCCCAAAATTCAAGGTTCTAACCAAGAGAAACCTGTATTCAACGGCTAGCCATGGGAATAATACGGTTAGCCGTGGGGAATACTGTTAATCAGGCCCATGACCCATGAAGAGATCCAGTCCAGATCATCTTATATCATGTGGATGTGATTGGGTCAATGATACAGTTGTACATATTCTATTTTAGTTGTTGTTTCCATAACCTAGAATAGTAATTGATGTACTCATCTAGATTAGAGCCTTGATTAAGGCATGTAATAGTTATATATTGAGGAGAGATCTCCAAAGGAAGGACATGGGAATAATACAATCGGAACATTCAGAACTCACGTTCTATTCTCTCAGTTTTGTCATTGTGAGAATGATATGGTATCAAAGCCAAGTTCAAGGAAATCTGGGTTTTGGTCTTACATAGCATTAAGGCAATAAGATTAGAGAGAAATCAATCTCTCTCGTGAAGAAAGACAGATCAAGGATCTGTTTCGAGAAGTTCAGAAGAAGTTCAGCCCTTTTCAAACTCTGCAGCAGTCTTAGCTCTTTGGTGGCCTGCCTCTGATCATCAAACCACTTTCAGAAATCAATACAGACAAGGTCGCCTGGTTTTTCTAAGATTATTGGTGATTTTTTCAGATTTTTTCGGCACTTCCAGGTTGGTGTTTTATCATTCTCGAAATTTCCAGAATTTTAATATTGTTTTCATCTAGACTATCCAGAATCTTGGATATTCAGTGGAATTGGATCATTCTTTTTCCGGTAGAAGCCAGACTAATGTGCTTCCTTAGATCTGTCATCTGATCATTGTCCAGAACCATCAGTGGGTCCAACGTAGAGGATCTACAGTCACATTCAAGGTCGTCAGAGGGTTTTTTTTGCGCCTGTTATTGTTCTGTTTTGGGTTTTTTCTTCACTGCTTGGTTGGATCTTGGCTTCTGCACACAGAATAGGTTTTCATACACTTTTTAGCCTTCATCTCTTGACTGTTGCTGGATTTTATTGCTATTTTTTCATTGATTCAATCAGTTTTTTTGGCAAGTATCAATTTGAGATGGAAAAATTTGAAGTTGCTTTGATCTGATTCACTGGAAAGAATTACCCTGCCTAGTCTTTCCAGTTCCATATATACCTTGAAGCTAAGGAATTGTGGGGATATATTCTGTCTTTGACCCTAAACCCACAGAGGATGAGAAAAAGATATCCTCTTGGCATACTAAAGATGCAAAAATAAAATCATGGATTCTAGGATCCGTCGAGCCCCATCTGATAATGAATCTCAAACCTTACCCAACCTCTAAAGACATGTGGGGGTATTTGAAGAAAGTATACCATCAAGATAACTCTGCGTGCCAATTTCATCCTGAACGTGCGATTGCTGAATATGCACAAGAGACCTTGTCAATATAAGACTACTATTCAGAATTCCGTACACTATGGTCAATATACGATAAGTATTAAATATGCAGATGTGGCTGACAATGTTTTGACAGTAATTCAAGATCTTCAGGCTTCTAGTCAAAGGGATCTGTTTTTGATGAAATTGTGCACTGAATATGAAACTGTCCGATCTGCCCTAATGAATCGGATGTCATTACCTTCCTTGGATGTCTGCTGGAATGAACTTCTATGCGAAGAACAGCGCGTTGCGGACCTCGGTTCATATAGCTCAACAAAAGACTGAGACCTATTCAGTCGCGTTGTTTGCTAATAGAAATCCCCAACCAAAGCCTCGAGACTTGAGCAAAACGCAGTGTTACAGTTGTCAGAAATATGGGCACATTGCAACTCAATGCAAACAGAAGGTCTGCAGTTACTGTAAACGGTCGGGCCATATCATCTCTGAATGTCGCCGACGCTCACAACGTCTGTCACCACAGTCTCCGACTCCACAGTATCAGACTCCGTATGCGTATGTTGCTTCTTCGGTTATGCCTGCTACTACATCTGCACCCTCGCAGCCTGAGTCCTCATCCTCTCTCACTCCTGAATTGGTCCAACAAATGATTATTAATGCCTTCTCTGCTTTTGGTCTTTCAGGTACATCACCTCCTTCTTCTACTTGGTTCGTTGATTCCGGGGCGTCTAATCATATGACGTATTCCCGTGGCCCACTCTCCAATGTGACAAGATACAATGGCCACCTTCAAATACAAACTGCTAACGGGGGAAATGTTCCCATTACTGCTTGAAAATAATTGTAACATCTCCTTTTCTCCTTCTGGTTGTGTTGTGAAGGACCAGATGTCCAGGAAGGAGATTCCGAGGGGGCTTAAGTGTGGACGCTTATTTCCGCTGGATCTTTCTACAATTTCTAGGAATAAATTTGACAATGATGTGTTTTGTTTTTCTATTAGAGATAACTGCCAATTGTGGCATAATAGACTTGGACACCCTAATTCCAAAGATTTGTCCCTTATGATAGATTCTGGTTTATTAAATAAATCTATTGGCTTATCTTCTTGTGTGCCTTTCGATTGTGCTACTTGTAAAATGGGAAAGAGCAAAACTCTTCATTTTCCTATTTCCACTTCACACAGCACACGGTGTTTTGATTTAGTTTATAGCGATGTATGGGGAATTGCTCCAGCTCTTTCTCACGCTCACTATGAATACTTTGTGACTTTTATTGATGATTTTAGTCAGTTTACATGGGTTTACTTTTTGCATTCCAAATCTGATGTGTTCAATGTTTTGAAAATCTTTTCGGCATATGTTGAGAATCAATTTTCCACCTGCATTAAAATTTTGCGATCTGATTCGGGCGGGGAATATGTGTCCTCTGATTTTCAATAGTTTTTGCAGCAAAAAGTCATTATTTCTCAAAGAACTTGTCCTTATACTCCACAACAAAATGGAGTCGCTGAAAGAAAAAATAGACTTCTTGATGTCACTCGTTCCCTTCTTCTTGAATCATCGGTTCCTATCCATTTTTGGGTTGAGGCACTAGCCACTGTAGTTCATCTTATAAATCGTATGCCATCAACCTCTATCAAAAATCAGAGCCCATATTACCGATTGTACAAGTCATCTCCATCCTATGATGATCTTCATGTTTTTGGCTCAGTTTGCTTTGTGCATTTGCCTGCTTCTGAAAGAACTAAACTAATCGCACAATCAGCTCAATGTGTTTTTTTAGGTTATGCACCCTTCCAGAAAGGGTTCCTTTGCTACGATCCTCACATTCGTCGAATACGTACATCTAGGAATGTCTTTTTCTTTGAACAACAATATTTTTTTTCAAAAACACCTTTATCCTCCCGACTCCTCATTGGTGTCCTTACCTGGTTTTTCTGACAACACACCAGTTGTTCGATTTAATCCTAACTTTATGTATCACAGACAGAATAAAGAAGCGCCTTCTGGCAATCCCCCTCTTGATCTTCCTCCAGCGTCCGGTCCACCTCCGGCACTTGGTCCATCTGGACCACCTTTATTGCGCCGCTTCACTCGCATTTTGGTACCACCAGACCGCTATGGGTTTTCACAATCTCACATACTTCCTTAATGGCCACTTTGTCTTCATCTTCTGGACCGCTACCACCAGACCGCTATGGTTCTCACATACTTCCTTAATGGCCACTTTGTCTTCATCTTCCATCCCACAATCCTATTCTCAGGCAGTGCAGCACCAATGTTGGAACAAGGCTATGCAAGATGAATTGGAGGCTTTAGAACAAAACCATATGCGGGATATTGTCCCGTCTCTTGTGGGTGTTAGACCTAATAGATTGATATAAGGCGCATCTTGTTGCTCTTGGAAATCGGCAGGAATATGACATTGATTATGATGAAACTTTTGCTCCCGTCGCCAAGATGACCACGGTTCGCACCATTCTTGCTGTTGTTGCATCCCAGTCTTCTCCTCTCTATCAAATGGATGTAAAAAATGCGTTTATTCATGGTGATCTTAAAGAGGACGTTTACATGTGTCTTTCTCAGGGGTTCTCATCAGGGAAGTGTATGGTTGCCAAACTCCGTCACTCTCTCTATGGTCTGAAACAAGCTCCTCACGCATGGTTTGAGAAGTTTCAAGATGCTCTTCTTCGTTTGGATTTTCATCCAAGCCAGTATGATCCATCCATGTTTTTACACCATGCTCCGTCCGGGATTTCGGTGCTTCTTGTCTATGTTGATGACATAGTCATTACTGGTCCTAATGCAAAACTGATTCAAGAGCTCTAAGCTTCTTTTAATGAGACATTTCATATGAAGGATCTCGGCCCCTTATACTATTTCCTCAGTCTTGAAGTTCATCAATCTACTAAAGGTATAGTTCTCAATCAGCACAAAATACACTGTTGATCTCATTGACTTGGATGACCTTACTGCTTCCGCTCCAGTAGATATCCCGGTCGAACTGAATGTCAAACTCAGTCAGGAGGATGGTGACCTTCTTCCCGATCCTACCGTATATCGCCGGTTAGTAGGTAGCTTGATCTACCTCACGATCACTCATCTTGATATCTCCTATGCAGTCAACCTAACGAGTCAGTTCATGACTGCTCCTCGACACCTTCATATGGCTGCTGTGCGCCGCATCATTCGGTACCTTATTCGAACACCGACTCGCGGGTTATTCTTTCGATCAAACAATCCTATATCTCTCAAATCTTTTTCAGATGCTGATTGGGCTGGTTGTCCGGGTATTCGCAAATCGGCAACAGGAAGGTGCATGTTTTTAGGTGATAGTCTAATTTCCTGGAAATGCAAGAAACATGAAAAAGTTTCAAAATCATCTATCGAGGCTGAGTACCGAGCCATGTCTGCTGCATGCTTCGAAATTCTTTGGCTCCGAGGTCTGCTCTCTGACATTGGGTTTCTAGCAGAAGGTGTTACCCCCCTCTATGCAAATAATACAAGTGCAGTTCGGATTACTGAAAATCCAATTTTTCATGAACGCACTAAACACATCGAGGTTGATTGTCACTTCATATGTGATGAGTTTAAGCGTGATGTCATTAGCCTTCCGCATGTCTCCACTAAGCTTCAACTTGCTGATATTCTTACTAAAGGTCTTCCACGACCACGCCATCAGTTCTTGGTTGGCAAATTGATGCTCGTTGATTCTCCTGCATTAATTTGAGGGGGGGTATTAGTTAGGCCCATGACCCATGAAGAGATCCAGTCCAGATCATATTATATCACGTGGATTTGATTGGGTCATTGATACAGATGTACATATTCTATTTTAGTTGTTGTTTCCATAACTTAAAATAGTAATTGATGTACTTACCTAGATTAGAGCCTTGATTAAGGCATGTAATAGTTATATATTGAGGAGAGATCTCCAAAGGAAGGACACGGGAATAATACAATCTGAACATTCAGAACTAGCGGTCAATTCTCTCAGTTTTGCCATTGTGAGTGATAAATACTACGGTTAACAGAAGTTCAAAAAGGCTGAAAAATAGGTCCCGGGAGTTGCAATCACTGTGTACCCATGGTTAGGTTTTTGGGAGCCTACGGCTGGCCAAAAAGGAACTTACAACTAATCGAAACTCCCAGAATTGCTTAAGGTCATCCAAAACTGGTTTGATTCAATAAGAAACTCCTCCCATTCCACTTAGGCCTGTAGAAACACAACTCATGGGCATGATACATTCTCTTAAGACCATACTTATTGCAAGTTCTAAGGCCTACATAATTGGGGGTTTCCATAAACACGCACTTGGGTTGCAATATACACAATTGAGCTTAAATGGGTATCTACAACTTGTATATATCCATGAATCATCAACAGCACATGCACATCAGTGTAATTTAATAAATGTTCCCTGCCTTGATTAGAGAAATCACTTGGAGATTGGGAAAACCCTTGCAAACTCTTACCCCAGCCTTTCTCAAAATCAAACAACTCAAGGTCCTACAAAAGCCCAAAGTAAAGAAAGGATTTAGGGCTTATATGCATAATCTAAATAGAGAAGGCACCAAAGAAATTTCTTACCTAGAGAAGTGGTTGAACAGGGAACCAAGGGAAGGGAGAGAGCAATTCAATGGAGTGGTTTTATTTATTTATTTATTTATTTTTGGGGGTGGGGGGGTGTTGTGTGGAGGGAAACAATGGGTTGGGGGGGGGGGGGGGGGGGGGGGGGGGTGGTGGGGTGTGTTGTTTGGGTTTGGTTGTGTGGAGGGAAATGAGAGAAGAAAAGGAAGAAGAGCTGGAACAAGAGGAGATCGATCCTCTTATATTGACATGGGCTTTGGGATATTACAAATAAATCCTACACTTAAAAGACTTGGCCAACGAAACTAAGACAATTCAGGGAATTTCTGGCCATCGGAAGGTCTCGGGTCCTTAAGGAAAGTTCTTGGAATAATGTCCTCTACCCAACGAGCCCAAAATCAGAATTTTCTGAAATTACACTCAACCCCTTAAAGTTTCCCAAAATTACAAACCAACCTTCCTAAGCATTTAACTTGGTCCAAAAGCTATTAGAACAACTGAATCACTAATCCAACACATAACCCCACTTAATTAACCACTAATCATGGATTAATTAAGATGAACATAATTAAGGTTGGGGTCTTACAAGTAAGGTCTTGGGTGTACCTGTGCTGATTGATAAAGAGAACTTTATCGGATTTTTGGACCTCAAAGACCTAGAAGTGAGTGGTCTTAGATCTTTCATATGAAAGGAAGCATAGAGAGTCTTGGAGCCGAAGTACGCTATTTGAATCAGTCCCGATGGTGATGATGCCATCCTTTTAGACAAGTAAGATAGTGATGCCATAGAGAGTGTGAAGAAGGAATATAGATGGATCATACTTGCTCTGTTGAAATTGGTCTTAAAGGAGAGCTTGATGAGCATTTTCAAACCATGCCTGTTGAGCTTGCTTCAATCAATAAAGAGATCCCGGCAGTTGACAAACGCTATTTGCGGAAGTAATTGTAAATTTGTAATCACATGTGGTGGATCCACGAAAACCTCTTCTTTGAGATCCCCATGTAAGAAGGCATTCTTCACATCCATTTGGAAAAGTGGCTGGGATGGATATGCTTTATCACCAATACGGTTTTCATATTTTAGTAGCCGCCGCAAAGGTCTCAACATAATTGATGCCGCACTCTTAACGGTTGCCTAGGGCTCTAGAGCCACGCGATTTGCTTTTATACTGATCCAACGAGCCATAAGAATTGAGATTGATAGAATAGATCCATTTGCATCAATTGGCTTGGCAGATGATGGACATGCAGCAAAAGCCCGAGTGTGATTCTTGTAAAGAGCATCAAGTTCCTCATTCATTTGCCTGTTGATGGCCCACTTAGGTTGGGTTACATGACTCATTGTCGTTGACTCAGCCAGTTGACTTGTGTCTTGTTGTGTGACAGTATATGAATAAGTTTCTTTCAATGTATATTGATAATGATTGTAAGTTGTCCCAAATCAAAAGGGCTCACCAATTGTAACATTCCACAGATGGTGATTAAACCAAACCAAACCAAACCAAACCAAGCCTTTTCCCACTAGGTGGGGTCGGCTATATGGATTTGACGACGCCAATCAAATCTGTTTAGGGCCATGTCCTCCGTTAGATCCATGTAGGCAAGATCATGTTTAATAGTTTCTTTCCAACTTCTCTTGGGTCTCCCTCTCCCTCTCCTACTCTTGGCAAACTCCATGCTTTCACACCTTTTAACAGGTGCCTCTGTTGGACGCCTTCTAACATGGCCGAACCATCTCAGTCGATTTTCTCTTATTTTATCTCCAATCGGCGCTATTCCTACTATGCCCCTAATCTCCTCATTCCTAATCCTATCTCTCCTTGTGATCCCGCACATCCATCTTAGCATTCTCATCTCCGCAACTTCCATCTTCTTGACATGATTATGCTTTACTGCCCAACACTCTGATCCATATAACAACGCTGGCCGTACCGCCACCTTATAATACTTTCCTTTAACCTTGAGGGGGACTTTCCGATCACACAAGACCCCCGAAGCACTCCTCCATTTGGTCCACCCGGCTTGAATCTTGTGGCTTACATCAGTATCAATCCCTCCATCATGTTGCACCATAGATCCAAGGTACCTAAAGTTTTCTTTCTCTACTATCTTTTGTGTGCCCAAACTTACTTCTATGTTACTAGGTGTCCTACTTTGACTAAACTTGCATTCCATATATTCCGTTTTGCATCGACTTAGCCTAAACCCTTTTGTCTCTAATGTTTTCCGCCACAATTCAAGTTTAGCATTCACTCCTTCTCTCGTCTCATCCACTAAAACAATGTCATCTGCAAATAGCATACACCACGGCACCTCATCCTGGATATGTCTTGTAATCTCATCCATAACTAGGGCAAACAAGTACGGGCTTAATGCTGAGCCTTGGTGTAGACCAATCGTGATAGGAAACTCCTTAGTTTCGCCGCCAGTCGTCCTTATAGATGTCACGACTCTATCATACATATCCTTTATCGCCTCAATATAAGCGACACAAACTCTTTTCTTTTCCAGAACTTTCCAAAGAATCTCCCTAGGAACCCGGTCATAGGCCTTCTCCAAGTCAATGAACACCATATGTAAATCTCTCTTACCTTCTCTATACTGTTCAATTAACCTCCTCAGGAGAAAGATAGCCTCCATGGTTGATCTCCCAGGCATGAAACCAAATTGATTCTCTGAAATATTTGTTGTTCTTCTTAGTCTTCTCTCAATAACTCTCTCCCATAATTTCATCGTATGGCTCATCAATTTAATCCCGCGGTAGTTCGCACAGTTCTGAATATCTCCTTTGTTCTTGTATATGGGTATAAGAATACTTTTCCTCCATGCACTAGGCATCTTCTTGCTCTTTAGCACTACATTAAAAAGCTTTGTCAACCAACTAATACCATCCTCCCCCAAGCACCTCCAGACCTCCAGATGGTGATTAAAAGATTATAAATAGAGGAGGCCACAAGAGAGAAGGCACTTGACTTAATTCATTCAAACTGCCTGTCATATATTCCTTCAAGAATTTCTAAAGTTCTGTTCGGAGGAAGCTCTAAGATGGGGTGCCTGTCTGCATTGTCCATATGTTGTACTCACCCATATAAACATGATCTGGTTTAAGTCTTGATGATATGGAAGAAGTGTCTAAGAAATTAGGTGGTAAGGTTATTTTAGATGACGAAGGAGAAGCTAGTGGCTGCTGGAAAAAAAATATTGCTGTTCAACGAAGACAACATTGTGAGAACTATGAATGTGACAAAAAGAGGGAACATAACCGAAAAGGCCTTTTTGGCTAGGAGTGAATCTTAAGAAGGCACACACCGGGTAGATTGGATAGAAGTTTTTTCATGGCCAGGTGGTGGAAGATGGACAAACAAAAGTAGCCAACCGTATGCAGATGATCATCTCCAGGATGGTGTCCTTATAGGCGGAAATAAGGAGATTGATGATGCAGTTTCGGAGATGGAAGATGGTTAATGAGATGTACTGTGGTAGAGAAGGTTTCAACCCAGAAAGTGGATGGAATAGAGATTGGAGAAGTAATTTTCTGACCACATCTAGTAGATGGCGACTTTTCCTTTCAACCACCACATTTTGTTGTGGGGTATAGGTACAAGTCTGTTGACATAAAATGCCTATTTTTTGGAGTTCTTGCAATTCATGAGAATTATAATTTCATCTACGTCAGAGCGTAGAATCTTAATGCATTTGGAGAGTTGATTTTCAATTAAGGCTAATAAATTTTTTTACAAGCATCAAAGAAGTGATATATCTCCATTCCACGGACCCTGCACTTACATTGGTGGTCGTGCCGAGTGGACCTCAAGGGCCACAACTTATTACAGTTTAATAGATTTAACCTTTATGGTAAGGCACTTTATAGATATATTGGGCTGCAGCTCAAATAAGCTATTTGGACTAGAAGCTAGTTATTCTGGTCTACTTGTTGGGCAGGCTGCCCCCCTGTTGGAAGTAGGTGGGCCTTGTGGATATAGGTTTCAAAAACTTTTGACCCACTTGATGCAGGGATCAATTATCCATAAGGCTACAAACCCAATCTAGGATCCAAGACCTCAATATCATCAACCATGATCAGTAAGAAACTATCTCTAAGATAGAAAATAGCATCACCATGCATCCACAATAAATCTACAACATACAAGGAGTAGATCATACCTTGGGAGCTTGGTAGTGCTCTAATGAAGACGTTGACAACTTGCTTGATGAAGAAACTCTTTCTTTAAAGCAAATTAGGATCTCCAAGATCTAATTGTCTTCCACGCTATGTCCCGTATCAGATCTCTTTTCTAAAGGAGAAGGGTGGGATCTCCAAAAGAAATCTACTAGAACCTCAAAGGCAAACCGGAAGAGAAACTAGAAGTGAGAGGAGGGAGAGAGGAGCAACTCTTGCTCTGAGCGTGAATCCCAATGTTGATAATAGCATGGGACGTCCAAGGGGTTTCTCTCCTTTATATAGCTTTTGGCAACCTCCTCTTACTAATTATTATTAGAAGTCCCACTTCCAAAACAATTAGTAACTTACTACTATCACAATTAGAAGTCTCACTTCAAATAGGATTAGCAACTTTCTATTTCCTTTCCTTTTAGAGTTCAAGTAGAATTAGTAACTATCTAATTACTTGGGCTAGCATGGGGACCACAAGGGATTCCATAGAAAGCTGGCTCCAACTGGGACACCCCGACCCCACATCTCATGTGCAATCCGGGCCCACAGTTAATTGCAAATAACTCCACTATATAACTGCAACTGAACTCCAGTTTTAGGAATAAATTACATAAAGACCCTAAACTTCCCTATGACCACAAGTAGGCCCTTCTATCTATATCCATGGATCAATTGGACTTGTCCACCAAATTAGATCCACATCTTATTATCCTTGAGACCCAATCAATTATAGTGATCAGTGGTACCTATCCAATTAACTCTTAATTGGAATGAGTGCGCACTTACCAATGATAAATCCAGTAATTGGCACGAAGAGATAATGAGGATAGATTCCATCTCGACCATTGAATGCTCCCACAGTCCTACTACCACGTACCCAAGACACCGAGGTGTTGACCTACAATCGGCCTCACTCATTGGTGACTCAAAGCAAATGAATAGAAAGAAACTTGAGTCCATTAATGTCTCAAGATTATGAGCCTATTGCTAGGGAATTATGAGAACAGACCTTAAAGTAAAGACAGTGTTTCATAAGGTGCTTCTCATGGTCCTTCAATACATCCAATGTACCAGCATGATGATCCGGAGTCTTACACTCTGATGATTGAGACAAATCACACTATCTCATAGCGATTATAATGCTGCAACCTTGTCAGATGAGATGCTCAATTTCATCACTTGTTGTGAAGCTATTTAAGTATAAGATTTGCGACACATGTCCCCCGTATGTGAATCTCATCCATACACGTATTACATCTAATATACTTGTGGACTCCGGTTCATCTCATGAACCGTCATGTCATTCGTATTGGTTATGTGCAAGTAAATAATAAAACACCTTTCATCTCATGAAAGGAAAACATGATTATATTGATAAATAAAGAAATAAATCAATTTATTACATCATCTAATGGATTGAGACCATATAATCTAACACCTCCTTCATCCCATTCATCGCGATGACAGTGAGAAATCAAAAAGAAAGGAGTGAGAGGGAAATAATCCACCATCTCAGCCGTCCGCTCCTCCTGCTTTTCAAGTCCGGCAAGATAAAGATGGGTCCCTTTCTGAATAAGCCATCCTTCCCGAGAAGAGATATGCGCTACGACTCCAATATCCCATTTTTTTGGCGGGCTCCCTCGCAAAAGGGGAAGCAATGAGAATCGATGCTAGGAAAAAAGAAGGGTTATTCTAGAGTTCTTAATTCCTTTTTTGTCATTAAAAGGTTTTTCCTGCTTTCTGAGGCATTGTAACTGTACCTGCCTCCTTGTTTTATGGATATCGCTCTGAAGCCACTCTTATCAACAGATGTTGTTGATTTCTAGTTATTTTTTGTCATTCTGTCTGAGAGGCATGCATTACTTTTTTGTTATTTGTTTTCTTTATCCATCCACTTGTTAACACTAGATTCATTTTTAGGTGAGGCATCGTTTGAAGAAGGATTATGGTATTGAAGGTGGAATACCTGTAGTTTTCTCTTTGGAAAAACCCAAGGTGAAACTGCTTCCCTTTAAGGGACCAACTGGCGAGAAAGAAAACCCTTCAGATTACCAGGTGAGGATGATTAGTTTCTTTATTTATTTATTTATTTATTTATTTATTTATTTATTTTGGTCTATATTTCTGAGTTATTGATTATACTTGTTAGTGATGATGTCACTTTGACATTGAAATAGAAGAAATAATTCTATTATTTATTATTTCAAAGAAGAGCTTTGCCTTTTCTTTTGTAACTTTCATTGAGCCACTATTTAGAAGATAGGTATTCTAATGTTTAACCATTTCATGTGGTTGCGTGGAGTCGTGGACCAAAGTGGCATAGGTGTCTGTGATTAGGTTGTCCTCTTGGTGGGCCCTACCTTATAAATGTTTGGCCCCTAAATATGCTGTACTTTGCGTCCAATATGTTGGAGTGTACCAAATAAATGTTGGCAACTTGGTCAGCTTGTTTTGGAGCTAAATCTGAACTTCACAGAGAGCACCACTGAATGCATGGCTTGAATGTATTACATTTGCCACATCCACCTTTGTAGATGGATGGGAATGGCTTTGAACCTATGATGCACAGATGCTTCCAAATGTGCAACTTATCGTGTCGTATCGTATTAGATACTTCACTTTTTATATGTAAAATCCGTGTCCCTGCCATGTCCATGGCGTGTTCCTACCATATCCATGCCGTATCTGGGCATCATAGCTTTGAACCATAGATTTATATTATTATTGCCATCATTTGGTTTATCATGCATGATATTTGAACATCTAGCTAAATATTCATTTTCCCTCTAATGTATAGCAATATTCAGTATTAAATGTTACTAGATGTGGCATTGATATTCTAACTTGTGGCCAAATCCTGATATCAGATAGTACCGGGTTTCAGGGTCCGTATCATACCTGTTTTGGGAACCATCCCTGCGATTTTTGGACAGGTCATGGCTTCCTACATTGTTACGCGCCTTGCAGGGTTTTCTGTACAAACAGAACCAGTGATTAATTTGGATCTAGATCATTATCGAACTCTTCATCAACGCCTTATTGAGCATGAAGAGCTTTTATATGGCACTGCGAAGCAAGTTCAGGTATCGACGGAGTTATTTTATGTTGGCTCTATGTTGATCGGTAGTTTCTTCTAATAAATAATTAAATCAGTAACAGTCGTGTTTAAGTAAATTTGGAATAGTGAATGGTTCTTGTTCTTTTTCTGTTGACAGGTTACTTTCATTGAACAATTTAAACTAAGGTGTTGCAATAGTTCAATGCAGCAATATTTTAATATTCCCTTGTGGCTTCCAAATTAAACAAAATATTTCTAGATTTTATGTTATTGCTTGGAATATTTTTATAGCGAAATCCCATTGCTGTTGAAAATTTGAAATTCAAGGCAGAATGGTAGGTTGTATGCCTATCTTTGAATATGATCTTAATGATAATGAGTGTTGACCAGCATGTTATTGGATGGTATTTATCTATCGGGGGGGGGGGGGGTTATGCTCGAGCATGGTGGTAAAAGTCAATTTTTTTCTGTGAAGTAAAATCCTTTTAAGATCATCTTGTAGGAGAGCTGTCCTGATCAACACGGTTGCATTATTAATGTGGAAAATTAAATCTCCACTAAACTTTGTCTTTGCTTGGTATTAATTCTTCATAAGAATCCCACAATGGGTAAACCTTGTTGGCTACATCCAAGGATGAAAATAGCGGTAGCTATGCCCACCGCCAATACGCAGGCGGGCGCTATGTAGTGTATTGGTGCATTTTGAAAAAATCGTCAAAAAATTCAGAAAATCCAGAATATTGGAAAATGATAGAAAATGTGTTTTTTTTTTTTTTTTGCAAAAGTAACTAAGATAAGGGGGCACAACGGTCCCCACATTGTATGAGGTCCTGTATCGCTATATATGAATATAAAATAATAGTAATGATAATTTTTTCACATGTATTCATGTTGCTTAGTTATGCTAACTTAGAAACTAATGAAAGGCTCATAAACATTTTTCTGTTAAAAATTAAATTTGATTAGAGCCTATTTCCTATTAAAATGAAAAGGGCTCATTTTCTATTAAAGCGCACTTTGGTCAAGGCCTTATTTCAGTATTTCCTATTAGATTGAATTTGGCTAAAACCTATTTCCAATTAATGTGAAACTTGGCTGGAGCCCATTTCTACTTAGTGCCAAAGTTTCCTATGGCCCTATTTTCAATTATGGTGAAATTTGATTGGGTGGTATGTTTAATTAGAGCGAAATTTGGCTAAGGCTCTAATTTCAATTAAGTAATATTTGGTTAAGACATGCCCTTTTTATTTAATACTTGGGCATCAATTTGGAGCGCATCAATGGATAAGAAGACAACAGCTTTTGAGGGCCCATTTAAGTTTTATTTAAACCTTTTATAGGGTGGGCCACTGTGGGGCCCATAAGGGCTCACCCGGTGCACAAAGTGCTCCCCGGCTAAGCGGGGGTAGGGGGAGGGTGGGCGCATGTGTACGCAGCCTTACCCTTGCATTTTTGCAAAGAGGCTGTTTCCACGCCTCGAACCCGTGACCTCGAGGTCACCAAAGGAGCAACTCTACCGTTGCGCCAAGGCTCGCCCATAAATTACCTTAAATAAAAGAGATGAAAGGGCCATATGCTGCCCTATTTTCGTGTGAATGGAAGGATCGATCGAGATACAGTGGGAGAAGAGGGAAAGGAAAAGAGGGAAAAGAAAAAGAAAAAAAGAAGAAGAAAAAGAAGGAAGAGGAGCACCTGTGCTGTTGTGGTCCTGCCGCCACTGCTGCCTCTTGCTGCTGCTGCTGTTTTCTATTGTATCCAGGTATGTTTTTACAACTGCTCTCTCTCTTTCCTTTCCTTTCTTCCTCTTTTCCTCTTTTTTTTTTCCCTTTCCTTTTTCTTCTTCTTTTCCACCAGTCAAAGAAACGATTCGAGGGAGAAAGGTATTTTTTTTTTCCATAGTTTGTAGTGGCCGATACGCAATGTATCGGTGCATATTGTCATTGATAAAGATAAGAAATACTGAACATAAGAGAGAGAGAGAGGTGGAGATGAATGTCGTGCCCTTTAAGGGTCGACTGTAACTTCTATATATAGGGGTTGAATCCCTGATTACATGCTATTACATTCTAATCATCCTTATCAAGATCCACGATTCTAGCTAACCACTAAGGTATGTATACATGTACATTAAGTGGACGTAAATGGGCTTGCGATATTAGGCCTGGAGGCCTGGATTAACACCCCCCTCAAATTGATGCGGGAGAGTCATATAGTAGCAAATTTGGAGACAAGAAATTGATGTCGAGGCCGAGGAAGTCCCTTAGTGAAGATATCCGCAAACTGAAACTCGGTAGGGACATGAGGGAGACTGATAACATCACGCTTGTATTCATCTCGAATAAAGTGGCAATTAACTTCTATATGTTTGGTGCGTTCATGAAGAACATGATTTTCAGTGATTCTGATTGCCCCAGTATTATCTGCATTCATGGAAGTGGGAGAGGCCTGTGCAAATCCGAGTTCCGAAAGAAGTCCCTGAAGCCACATGATTTCAGAATAAGCAGAGGACATGGCCCGATACTCAGCTTCTGTGGATGATTTGGAGACCCATTCTTGTTTCTTGCATTTCCAAGAAATGAGAGAATTATCGAGGTACATACACTAGCCAGTGGTGGACCGTCCGGTATTCGAACAGCCTGCCCAGTCAGCATCTGCATAAGCGGTCAGAAGTAGACGATTATCCTTTGGATAATATAAGCCACGAGCTTTAGTGCCCAATAAATACCAGATAATTCGCTTCACGGCTGTCAGATGAAGGTGTCGAGGAGATGTCATGAATTAATTGACAAGATTGACAGCATAAGATATGTCAGGCCTGGTGATGGTGAGATAGACAAGACTGCCAACGAGTCTCCGGTATGTATGTGGATCAGGAAGATCGCCATCATCCTTACTCAACTTAAGATTGACTTCGAGCGGCGTATCAACTGGGATGATTCATGGAGATCTGCAAGCTCAATAAGATCTGTCGCATAGTTGTGTTGATTGATAAACAGGCCTTTGGGAGACTGATGTACCTTTAAGCCCAAGAAATAATGCAGAGGACCCAAATCCTTCATATGGAATGAAACTCGGAGAGAGGTTTGGAGGGATTTTATCATACCATCATCAGTGCCGATGATAATAATATCAACATACACGAGGAGAATGGTGAAGCTAGTAGATGTGTGGCTAAAAAAAAGAGATGGATCGTAAGGACTTTGAGTAAAGCCAATCGTGCCTAAACGATCTCTGAATGTTTCGAACCACGCTCGAGGAGCTTGCTTGAGATCGTAAAGAGATATGCGTAAGTGACATACAGACTTCTTAGATGGAGCGGTGACTCCTTGTGGTATCCGCATATAGACCTCCTCTTTCAAGTCGCCATGGAGAAGGGCACTCTTGACATCCATTTGGTAAATGGCTAAGATTGAGAAGCAGCTATGGCGAGAAGTAACCGAACAATTGTCATTTTTGCAACTGGTGCAAATGTCTCTTCATAGTCAATGCCATACGCTTGTCGGTTGCCAAGTGCCACAAGTCTGGCTTTATGTCTATCCAAGGAGCCTTCAGATTTAAGTTTGATCGAGTAGATCCATTTGCAACCGATGGGTTTAACTGAAGGAAATTCCACAGTTTCCCAGGTGTGATTCTGGGTCAATGCATCTAATTCTTCTTTCATGGCCCGGTTCCAACAGTCATGTTGCACAGCTTGCAAATAAGAACTTGGGATGGAAACAAATGATAAGAGTTGTCATCAAGGAAGCATGGGTAAATCCATACCTATCAGGAGGTCGAGAAATTTTGGAGGAGCGACGCAAGGTACTAGTAGATGTGGGACCATTCGCCGGAGGAGGATCAGGAGGGTGACCATCTGCAGTGGCAATTCTTTCGTTTCGATGATACACAAAATTAGGATTAAACCGAGTGACAGTTGTTTCATCGGAAAAACTAGGCAACAAAGTTGAGGAAGATGGAGAAGGACAATCCAAGTGGGTTTGGAAGAAATATTGATTTTCAAAGAAAATAACATTACGAGAGATCCTGGTGCGACGAGCCGTTGGATCATAGCAAACAAAACCCTTTTGGTTAGTTGTATATCCTAAAAAAAACACACCTACTAGATTGGGCCGTTAATTTTGTGCGCTCTGTGGGAGGCAGATGAGCGAAGCAAACTCACCCGAAGGTATGTAGATGATTAAACGATGGATGGTGACCAAAAAGTTTAAAATGTGGTGTTAATTGTGCAGTGGTAGGTGATGAAAGACGGTTTATGAGATGCACTGCTGTGGTGAGAGCTTCAGTCTAAAAACGAGGAGGAACAGATGATTCAATTAAAAGCGTTCTTGTGATATCAAGAAGGTGCCTGTTTTTCCGTTCCGCAACTCCATTTTGTTGTGGAGCATATGGACAAATACGTTGAGATATAATTCATCGAGTTTTTAGGAAAGATTGGAAATCAGTGGAGATATAACACCCCCCCCCCCCCCCCCCCCCCCCCCCCCCCCCGAATCTGATCGCAAAGTTTTAATGCATTTGGAAAATTGGGTTTCAACATAGCTAACACAAATTTTAAATGCATTAAGGGCGTCTGATTTAGAATGTAACAAATAAACCTGCTGTGATCATCAATAAAGGTAACAAAGTATTTGAAATGACCATGAGAAATGGTAGGAGCAATGCCCCAAACATCACTGTCGAGGTTAAGCATGTTTCCCCTATCAATTGGCACCATATGACTGCCATCCTTGGCTAGTGATCGACACTGCTTTTGAAGTTTTTTTTTTTTGCACACACTCTTCAAGAAGCCAATGAAATAAAGGATAGTTTGGCTAAGAATGGTGCATCTTACCTATCTTTTGTATGATGTATAATTTTTCTGCTGTATCTGTGGTGTTTGATGAACGCATTTGTATACTATCTAAAGAAAAGAAGTCTTCTACAATTACAAATCAAATAACTTGCTTTGAAAGATATAAGCAATTCTTAAGTATAGTTCTAATTTTCCTCCTGCTAAAATTTAGTGATTGGTGTCCAATTCAATTTGATGTGCATTAGGCCAGCTCTTGGGTCTGGTCTTGGTACACTGGATCGGCTTCAGCCTGGTATGGCTTCCTGCTGTAGATTCATAAAGGCCGTCTTGTATACATGACAGTAGTTTATAACTTTATTTTTACATAATTTTGTTTCAAGGCATTCCCCCCACCCCAAACTATATTCCTGGTTCTGTCCTTACTTGTCATTAATAAGATGCTTTGGTATTAAGAGCTGACATTTTGTATGATGTGCATTGGTACAATTTGGTGTCATTTTTGTTTAAGCATTGTTTCATTGTAACAACATCATTCATTCGATCCACCATCTAGGGTAGCTACTGAAGACAGTGTTAGCTATGTTCTGCATTGGTACAATTTACTAACATTAATTTTTTTATTATTGTTTCACTGTAACAACCCCTTGTTCATTTGATCCATAATTTAAGGTAGATGTTGAAGAAGTGATGTATGTAGTAAAAGAATTGTGGCATGGACGAAGTGCTCGAGATCTATATGTGAGAAATACAGGAAGAGGAATGTGGCGATCTGTTAAAGAGTTGATGCTTGTGAGGTAAGGACAGCTTACCTAACCATCTCTGATTCCTAATGAAGACATTTATTTTATCTTGTACTAGCTTATCACTTCATAAGAAACGATACAAGTATATTTTATGATGTGGTGGCTATGTTACATGGGTTCTTCGGAATGAGCAACATACTGTGTGAACTCATAACAACATATAATACTAGGAATGAAACTGGGTCCGTCAGTACCTGAATACCGGAAGGTTAGGGTACAAGATTTGGACTCATTTTAAATTCGGGTTTGGGCCAATACTGGGTCCATTTACATGCATTTGAACAACATTATTCAGGTGGGTCCAGGTCCCATAAGGTTTATACCAAATGACCCGAAGACATGAATCTCACCATGGTACTTGGGTGTATAGTTCTTCTTCGTAAGCATTATTGTCTCCTGGCAGCTGGTCCTCATCCATTTGCCATTATTAGGCTGGTTCCCCTATGATCCCAGGTGGTCCATGGGGTCTCCAACTGCAAACTGTGATCCTCCATTTTAGGAGTTGGTCTGACACTTCAGACCTTCTTAAACTTCTTTATACTAACCATTTTCTCTACCATGTGCAGCACACGTCCAATCTGATCAATTTGCAAATTCTTTTGGATTGAATTGTCAGTGTATCAGTCCATTATAGTTTGAATAAAAAAAAAACCTTGAGAGAGCCGCTCTAGCCATGAACTGATCAATCATCCATGCTAGAAAATTTAATAGAAGAAACTAAATATAAATTTGGCCAGTAAACGTAGAGGAAAAACATCATTATGCTACTTAATGATTGGATGTATAATCTCCAATCAACACTCTAAACTGAGATTTTTAGGAAGACAGGGATTTCCTTAAATATGGGCTGAAATGTCCTATGGTGCTGTTAGTTTTACAAATTAATGATGTTAGTAACTCTAAATGTAATTAGAATGTAGTGATTCATGTTGTGTAGAAAAAATCTAATTTGAATTTAGAGATTCGTGTTGAGTAGATACAGAAAACAGAAGTAATTATGATGTTGATTTCACAGTGGTCAATTAGTGGTACTCGAGGGGGCCTTTTGTGTCAATGTGAGAGATGGAAACAGAACACAGAAAGCTTGCTGAATGCAGTGCCCATGAGGGTCGACTGTTCTCATATTATATAGGGGCTGAATGCCCTGATTACATCCACATTACTAGTATCTCATCTTATCTAGATCCTAAAATAACTAAGTATGTAGTACAATTGCCTTTGACTAAGTAAGATGTAATGACTGGGCCCTAAATGGGCCTGTGAGTGTGGGCTTGGATTGACACCCCCTCCTCAAATTGATGCTGGGGAGTCATAAAGCAGAAATGTGGAGACAAGAAATTGATGTCATGGCCGAGGAAGTCCCTTTGTGAAGATATCTGCAAATTGAAACTCTGTAGGGACATGAGGTAGACTAATGACATCCCGTTTATATTCATCTCGAATAAAGCGGCAGTCAACTTCGATATGTTTGGTGTGTTCATGGAAGACGGGATTTTCAGTGATTCGGATAGCCCCAGTATTGTCGGCATGCAAAGAAGTAGGAGAGGTTTGAGAGAACCCAAGATCCAAAAGAATACCCCGTAGCCATAAGATCTCAGAACAAGCAGAAGACATTGCCCTATATTCAGCTTCCGTGGAAGATCTGGACCCACATTCTTGTTTCTTACATATCCAAGAAATGAGGGAGTTTCCAAGGTACATGCACCAAGCAATAATAGAACGACGCGTGTCTTGATAGCCTGCCCGGTCAGCAACCGCATAAACGGTCAGACGAAGAGGATTATCCGTTGGATAATATAAACCACGAGGGACAGTTCTTAGCAGATAGTGGATAATGCGCTTCACAGTTGTCAAATGAAGGTGTCTAGGAGCGGTCATGAACTGGCTCATAAGATTAATAGCGTAGGATATGTCAGGTCTAGTGATGGTGAGATAAACAAGACTTCCCACCAGGCGCCAGTAGGTATGAGGATCAGGAAGAAGATCGCAATCATCTTTACTCAGCTTGAGATTTACCTCTACAGGTGTATCAACAGGCGAAGAATCATGGAGGTCAGTCAACTCGATAAGGTCTGAGGGAATCTTGGAGAGATTTGATTATGCCATCATCCGTGCCAGTGATAATAATATCGTCAACATACACCAGAAGCACCGTAACCCCAGTAGATGTGTGGCATAGAAAGAGAGATGGATCGTAAGGGCTCTGAGTAAAGCCACTTTCGCATAAGTGACCTCTGAAGGTTTCGAACCATGCCCGAGGAGCCTGCTTTAGACCATAAAGCGATTTGCACAGTCGACAGAAAGACCGCTTGGAGGGAGAGGAGACGCCTTGTGGTATACGCATATAGACTTCTTCTTGCAAATCCCCATGGAGAAATGCATTTTTGACATCCATTTGGTATAACGGCCAAGATTTAGATGCAACAATGGCGAGAAGTTGTCACGCCCCCGGACCGAGGACCCGTTAAACAAGGCCTTAATCCGGGGTCGTGGCGCGACGGGCCGGAAAATTCCGCCCGCACATGCTTGTTTCCCACAGGTTTCCGCGGTAAGGATCCTCGGAAATCGATCCAACAATGATTAATAAGAATCACATTCACACGAATTGATTACGCGGAAGCATTGTAGCAAACTTAAAAGTTCATATCATATGGGTATAAGATGAGAACGGGCAAGACTAGCATAAAAAAGAGAAACATTCTATAGATAGGCCCCAAAGTTAGTTTCAAGTTTAATACAAAAGTAAAGTTAGCCAATAATTACAATTTTTCCCCAAAAAGAATTAGCCAACAATGGCTACAACAAAATCCCAAAAAGAATAGTATCTACTCCAAAATGTGATCGGGCTGCCACTCGCCTTCCACAAGAACTACAGGTTCCGCCTTGAAGTGCGCCTCAACAGCGAGGGGCTCGACATCTGGCACCAAGCAAAAAGGGTCAGACACGACGGTCTGGCAAGCAAATATAACAAATAACAGAACGATAGAAAAGTAAAACATTAAATAAATGAGAACCACGATTAAATCCTTAATAATAGAAATGACGAGATAAAAGATAGACATCTTAATAGTTTATGAATCCAATGCTATGATAAGTGAAATAAACAAGAACCATAAGGTAAAACATTAAACGTATAAAACATTAGCAAACCACGTATGGCTAAATTCTCCTATTACCGAAGTAACGGGAGCAGACAGAACCGTAGCCACTACTCGTGGGACCGGAACGAACATAGTCGTTATCAAACAGAACCGTAGCCACTACACGTGGGACCGGATATAAACCGTTGCCATGGTCGGTACAGACAGAATCCAAACTGCAGTTGGTGAACAAATTAAAGATTCCAAGCCGGATGATCAGTCCGACAAGGTAACCTAAGCTTAGTGGTGCCATTAGAGTAAAAGTTCGAAACCTCGAAGTAATAAAAATCCGATCATCAGAAATATTTCCAAAATCGATAAGAAAACTACTCCGAACAAATACATATCTCACATATCGACGAATCCGAGCAAAATAGATGAGTAGTCTTATCAATATCTATAATTGTGGTAAACCAGCCCAAAGCATTCAAATAGGTTTATAAATGAATCCAGACAAAACCTTTTTACATGGAAATGAATTTAGTGTATGATGATTCAACAGTTTAATGCGGGTCGTCTTGATGTACATTTGACCCCCTATTGTCATTAATAAATAGGAATTTGGTGCCACAGAAGATCCTAGACAATAAAAAGGGATGAAGTGTGCATTGAGACTTGAAAGATTTCCCCAAATGGTTTTATTCATAGATCAAATAAATTTACATAATGGTTCTATGATTTAAAAAGGGGCTGAATGGGCTACAATTGTAGAAAAGGGATTGGGCTGAATTGGACTTGAATATGGGCTTGAAGTGAGCCTGGAGAGCGGTCCAACAATCCTCTTTTTGCAGCTCTTCTCATTTCAGTCCGATCGATCGGACTCATTGGCCGATCAATCGGGCCTGAAATGCTCTCAGTTATTTACAGTCCGATCGATCGGACCTGAAATGCCCACAACCCGATCGATCAGACAGCGGCGAATCTCGGCCTATTTGGCTGGGTCCCCCTTTTTGTCCAATCCCTATCCATTTTCTTTCTTTCCCCTTCCATACACATTTCCACAATCACTTGGGCCCTTTCTTGACCTCCTTAACTCATCAAATCATCATCCATTAATCCTTCCAATCAATCATACAAACACTTTTAAAATCAAAGTTTTCCTCATTCTTAGAACACAACCACTTAACACAAAGAAGGCTAAATTTCAAGATATCCAAAGTGAAATCAAACTTCCAATACATTGTAAAACAATAACCTAAGTGGAAATCAAACATAACATTACTCCATTTGTCCAAAACAAATCTATGAATCATGAAGAGATTAGGACATAAAAATGAAACACCATGCAATACAACTAAATAAATGGAATCATCATATTAATTGTAAAATCCACTTGCCTCAAGTCAAGATGAGAGCTAAGATACTCCTCAAGCAATCCTCTAGGGCCTCAAGCTCCAAATCTACAAAACCCCCAAAATTTTCCCAAGAAAACCCAAAAAAATCAACATTTGCAAATCTCAATGGAAAACTCTTGCATGTGGGATGAAAACACTCTAAATGATGAGGAAAATAAAGATTTCAAGTTTGGAAAGCCATTGCTAACCTTGAAAAGCTCAAACGAAGAAGAGAAGCTTGAATGAGAACTTTGCCCTAGCTCAAATCCTTTGAAAAATGTGTCTTTGGAAAGCTTGAATGATGAGGAAGAACCCTAGGAGATCAATCCTCCATGAAATCTCCAAGAAATAGGTGTTCCAGATGAGAGAGAAAGTGCTGGAAGAGAGGGAAAAACCCTTGCTCCAAACCGTGCAGGAAAAGAATAGAATGAAGGAGAAGAAGAGAGCTCATCTCTTATAAGATGGGTTTGTGGGTCCCGATCTTCACAAGGCTAAAAATGACATTTGCGGGCCCCGAATGAAAATGACGAAGAAGACAAAAACGATCAGTAAAATATCTATTATCCAAAAAGTATATTTTTGTCAATTTCTGAAATTTTTGAAATTTGGGTACAGATTTTGTGTGAAAGGTCAGTTTTACCCCTTTTTCTCGAAAAATGCGATTTCTGATCATTAAATCCAAATGGTCAAAACATGAAAGTTGATAATCTAAATGAAATGAGTCAAAATACATAAAAATTGGGATTTTACAAAAATCAAAGTTAAACCCCAAAGATTCACACGCAACAAACGGGCGCCCCGGCCCGCGTCAAGCCTAAGTCAACGACTCTAAAAAATCCACAAAGCTATTCAAACATTCTAATCTAGCTTAAGAAAATAACATAATCGTCCACTAACCCCACTTATCAACTAATCACGGTTAAAATATAATTAAATATTCCAAACCTGGGTCGGGGTTTGACAGAAGTAATATAACATGTCATTTTTGCCACAGGTGCAAACGTTTCCTCGTAGTCAATGCCATACTCTTGTCTGTTTCTGAGTGCCACAAGTCGAGCTTTGTGTCTATCCAAGGACCCATCAGATTTAAGTTTGATTGAGTAGATCCATTTGCAACCAATGGGTTTAACTGCTGAAGGACACTCCGCAATATCCCAGGTGTGATTCTGATCCAATGCATCCAATTCCTCCTTCATGGCCTGGTTCCAACAATCTTGTTGTACAGCCTGCAAATACGAACTTGGGATAGAGACAGAAGATAGTGTGACGTTTTGATATTTTATATATATAAATTATATTATTTTATTATTATATAATTGATTGTATATTAATTAAATACGCGATTAGTCTAAGTGGGGACCACGTTAGGCTTAGGTTTGGTGAGTTAGGCTTGTTGGATAGGTGTCCTAACCCATAGTTAACCCGGGCCCAATTTAGTGGTATAATTATTTTCTAATCCAAACTCTTATCTTTTTAGAAAAGAAACTCTATTATTTTTAATGTTTAAGTCAGATTACAATTCCTATTCCTATTTTCTATTTATACACCACACTCTTTTATACGTGAGATGGTTTATAAAATGTTATTTATACGCCACACAGAAACCCAATTCGGTCCAACGCATCACGGTGATCTGGACAGTGAGCCTCACCGATCAAACACGGGTACAGTGGTTTTGACACACAATTTATAAAATTTTGGAAGCACTGCACGGTGACACTAAAATAAGAACAATCGATGAAATCACAGTCTCCGATTACATCATGGGTCAAAATAACATATTAGCATTATCATATGAAAAGGGCATCAAAGGGATTTCTACATGCATCAACACGCAAATCAAGGAAGAACACAAGTATTAAATCTACAAATTATGATTAAGTACTTGCCTGATGTCCACGGTTGAGGGAGACGGTCTAGAATCTCTATTGTCAAAGCCCAAGGTGCTATCCCAGAGAAAAGTTGGAAGAGAGAGAATTGTGTGTGAAAATAAAAGAGTGTGGTGTATAAATAGGAAATAGGAATAGGAATTGTAATCTGACTTAAACTCTAAAAATAATAGAGTTTCTTTTCTAAAAAGATAAGAGTTTGGATTAGAAAATAATTATACCACTAAATTGGGCCCGGGTTAACTATGGGTTAGGACACCTATCCAACAATTACAACTCACCAAACCTAAGCCTAACGTGGTCCCCACTTAGACTAATCGCGTATTTAATTAATATACAATCAATTATATAATAATAAAATAAAATAATTTATATATATAAAATATCAAAACGTCACAGATAGGGTGGTCATCAAAGAAGTATGAGTAAATCCATACTGCTCAGGCGGTCTAGAATTTCTGGTGGAGCGATGCAAGGCATGAGTAGGCGTTGAACCATTTGCCGGTGGAGGATCAATAGAGCGGCCATCTGCAGTGGTAGGTTTTTCCAGTCGGTGATATACAAAAGCAGGATTAAACCGAGTAATAGTTGTTTGAACCAAAAAACCAGGTAAAAGAGCTGGTGAAGATGGATGAGGACAGTCCATGTGAGTTTGGAAGAAATATTGATTTTCAAAGAAAATAATATTTCGAGAAACCCTGATACGACGACCAATGGGATCATAACAAACAAAAGCTTTTTGATTAGTGGCTTAACCTAAAAGGGACACCTGTGAGATTGCGCTGTTAGTTTCGTTCTTTCTGTGGGAGGTAGATGAACGAAACAAACATAACCAAAGGTATGTAGGTGATCAAACACAGGATGATGACCAAACAATTTAAAATGAGGCGTGAATTGAGCACCGATAGGTGATGGAAGGCGATTTGTGAGATAGACAGCCGTGGTGAGAGCTTCAGTCCAAAAACAAGGGGGAACGGATGATTCAATCAGAAGAATTCTAGTAACATCAAGAAGATGTCTGTTTTTCCGTTCCGCGACTCCATTTTGTTGTGAAGTGTATGGACAGGTACGTTAAGAAATGATTCCTTCATTGTTTAAAAAAGATTGAAAATCCTTGGAAACATACTCCCCCCCTGAGTTTGAGCACAAAGTTTTAATGCATTTGGAGAATTGGTTTTCAACATAGTTAACAAAAATTTAAATGCATTAAGAACATCAGACTTCGAATGTAATAAATAAATCCAAGTAAATTTGCTATAGTCATTAATGAATGTTACGAAGTACTTGAAATGGCTATGGGAAAGGGTCAGAGCAATGTCCCAAACATCACTGTGATTCAAGTCAAAACATGCAGTGCTCCATGTTGTGGAGTGTGGAAAATGTAAAGTTTTACTCTTTCCTAATTTACAAGCATCACATTCAAAAGAAGTAGAGTCAATAGGTTTATTTAATAATCCAGATTGAAATAAAGTACACAATGTAGAGGCATTCGGATGACGTCTATTATGCCACAACTGAGAATTATTCTGAATAAAAAAACAAACTAATTGATGTAAAGTTTTATTCTGAACAACTGAAGATATTGGTAAGGGAAAAAGTCTTCCACGCTTAGGTCCCCTCGCGATCACTTCCCCTGACTCCTGGTCCTGCACAACACATCCAGAAGAAGAAAAGGAGACATTGTAATTATTTTCAACAAGTTGACCAACAGAAACCAAATTAGTAGCAAGATGAGGAGAAACTAAAACATTGGTTAATGGTAAGGGGCCAGGGGTATCACCAATAGAGGTGATGGGAAGATGATCACCGTGGGCAGCTTGAACAGTGAGATGACCAGTGTAAGGAAAGACATTTTGTAATTTTATGGGTGAAGATGCCATATGGTTACTTGCACCAGAATCTAAGTACCATGTATTGGTAAGAGGGGAATCAGTACCTGCGATGTTCATGGATGCTAAGGCATTGATGATCATTTGGTTTACCATCTCAGGGGTGAGAGGAGCCGGGGACGCAGAGTGTGATGAGGAACCAGGCTGTGCCTGTGAGGATGACTCATATTGCAGAGTACCACCTAAGTCAGAGGAGGCATATTGTGGAGTGGTCATTGTGTAAGCAGTAGGAGTTGGCGGCACTGTGTCAGGACCAGGGGCTGATTGCACATAGTTGCAGAAGTAGAATAGCGAGTCTTCTTCCGACATTCGTCAATAACATGACTAGTGGCCTTACAATATCTGCAAATTTTCGCCTTGCATTGATTTGCACAGTGACCATATTTTTTGCAATTATAGCACTGAACTTTACTGATGTCCCGGGGAGGTTGTCTGGTTGTAGCAACATAGGCAAATGGAGCCTCAGCAGATCTCTGTTGTTCCAGAGTAGTTTCAGTAGCCAGACGCTGTTCTTCCCTCAGAAGTTCCTGAAGGCAATCATCCAAGCTAGGAAGAGTAGTCCTGCTCATCAAGTTCGATCTAACTGTCTCAAACTCCAGACGAAGTTTCATGAGAAGCTGATCCTGATGACCACTTTGCTGTAATGGAAGTAATTCCAGTAGGAGTGTTGCAGACACCGTGGCAAACTTAATCTCATCATATTCGGACCACAATCTGCGGAAGCCATTGTAATACTCCTTAATAGACTGGGTGCCTTGAGTGAATTGAGAAATTTCAAGTTCCAATTGAAACTGGCGAGCAGCATTGCCTTGTTGATAAATCTTCTTAAGATAGTCCCACATTTCACGGGCATTTTTGCAAGGTTTTAGGTTGAGGATAAAATGTGATTCAACAGACCCCAGCAACCAGGTTTTGATTTTAGCATCCTTCGTCTTCCAAGCTAAAATCTTCTTGTCATGTTCCTCAGGTTGAGGTTCAGACCCATCAATGTGTGCCTAAAGTTTTTTTCCTTCCAAGTAAATTTGAAATTGGAAGGCACGGGAGGTATAATTTGTTTCATCAAAGCGAACAAGGGCAATCTCATGTTTTTCCCTTACTAAAAACTAGTAAGAAGCACACACAAGGAAGACAGAGTGCTGAATTAGGCAGCAGTACTGTTGCCGTCCAATCGTAGACGGATCAGTCCACAGTCAAGATTGTAAGAACACAATCAGGAGGTGTTGCAGCAGACAACAACCAACAACCAAGAACAATTCCCAGAAGGCACAGACTAAAAGTGCACAACAAACAGTACCCAGAAAGACACAGACGAACAAATTATCACAGTAGCAGTGCAAAGGAATCAACAGATTGGATCAAGTAGACGCAGCAGTAACAATTAGCAGTAGTAAGTAACAAACCAGCAACAACAGCAGTAATAAATAGCAGTAGGAAGAACCAGCAGTAACCAGCAATAGAACAATTACTGATACAACAACTTTTGCAAAGAACTGTGCACTAAACAGTACCTGACGACCCAAATTTTTGAGTTGGGTTGTGTACGTGGGCCCCACCTAGTGATCTGTTGACAGATCTGAGTATGGGGATGGGTTCACAGCAAATTTATGCAACTATTGGAAGTGGTCTTAGGTAGAATGAATTCAAATCCAAACTTCTGGATGGCTGAGATGCTGGATGGCTGAGATGAAAAGAAATGGACAAAACTGATTTTCTACAAAAAAAAAATAGTAGATGGCCTACCTCTTATGATCCATAAATCTTGAGAAAATCTTCATAAAGATGTATAAATCCAGGCGACCAAGATGGGCTGTTTCAGCTGAGTAGCAGATGTTGATCGCAGTTGGGCCACGTCTGATCTGAGACGATCAGGGATGATCACAGACGATCAGGCTAGATATTTGATCTCTGAAGGGCTTCCAGATCTTGGAAGATGACTAGGAGAATCCAAAATTTCTTGGATCTTGAAGAATAAAATTAGCTGAAGCACTAATTTTGATTTAGCTCTGATACCATGTCAATGTGAGAGATGGAAACAGAACACAGAAAGCTTGCTGAATGCAGTGCCCATGAGGGTTGACTGTTCTCATATTATATAGGGGCTGAATGCCCTGATTACATCCACATTACTAGTATCTCATCTTATCTAGATCCTAAAATAACTAAGTATGTACAGTTGTCTTTGACTAAGTAAGATGTAATGACTGGGCCCTAAATGGGCCTGTGAGTGTGGGCTTGGATTGACATTTTGGTCATAGAGTTGACGTGAAACACTCAGTTAAGGTTTGATTGGGCTTGTCTGACCTAGTTTTGGTTCTAGGCCAGGACTGTAGATTGTAGAGTGTTTCCCTATCTTAAATAGGGAATAGGTGTCAACAATAGCACTGGGTATTTGCTCGAGATGCATGCTATGTCAACAATAGCATTAGGTATTTGCTCCAGGTGCATGTTATTCTGATGTAGGCGATCTTCACTATAATTATTTTCTTTGGTTATTTCTAACACATACAATTTTTCAAATGTATCTACTTCAATAGTGACATTATGAATTACTATTATTATTATTGCTGTTCATCCTTAAAAGTAATCTGATGTTTGTACCTCTCAAATTGTTACAATTGATTCACCTTTCAATGGTGATATTTACATGTGTTCTTCATTCTCCACAGGTGGGACCGGTCAAAGACTGCATCTGTCACAAATTTGATTCTTTTCAACTTCAAAGAGGTATTGTCTTGTTGTTAGTTAGCAGTCAGCAATTACAAATCATCATCATCATCATCATCAAAGCTTGTCCCAACTATGTTGGGGTCGGCTACTTGCCTACATGAATTTTGTTTCTCCATTATGATCTTTCCCGATCCAAATCCCGAATAATTACACATATTAATACCAAATTGAGTTGTTAAATTTACCTTTTTATGTACTTGGTAATGACTCCTCAAGTTCCAAACTCAAAGTCTGAGGGAAAGCATAGATAAACACTTGCGGCAGTTTGCAGAGGAAAAAGGGTACTCTTGGATGCAAGACATATTTCTGATATAAAACTAGCCAAATATTTGAGAATCAGGATCAATACCAGATAAGTTTGTTGCAACATCAGTAAAACATTTTATTTTCTTTCTGGAGTTCATTTTTCTTGAAAGGGGTCAATAACCAATATAATTTATCATGGATTGATTTCTCTCACTAAATTGAAGGATAATTCAAGCTAATGGATTCTATTATTATGAATCAAAGATTTGTTATGTTCTTCACAAGCAAACAATACTTTAGGTCTTGTTTGGGGCACCTTGAATTCTCCTTTAGTTTTATAGGGAGGGTTCAGACTGAAATTGTTGGAAGTGAGTATTAGAATGTTTGTTTTTAGTGGTTGCATGTTCCTTGGAATTCTAAGATGGGTTCGAACCCTTTTAACCATAGTTTTTGAGAATCCTCCTGTCCTCAAGGTGTTGGTAATCTTCCTGTCAATGGCCACCAGGATTCCACACATCCAAATGAGCCCTAGTGTTTTCTGTAAGACTTATATGCTCATCTCACTGCTAAGTTTTAGAGCTTGTCTTCCCATGGCTCAGAACTGGGTTTCCAAACCAAACCAAACCAAGCCTTTTCCCACTAGGTGGGGTCGGCTATATGGATTTGACGACGCCAATCAAATCTGTTTAGGGCCATGTCCTCCGTTAGATCCATGTAGGCAAGGTCATGTTTAATAGTTTCTTTCCAACTTCTCTTGGGTCTCCCTCTCCCTCTCCTACTCCTGGCAATCTCCATGCTTTCACACCTTTTAACAGGTGCCTCCGTTGGACGCCTTCTAACATGGCCGAACCATCTCAGTCGATGTTCTCTCATTTTATCTCCAATCGGTGCTATTCCTACTTTGCCCCTAATCTCCTCATTCCTAATCCTATCTCTCCTTGTGATCCCGCACATCAATCTTAGCATTATCATCTCCGCAACTTCCATCTTCTTGACATGATTATGCTTTACTGCCCAACACTGTGATCCATATAACAATGCTGGTCGTACCGCCACCTTATAATACTTTCCTTTAACCTTGAGGGGGACTTTCCGATCACACAAGACCCCCGAAGCACTCCTCCATTTGTTCCACCCGGCCTGAATCCTGTGACTTACATCAGTATCAATCCCTCCATCCTGTTGCACCATAGATCCAAGGTACCTAAAGTTTTCTTTCTCTACAATCTTTTGTGTGCCCAAATTACCAGGTGTCCTACTTTGACTAAACTTGCATTCCATATATTCCGTTTTGCATCGACTTAGCCTAAACCCTTTTGTCTCTAATGTTTTCTGCCACAATTCTAGTTTAGCATTCACTCCTTCTCTCGTCTCATCCACTAAAACAATGTCATCTGCAAATAGCATACACCACAGCACCTCATCCTGGATATGTCTTGTAATTCATCCATAACTAGGGCAAACAAGTACGGGCTTAACGCTGAGCCTTGGTGTAGACCAATCGTGATAGGAAACTCCTTAGTCTCGCCGCCAGTCGTCCTTATAGATATCACGACTCTATCATACATATCCTTTATCGCCTCAATATATGCGACACACTCTTTTCTTTTCCAGAACTCTCCAAAGAGAACCCGGTCATAGGCCTTCTCCAAGTTATCTCTCTGACCTTCTCTATACTGTTCCATTAACCTCCTCAAGAGAAAGATAGCTTCCATGGTTGATCTCCCAGGCATGAAACCAAATTGATTCTCAGAACTTGGTTTCATTGTCTCAAATTTAAGATGCCATGGTTTTGGGCTTTTGACAGAGATATTTTGTAATCCTTGTCTCTGGGTTGTGCATGGTATATCCCAGGCCTTGAGTTTGTACATCTGAGGCCCTTGTTTCAGTGGTCTGAACTTGTGATCATATTGGACACACTATTGATAGACCATACCTAAAAGATAGGCTAGATTGTAAGATCTTAGCCATCAATTATTTGGTCTTTTATTTATCGAAGGAAGACTTGATGCATGTCATCGTTAAAAATCTCTTTGCAATCTATCAGTAGGGGTATGATATTTCCAGTCTGGCTTTATGGGGAACGATCTACCCTTTCGTTGCCTGGTTGGAAGTGTAGTTTGTTTGGATTTAGGTTTCTGTTCAGAAGGGTGTATTCTTGGGTGAAAAAGATCTCTTAGTTCTGATGTTCATTAGTTTGTCCAATTTGTAGCAGCAGGTTGCATAACTTGAGCTCAATTCTTATGATTTGTCATCATCAATTCACCTTCAAACACGTAAACCTACTAAGCCTTCTCTAGTTCGTCTAATTCATTACATCTGCAAGCATGCTTTGACATTTTTTTCAAAATGATTTTAAGAATTTAGACCACTATTTTCAAAACTAAAATGCGAGGAACTATGCACATTCTTCGAGTGACATAATAGCCATTAAAGCATTATGCCATCTATCTAGGGTCTGCTTTGTGATAACCTAACACTGTCTCTCAAAATCTCTGAGGTTGGTCTTAATATTTGACTAAGATGAGAACTGTTTCTTATGACAACAAGAACTTGATATAGAATGGATGATTATGAGATATGATATGGGGAAGGGCCATTTGGACTATTGTATATTCTGGAGACTAGTTGGGAACACAGAAACTGTCTGTTCAGAATTTCCATCTGAACTTGATTTCTCATCTGTCTACCTTGTCTTTTCATTTCTTAGGCAAGGGTGTAGTCTTGTGTATTTTCGTCTCACTTGGAAGGTATCAATTTACTTGTTCAGTCATTGACTGGAGTGAAAAAGGGTAAGACTTTGCAGCAAGGGTAATAAACAAGAGCCCTGCTAATGTCAAGAGTGCAAGAAAAGGCGCTCACATGCCCTTTGATTTGTCAAATAGGTGGCTACCTTGACCCAATCAAAGAGCATCTTGGTTCTCTTTTCTGTTTTCTACTTAGAGCTTATAAACTCATGTACCCGTGGAAATAACTGTGCATGATACTATTTCTGATTCTTTTATTCAGGCTGGAGAGCACGAGTCAACAACACTTGATGATATAAAGGAGAAAGAACCAGAATTTTTTGCAAGGGTGACACGTATTCTGAATCGAGCTGAATCAGATTTTGGGTTATAGGTTTGTACATTACTAAAGTCATAATGATTTGCTTGCAAATATAGTTCTGTTAACTTGTGGGGCAGTCTGACAAAACAGTAGCTCAGAGCTTGGACTCTTCGACTGTACAACAATTGGGAGTCTGATTCTCTGAGCACTTCTTAACCAAGTGATTAAATAAGGTTGATCAAATGATGTGTTCCAGTTCCACTAAGGTCAAATCAAATCCATGTATTTGATCCACCGTCCAAAGATCTGAACCATTATAATTGTGGTCCCACTATGCTTACCCATGCAGACTTGAGCCTTTTCTCCAAAGAAAGCTTTATATTAATGTTTTGATTGAGGAGAATTTCACTTAAAGAACTAGTTAGTAATGATGATTAATAAATTTATTTTTTATGCACGATCACGCTAACCTTTCGGTGATCCAAACTGCCCATTAGATGTGATATCTTCCTCCATCACACCATCTAATTTCTGTGAAATCGGAGCTTCATTCACCTTTGGGTTGGATAAACACAATGTTTCTATGTTTTCCACTTGGGTCAAATCCAACGTCAATCTTGCTCTGATTGATCTGAAATTTGCTCATATACTTATTCATTGAAGCATGAAGGATTGAATTGACGGCTGATCCTTGTTATGTGGGTGCATTGTATGGGAAGGTTGATATGATTGATATGTTACTTAACCGTATCTTTTTTAAATTATCCAAATGAAATGGTGAATAGGTGGTCACATCTTTGGAATTGTTCGGATCCTTGCAAAGTGTGTCCCCATGAGGTGGTAAAAAAGTTCTCATGCAAGCCGTAAGTGACGTCTCTCGTGAGAGGGTTTTTCATATAGGTGGCCCACATTTGATCAATCCAATCATGTTACATACTGACCCCTTGGATTGGGACTAGTCATAATTTCAACCGTTCTAAACTGCAGTCATCATTGGATTTTATAATTATAAACTTGCACAATCCGTAGCCATAAACTTTGAGAACAAAAAACTAGGGGCTAGAATCATTTGATTGGCTGTATATCTTGTTTTCCCCTAATTCATGTTTAAGGGGGGTGTTTGGAAACAAGATATTTCAAGAGATTTTGTCATATTATATGCTAGTTTAGAATATAATCTATGCACCAAAAAAGGAGGTATTTGGATAACTTATAAAGTATATTACAATATATCTCTTTCTTCTTAAAAGCCTTCATATTACATTATTGAAGGATATGCTGTATAAGATAATCTTTTGTTATAAAATCTTTTTTATTTAGAAAGAACTCATGGGCAACTATTAATTATAGTGGCTCACTATAAGTTTTAACATTTAATGATCCTCATTGCAACTATGAATCCTAATATTACATTGGCCCCACAATGCTTACAAATTTAATGTGGGGTCCTATAACCATATCACAATTACATGGCCATTTTTAATTATCAATGTGTGGGGAGATTTTTAAGGTATCAGGATTATACCAACATCGATAATAAACTGCTGTTTAAGCGCACCCACGTGCCGTCCAAACATACCTCAGCAACAGGGTCAGAGCCTTGGCCGAAACCAGTCTGACTTCGGCTGTACAGGCTATCCTCGGCTATGCAGGCTGACCTCGGCTGTGCGCCTGACCACGGCTAAGGGAGTCGGGTCGCCAGTCAAGATAAATACCATAGTCTCGCCCCTATAACCGCCACGTCATCGGACACGTGGCTGGGTACGGGCACGTGCCAATGGGACAGATGGGCCATCCTAGCCGTCCACAATCTTCGCCAGATCGCTGACAAGGCGGCATCCAACTGCTGTAGCCAAATCTAGGCAGGGCCCGAGGGTGGATCCGATGGGACCTTTACCGCCAAAGACTTGAGACACGATCAGGCCCAACATGACATGCATTTAATGCGACGTGGGCTGATCGGACTGGCAATAAATGCTTTGTGGGCTATGATGGACCCTCATTTATTACTTTGTGGGCTAACAGGATCATCCCTATCAAATCTAGGGGCCCACTCCAAGATATCAGGGAGAATTCTCTATAAATAGGATAACGTTCCATAATAAAGGTATGCATAGACATCCCCTCTTGAGCCGTTACTCTGCCTCTCTTCTCCCTCTTCCTCCTCTGTTTAGTTCATACACTAACTTAGGCATCGGAGAGCCTTGCGCCACCCAGGCCAAGGTCCTCTGACCGTTTGTTCCTCCCCTTTTAGGCTTAAAGGCAGCTGACCTTCATCATATGTTTGGATAAGTCCTACCAGGCACCCCATAATCTTCTGAGTTATAATTTTTGCACTTACAATTGGCGCCGTTTGTGGGAAAGTACTAACCCAATCTTCCCAAGTATCATGCCTCTGAAAGTTAAGAAAGGCGAAGAATCTTCGAGAGCAGTGGTCCAGCTACCGTCACCTTCGGGCCCGTCGCCAGACGCCCCTCCTCAGAGGCGATCCGGGGCAGGGCCTGGTGCAACTGCAGGCGAAGAGCGTCCGGACACACCTCTTCGTCCAGATTCCGTTCCCAGAGCGAGTCGAGGATTCATCCCCGGGCGAGGAAGTTATGCCTCCCCGGCGGAACGAACGGCGGCAGGAGCGTCCTCGGAGGGACAAATCCGTAGCAATCAGCAAGTCCCACCATTCGCATCACTTTGCTGGCGATGGGGATGTCGTGGCTCAGAACATCCTCATCCAGGAGCAAGAGAATTTGATCCGCCAGCTCCAACAGCAGTTAAGAGCCGGGGAGGGGAGGCGACCTCGTTAAGGCAACCTTCAGGACGCCAAGGCGAGAGGAGGGCCATTCAGAGCAGGGCGATCCCTTCCTCCCACGAGGATTTGAGAACTTATCTAGATGAAAAACGCGGCCGGGCCCACGATGAAGGCTCGAGTAATAGTCGAAGCCATCACGGCCGAGACAACCGAGCTCGTAACCATCACAGTCGAGGCCACTCAAAGAGGAAGTCAGAGACACTGTCACCAGAGAAGGACAACAAACAAGAATGGCTCGACAGGCGCATCAAGCTGGCGGTTCAGCACAACTTAGAGATGGCCGGACTTGCCCGATACAAGTAGGATATATGTGGCCCCGCCGATCTGGGGGTTTCCCCCTTCACTCGCGAGATCAAAAAGACTCCCCTGCCCAAGAAGTTCTCCGTCCCGCGATTCGTCCTCTATGACGGAGTCTCAGATCCCGCCGCTCACCTCCGACACTTCTCCCAGAGGATGTCTATTTGGGGGGATGAGGGGCACATTAACTGTAAAATCTTCTTTTCCAGTCTGGGCGACCTCCCCCTGAAATGGTTCTGCGCTCTCCCAGAGAAATCTATCTCGAATTGGAGGCAGCTCCAGCTCTCATTCTTGAAGAAATTTCAAGCCTACAGTGTCGTTCC
This sequence comes from Litsea cubeba, assembly GCA_012931725.1. Classification (NCBI taxonomy): domain Eukaryota; kingdom Viridiplantae; phylum Streptophyta; class Magnoliopsida; order Laurales; family Lauraceae; genus Litsea; species Litsea cubeba. The sequence continues at coordinate 21,010,753 of CM022955.1, read as the reverse complement.
CAAGACCGATGCTGATATACTGGCCCTGAAGATGAAGCAGGGTGAGAACATTACCCAGTTCGCCAAGCGATTCTGAGCGATGTACAGCCAAATCGAAGTCTCCAAAGACGATGTGGTAGTTTTCGTTTTCCAGAATGCTCTGTTACCAGGAAACGAGCTTAGGAAAGACTTGGCCGGAGACCCTGTAACCTCCGTGCCGGCATTGATGTCCAGGGTGAAGCGCTATATTGCCCGAGAAGAAGATGATATTCGGGCCCGGGAAAGCCACGGCACAGGGCACAAGGACAAGGGCGACCAGCCTCATAAGAAGGATAAGAAGCCCTTCCGAAGAGAGGAGCCAAACCAAGCTTGGGTTTCAACCACCTCGGCAAAAGCCCCAGCGTCCAAATCTGGGGGCAGCAGGAAGCCCATGCTTCCCTCCAATTCCTACCAAGCTGTGAATACCATCTTCAAGGAACCGATCCATCAGATTATGAATAAAATCAAGCAGCGACCATACTTCAGCTGGCCTCAGCCTATGCAGGGTGATCCCTCCTCCCGAGACCAGAGCAGGTTTTGCGCCTACCACAAGCAAAATGAGCACAAAATCGAAGAATGTAGGATCCTGAAGTCACACCTGGAGAAGCTCACCAAGGGAGGCCACCTGAAGGATTACATCAAAATGGGAAATGCTGGCAGTGGCCGGAATCATCAAAGCGGTGACAAGGACCCGGACAGCGATGGATCAGAGAAGATCATCAACGTCATCCACCTGGCACACTCAGTCAGTGCCTTCCGCTTCCCCAAGGGGCAACGTGTCACACCCCGAAACCGGGCCCTGCAGTGATCCGACCTCGGGATGCAGAATTTTGGGATTAATTAAAAATTTTGCTTTATTTTCCAAGATCCGCGTGAATGAGGATAATAAAATTCCACACAAACTGAACATATTTTCGTGGGAGCTAATCATGGCGTAGCGACCCGGAGTCCGTGGCCATCGGATTTCGTGTCGCACTCAACCAATATCATAAAGCCATCACATAAGCAGACTGGTACAAATCATAAATCATGGAATACTAAGCTGGCAGTAATAGGACATTTTATTTCCCACATATGTTAAAGTTACAAAACACAAGTGTCTTAATTACAAATCCCATGAAAAAGGCCAACAAAGCCATACAAAAATAATATCCAACTAAATAGAAATACTACCCCCAATATTTAGATACGAACTCTGGTGCCAAACTTGACATCTAGATGATATCAATGGGCAGCCTCTCACGTCAGACCGGCGGCTCAACTGCCTCCTCCGATCAAACACCTAAAAGCAGTAGGAGAGAAATCTGGCACCAAACAAACAGGGTCAGACACGACGGTCTAGCAAGCAAATAAACAAGTAATATGGAAATGGGCATTTATAAAACCTTATGGAATAATTGTAAATCCATTTAAGGAGTCTAAACAATAATAGTAATAAATCTTGATAAAACGGTTGAAAGACTGAACATAAATATCAAAGCAGATAAATGAACCGTATCTGAAACATAAATATCTTAAAAAGACAGCAGACTACGTAAAACATTTAATAATTGGTAATACATTTTAAAATCCTGAATAATAAAGACAATAAGATAAAAGATCGATGTCTTGAACATTAACAATCCAAAGACTATATAATAAGCTGAAACAAACAAGGATCATAAAAATACAAAATATCGAGCGGATAAAACATCGGCAAACTACATATAGCTATATTCTCTTATTACCGAAGTAACAAGAGCATACAGAACCGTAGCCACTACTTGTGGGACCAGAACGAACAAGTCGTTATCAAACAGAACCGTAGCCACTACACGTGGGACCGGAAACAGAACCGTTGGCACTACACGTGGGACCGAAAACAGAACCGTTGCCATGGTCGGTACAGATAGAATCCAAGCTGCAGCTGGCAGACAAATTAAAGATCCCAAGCCGGGTGATCAGCCCGACAAGGTGACCTAAGCCTAGTGGTGCCTTTAATTTTCAAAACCTGAACCAATACAAATCAAAATAATAATCCCTTTGGCTCATGGGCTCACACTGCAAAGCTCTGGCCCCATTTTGCCTCGAGGTTTTATTCTCAAAATAATAGTTTTATCGATATATTTCCGAACGTGGCGAACCACTCAAATCTATTTGTCGAACCGATGCATTTTAAATCATCGCAATACATTACCAAAAATCGATAAAAGCATCTACTTTGACGATTTACAAACGGACAATATCAATTAATTCAAAACAAGTAGTTTTATTGATATTTTCAATCGTGGCAAACCCCTCAATTCATTTCAAATCCCCGAGGTTATCAAAGGTTGTGAAATCATATAAATCCTTTCAAATTAATTTGCCGAAGAACCCATGTACATATCTGACTTGGAATGGAATGTAATGGAATAGTGTAGAATGACTTATTGACTTACCAAGGGACTATCTCAATACACATTTAACTTTTAAACATTGATTAATAAAAGAATTTGTTTGATGCCAATGAAAATCCACAACATTTAAAATGATAAAGTGTGCATTGAGATTTGAAAGATTCCCGGGTAAATTTCATCTATATTCATTCTCTCATTGTTCTCATTCCATTTGACAAATTTTCAAGTATCACAATTTATCCAAATCTTTCATGGGCTTTTAGGCATTAAAAAGGAGATTAATGGGCCACAAAACAAGGAGGAGAAATGGGCCTGAAACAGGCCTAAAAAAGAACCCGAAGACAGCAGCCCGCAAAACAGCCCAGAAGATGGGCCCGGACAGACCTGGGCTCGCTCGAGCGACCTAGGGTCCGCTCGAGCGAAGCCCAAACAGAACCTGGTCCGCTCGAGCGGCCCACTGGGTCGCTCGAGCGGACTGGGCTCTGTCCCAGTCCGGGTCGAGTGCAGAAATGCACTCTTTTGTGCATTGTTTGATTCTTTTTCCCCCTTTCTCTTCCATATGAGTTTTCTTTACAATTTAGGTCTTTTGAAGCCCCATTAAACTCCACTGAATCATCACACTAATCCATTCAATTTCTCAAAACAAATCAAATCTAAACAAAACCCTTCCATTCATCAAATAATGAGAACTTTTAACATAAACACAATTAATCCAAAATCTTGACAATGTTGAAAAACAATGACTCAAAATAGATAGATAAGACTATTTCATAACACATCAAGGTAAACAATCCATTAATCAAAGAGAAGAAGTAACAATAAAGAAATGATGCATAGGAAAATCCAAAACTTGCTATAAGGGAAATCAATCCATCTCATTATCTGAAAATTTACTTGCCTTGGTCAAGAGATTCACAAAATCACTCCAAACATAACTCTTTAAGGTCCAAGGTCTTCCATCTACAAAAGCCCCAAAATAAACCAAGAGAAACCCTAAAAATCAATCATTCTCAAATCTCCATGAAAACTCTTTGCATATATGAGAAAAATACTCCAAATGGTTTGAAAAAACAAGGATCTCAAGTAAGAAATGCCATTGCTAACCTTTGGTAGCTCAAACAAGGAAGAAAGGCTTGGAAGAGGGATCTTCTCTAGCTCAAATCTCTTGAAAATGGCATCTTTGGAAAGCCAAGAGAGAGGAGAAAATGATTAGGAGCTCAATCCTCCATTTAGCACTCAAGAAGAGAGGTTTCAAAGAGGAGAGAGAAAATGTTGGGAGAAGGGTTTTCTCATGAGCCTAGGGTTGCAAGAAGAACAAATGGGGAAGAAGAAGAGCCCAAGGCTTTTATAAAGAGTAAGTGGGCTGGGTCCCATGGGCCCCAAATCTTCAAGTGGTTAAAACCGACATTTGTGGGTCCCGAATGAGATCGACGAAGAAGACAAAATCGATCAACGAAATATTTACTTTCCAAAAAGTATATTTTCCCCAAATTCTGAAATTTTCGAAATTCAAGTACAGATTTGGTATGAAAAGTCAATTTTGCCCTTTTTCTCGAGAAACGTGTTTCCTGATCATCAAATCAAAATGGCCAAAACATGAAAGTTGTTAAACTTCATAAAATGAGTCAAAAGGAGTAAAAATGGTAATTTTCTAAAATAAGAATAATTTCTCACAAAAATACAAATCATATGGACCGGTTCAAACCAAGGTCAGCGGTCCTCAAATCTCCAAGGCTATAAAAAAATCTTGTCAAACTAAAAAAAACAAGGTCAAACCAGCTCTAATCTCGCTTAAAAGCTAAACCACGATTAAAACAATACTAAACAAAAGAGCTGGGGGTCGGGGTCTTACACAACGCCCAAGCTCGTACCGAGGCCAGGCAGGCCTCTCATGGAAAAGAAGTGATGAGGGCCGAGCTCGGACCAGCGTCAAAGAGAGCACGGCATGAGCGCCCAGCTATCTGTTTTTCGGAAGAAAACCTCGAAGGAGTTCAGCTCCCCCATAACGATCCTCTGCTCCTAACGCTGAAGCTGCGGGACTTCACAGTCAAGAGGATCTTCATCGATCCCGGCAGTTCATTTGAAATCCTTTATTTCTGCTGCTTTAAAAAGATGGGTCTCTCGGAAGCGGACTTGCAAGAGGCCCGTACCCCTTTGATTGGGTTCAGCGCGAAGCCAGTCTACCCCAAAGGGAAGGTGACTCTGGAGGCCCGGGTAGGCGGGGCCACCGTGATGACCGAGTTCCTTGTGGTAGACGCTCCACCCCCTACAACGCTATTATGGGCAGGACCTGGCTCCACAATATGAGGCTATTCCCTCCACTCTTCACCAAAAGCTCAAATTCCTGTTGGAAAACAAAGATGGCAGTGTGGACGTGATAACCGTGGAAGGAGACCAGCAGATGGCCAAACAATGCATGATGGCCGTAGTTCCTGGAGAAAAGGAGCCGGGGCAGGTATATATGGCAGAACTTGAAAGGGAGCTGGATGAGATCGGCCGAGACCCTGAGAAGAAGAGCATCGAAGATCTGGCCGAGATCAGGATCGATCCACTCGACCCGGACATATTCTTCCTGCTCGGTAGCCAACTTGCCGACCCCGAGAAGGCCGAGCTCTCAAAATTCCTGATGTAGAATAGAGATGTCTTCGCCTGGACTCCGAGCGAAATGCCTGGGATTGACCCCGAAGTCATGTGTCACAAGCTGAACGTGGATCCTAACCACAAGCCCGTGATGTAAAAAGCCCGCAGGACAGGTTTGCCGCAGACAGAAGCCGTGGCCGAAGAGGTCGATAGATTGCTGGAAGCTGAAGCGATTAGAGAAGTCCAGTACCCGGTCTGGTTAGCCAACACGGTGGTCGTTAAGAAGAAAACTGGCAAGTGGAGGGTGTGCGTCGATTTCACCGACCTCAACAAAGCTTGCCCGAAGGACAGCTTCCCGCTTCCAAAAATTGATCAAATGATCGACGCCACTGCTGGCCACGATAGGATGAGCTTCCTCGACGCTTATCGAGGATACCATCAGATCCCGATGTTTGAGCCGGATGAGGAGAAGACTGCGTTCATAACCCCCTGCGTCACTTATTGTTACAGGGTGATGCCCTTTGGATTGAAAAACGTGGGAGCAACATACCAGCGACTCGTCACGAAGATGTTTATGAAGGAAACTGCGATTCAGATTTGAAACTTCTCCTAAAGAGACTACTATGGCTGATGCACAGTATGACAGATTTTAAAAAATCTGATTTCTGCACTATGCAGCGGAAATCAGCCATAAAGAATCGCATAGAAACTCCATTAAATCATGATCAACATGTGTTTAATTAATAGAGATGATAGAAGACTATTACCTCGAAGATTTGTAGACTTCAAGTCTCTGAAAAAATAGATCCAAAGGCCCGAACTCAGACTTGCAATTTGCAAACAAGTTGCTGGAATTTTCTGCACTAGTATTGCCTTTGATCTTCTCCTCTATCTTACTTCCAAATCTGATTGGCTAAGATGGTGGGATCTTAATCTAGGAAACAAGAATTATTTTTCTAAGGAAAAATCTCAGATCTCAAAGTTTCTTCAATGAAGAAGAAACAACCTAGAGAGCTGGACGTGTGGGATGGGAACTTGCACTCTTTTAGTATGTTTCCAAGTGTTGGACGTCCAAAAGCGGGGAAGGTTTCTTTTATAGAAACTTTGAGGAAACCTTTCCCATAAAGTTATCTCTCCTCATTCTAAAAGATGTACAAAAAGGAAAGACTTATTTCCTTTAAGAAACACTCTAATTAGAAAAGGAAACCAAAAGGAACTTTCCATACAATTAGTAATCCTAGTTGTAGAACACTTACTAATTTTAAGTTCCTAATCCAAAAAGGAAACTAACTCATAGGAATACTAATCCAAAGAGGAGTCCAACTTTCCAAGTAGAGAGTCCTACTCAAAGTTGGAAACCTTACCCATGGAAATCCTATTATGGACGTCCCACATATCAATGCACACCATGGCCCACATACAATTTATCTAGAGTTAAATTCATGTATGCCATCAAAGGCCTATTTGAATTTAAACTCAAAATTATTTTTCCACTAAAATAATTCATCCTTATGTTATCTAAACATCTTAGGAAACCATGCCAATCTTGGTAAGTGACTAGAGAAGGGACCAAAAGACATATTTGCCATTGGCTCCCAAAATGACCAAAATGTCCATGCTAAACCCATAGCAACATTAAGACCATTTTAACCTTAACTCATTCCACTAGAGAGTTATGGTTGAACTCCAAGGACAAATATATATTATAATAAGCTCGTCATAAAATGACGGTTGTCTTCGACCTACTAAGTGTAATGACCTGAATGCCCCTCTATGTAACATCCATAATCGAGTCAGATTATCATATGTACTATCAACCTTCCCGATTACATCTAAACCTTAGAACTTCATATCCTTAACATAATCATCATTCGAATATCATTCTCTTGATCCAGGGAGCGACCCACAAGTTCAATATCCATATGGAACATCCATATACTAAGATCTTAGATTTTGATGATTAATCGGATAATTCTAAGGGGACGATTATTCCATCATCAGATGGCATAGATTCTATATTGCATCTGCACGTCCCAACTGATCAAGTCCGAGTACCCAAAACACAGAGCTGTTGACCCATGAAAAGAATCTCACCCATAGTGAATTAAAGCACAAGAACTTGACTTCGTCAGTTCATCCACAAATGCTCAAGATTAAGAGCACCGGTTACTCAGTAGCATGAGGTGACTTGATCTCTTTTCTGTGATAGTACTATTTTTGAGATCACACCTACCATGGTCCTGTTCAATGCATTGCATATGCACTAATGAGATGAATCCGGGAAATCCCTCCCATGACTTAGGTAAGTCACCTTGAATACAGGAGAGTCTCTCATTATAACTTATACCAAGATGAAGTGCCCAGCTCCATCTCTCAGTTATGAACAAATATGATGTTTCCAGTTGTCCATGAATTAGACCTATCTGTGCGTAGACACTACACACCTAATTCATTTACTAGAAACAATGGGCCTTACGCAACCATACATATATACATGTTTAAGCATAAAAGAGTCTTTCAATTAAATAACCAGTAAATATCCAGTAACAAAGGATGAGAGTGCAGCTAGTGGGCTTTAGGGCATACACCAATCCCAACAGTTTCAGGCTCAGCTCGGCAAAACTGTCGAAGTATATATTGACGACATGGTCGTCAAATCCAAGCAGTCTCACGACCATCTGGCAGACTTGGCTCAAATCTTCAGCATACTCAGGGAGTTCAAGCTCAAGTTGAACGCCTCCAAATGCGCTTTCGGCGTCGCTTCCGGCAAATTCCTCGGAAGTTTGGTGACATGGAGAGGGATAGAAGCCAATCCGGACTAGATCACGGCGATCTTGGGAGTCCAGAGTCCGACGGCTACAAAGGAGGTCCAAAAGCTAACTGGAATGGCCGCCGCACTCAATCGATTCATCAGCAGATCATCAGATAAGTGCAGGCCTTTCTTTCAACTTTTAAGGAGAAACTTAAATTTTCAATGGACCCCTGAGTGCGACCAAGCACTGCAAGCACTTAAAACCTATATTTCTTCACCACCCTTGCTCTCTACCCCAACTCAGGGGGAGACGTTGTATTTATATCTAGCGGTCTCGGATCATGCAGTGAGCTCTGTCCTCGTCAGAGATGATGATAAGCTGCAAAAGCCAATCTATTACACGAGCAAGATCCTTCTTAATGCCGAGACTAGATACCTTTTGCTTGAGAAGCTCGTGCTGGCACTCGTCAATGCCTCACGTAAGCTCTCTCATTGTTTTCAGTTCCACACCATTGTGGTTGTTACGGAGCACCCACTCCGGTCCATCTTCAAAAGCTGACTTTTCAGGAAGAATCTCAAAGTGGGCGGTCGAACTGGGGCAGTATGACATCCAATATCAACCCAGGACTGTTATCAAAGCCCAGATTTTGGCAAATTTCATCGTTGAGTTCGTTTCTCCGAGCTCGGTTTCAACCCACCCTGGCACCGAACTGGGGGGCATAAGGCATGAAAGCGAAGTCACCGAGGTCGATGAACTATCTCGGAGCCAAGCCCTTAACTCGGCATGGAAAGTCTTCGTCAACGGATCATCTACTTCCAAGAGAGCTGGAGCGGGCATAGTCCTCCAATCGCCAGAAGGATTGGTCATAGAACAAGCTCTGACCCTGGACTTCAAAGCAACAAACAACGAAGCTGAGTACGAGGCTGTGATTGCGGGACTAAAAAGTGCCCAAATCCTTGGAGCCCAGCAATTTGTGGTCTTCAGCGATTCACAATTGGTGACGAGCCAGCTAACTGGAGACTTCCAAGCCCGGGACGACAGGATGGCGGCCTATCTAGCCCTCGTAAAGAAACTTCTCACTCATTTCCAAACAGCCGAAGTCAGGCAGATCTCCAGGGATACTAACACGCATGCTGATGCGCTCGCAAACCTGGCCTCCGCTGTCGAAGCAGGAAAGAAAAGAACTGTTGAGGTTGGGTCGATACCGAGATCAAGCTTAGAGCTCCATCCGTCTCGGCAGGTTCTATGCCTTGATCTTGGCCCGAGCTGGATGGACCCGATCACTTCCTACCTCAAAGATGATCAGCTCCTCGAAGATAAAAATGAGGCTCACCGGATCAGACTCAAGGCAGTTCGATTCTGGCCGTCTCCCAAAGGCAAGCTCTACAGAAAATCCTTCACTGGTCCCTACCTCCAATGCGTTCATCCGAGCAAGGTTGACGACTTTTTGTACGAAATTCACGAAGGGATTTGTGGAAGCCACATCGGAGGACGGTTGCTGGCATACCGAGCTATCAACCAAGGTTACTGGTAGCCGTATATGCAGGACGCGCAGATATATGCCAGGAAGTGTGAAAAGTGCCAGAAGTTCTCTCATTCTCTTCATCTGCCAGCGTAGGACTTGAGCCCCCTCTCCAGCCTGTGGCCCTTCGCCCAATGGGGGCTGGACATTGTGGGACCTCTCCATCGGGCTCCAGGGAATAAGAGATGGTTGATAGTTGCCACTGATTTTTTCACAAAGTGGGTCGAAGCTGAACCGCTGTCCTCCATCACCGAGAGGGATTCCAAGAATTTCGTGTGGAAGAATATCATTACAAGGTTCAGCATCCCCAGAACTTTGATCTCGGACAACGAGACTCAGTTCGACTCCAATTTCTTCAGAAGCTTCTGTCAAAAGCATGGCATCTGAAACCACTACTCCACCCCGGCGTACCCACAGAGCAATGGTCAGGCCGAGATTTCTGACAAAGTATTGCTTGACGGCCTGAAAAAGCGACTGGACCGGATAAAAGGAAGATGGGTAGAAGAGCTCCCTAGTGTTCTATGGGCGTACAGGACAACCCCGAGGCGTTCCACTTCGGCGACACCTTTTTCTTTGGCCTATGGGATGGAAGCGATCATTCCCCTAGAAATTGGCCTCCCTACCCTGAGATCAGAACTTGTTGATCAAGGCCGAAACGAGATGAACCTAGCAATGGAACTGGACCTGGCCGACGAACGCAGAGAAGCAGCGGCCATACGACTGGCCGACTACCAGCGACAGTTAACCAAAGTATACAATGAAAGGGTCAAGGAGAGGAGCTTCTCGGTAGAAGAACTGGTCCTGAAGAAGACCCTCCCGGTTGACAGAGTTCCAAATGAAGGCAAACTAGCTCCGAACTGGCATGGCCCGTTCATGGTAGTTTCGGTAGCAGGGCGATCTTCGTACAAGCTCGAGGACTTGGAGTGCAGGCGGTTGCCGAGACCGTGGAATGCAACCCACCTCAAGAAGTTCTTTTTCTAGAGATGTAATAAAAATTCCATGATCAATAAAAGCAGCCTTCGCCCTGTCATCAATTTGCGTCGTCAAATTTCGGAGTTAGGCAACAGCAGATACCAGGGATTGACTTCGGGTTCATACACCCAGTCGCTCTCAAAATTTGGGTTCATACACCCTGAGACTGACCTCGGGTGCATACACCCAGGCATCTCAACATTTTGGGTTCACGCACCCAGGGACTGACTCAGGGTTCATACACCCAGTCGCTCTCAAAACTCGGGTTCATACACCCTGAGACTGACCTCGGGTTCATACACCCTGAGACTGACCTCGGGTTCATACACCCAGGCATCTCAAAATTTTGGGTTCACGCACCCAGGGACTGACTCAGGGTTCATACACCCAGTCACTCTCAAAACTCGGGTTCATACACCCTGAGACTGACCTCAGGTTCATACACCCAGGCTTCTCAAAACTTTGGGTTCACGCACCCAGGGACTGACTTCGGGTTCACACCCAGTCGCTCCTAAAACTCTGGGTTCATACACCCTGGGACCGACTTCGGGTTAACACCCAGTCGCTCCTAAAACTCTGGGTTCATACACCCTGGGACCGACTTCGGGTTCATACACTCAGTCGTTCCCAAAACTTTGGGTTCCTATACCCCCGAGACTAATCCCGGGGCCGGGCTCGCGTACCCGAGTTTCTCAAAATTCTGGGTTCACCTCGGCCAATAACAGTCTTTAAAAGACAACAGTAAAAGTACAGAAAAATGCAAAAAAAAAAAAAAAAAATGCAGCACAGAGATGCATAAACATAGAGAGTCCATTTGAATTGGATCAAGCTTCATTTGTATTAATTATAATATCCTCATTACATAAGTTGCAGAAAAGCAAAGAAAAATACAGTAAGGAGGCTCGCTGTCCTCTAAAAACAAAAAAGTGGATGGGAGAGAAAAAGGTCTCGGAAGCGCCACCATGGCACCAGGAGCTCTACAATACCCTATGGTTGGTTAGACCAAAATTTGCAATCAAGCTCCTGGTCCGCTGCAAATGCTTGGATCGCCATAGAACCAAGTCTGCAACCAACTCCTAGCCGCATCGACAGGAGTTGACCTCCACGCAGCCGCATGGGTAGGAGTTGATCGAGGACCCGCGTTCAGAGAACGCGCGGTCCATGGCGACCAGATTCAGAGAACGCGCGGACCACGACCACCGGGTACAACTTCTCCCAGAGGAAGTTCTCAGCCGCAAAGGATCCACACGGAACGAGGAGTCTTGAGGCATTCCTGAGAGATGGAATCACCAGAGCATCTCGCGAGGCGTTTGGCGGGGACAGGCAGATCTTCGTGCCCTTACGAGGCATGAGAAACCGCTGTTGTGAACCTCTCATCCTTCACCGGCACATCTCCCCCACTCAAGATAACGATGGACACACAGCAAATGAGAGGTTCTATTTATAGTGGGAGAGGAGGTTCGGATTCCAAGACCTCATTAATGAAACGTGGCCTCCCATGCCTCGCGCGGGGCGCACGTTTCCTATGAGTTGCCTGGTCGATCTGATGGTGACAAGTGGAGTCATCCGCTCGTTTTCCGCATCGACCGTACCGCTGTACTTATTGCTATTTATGAGCCTCAGATTACAGGATACCAAGGCGGAAAACTATGGAGACCACTAGGTGTCCTCTTTCCAACTCAGACAATCCTCTTACCGCAAGCCACCAATTTGAGCTGTTACTCTGCTCTATAAATAGGAGAATTCTCTATAAATAGGATAACGTTCCATAACAAAGGTATGCATAGACATCCCCTCTTGAGCCGTACTCTGCCTCTCTTCTCCCTCTTCCTCCTCTGTTTAGTTCATACACTAACTTAGGCATCGGAGAGCCTTGCGCCACCCAGGCCATGGTCCTCTGACCGTTTGTTCCTCCCCTTTCAGGCTTAAAGGCAACTGACCTTCATCATATGTTTGGATAAGTCCTACCAAGCACCCCATAATCTTGTGAGTTATAATTTTTGCACTTACAATCAATATTATAAGGGTCTTATTAATGTCAAACTAGAGACCCTTCATCATGATTACCAACATTAGGTGGGTCCCATACTATCAAAATTAGCTGGGTTTCTAATTAATTACCAAAATTGAATTGTGCGATTGTAGTTAGAAATTTGTCATCATTAAATTGGTCCCACTATTTGATAGCTCCCCTTGTGTTAGTATGACTACAAATATCAAATGGGTCCCATAATGATTTCTTAAGATAGATTCATCAATGATGCTTGACATTAGATAAGGTTTTACCAATAAAAAAAATAAAAAAATAGATAGGCTCATTTGTGATAATCACCATAGATGTTACACTATGGCTATCAACATTTGGTGGACCTACCTTAATCAAACAATATTGCTTGGATCTCAAGGTTTTAACATTTAATCATGTGATTTTTTAACAATAGTGGGTCCTACCATGATTATTAACACGTGTGATTACTAATTAGTGGGTCTTGCATTGGGTCAATTGATTACTTTCATTCCGTTTTTTATTTAGTATACCATCTTGTGAGTTTTTTTATAAATTGCCAAACACTTATTGAAATTTGTAAAAATTGCCAAACACCATAAGTGACACTATATAATAATATGACACTATTTTGTTCTATGATAATGAAATCTTACAATATTTAAACTAGTTGATATTATATTATGTAGTTATCCAAACACCCCCTAAGTCTTTCCATGGAAGATGTGTCTATCTTGATTGTCCTACTGAAATTTAGCATAAGGGAGGGGGGAGGGCTATTTTTGTCATAGAATGTGATAATCATTGTTGGTATCAATCGTTTCATGAGGCATCCTTGTAACTTAAATAATTCCTCTTGGCTAGCCTGCATGTTTGTCTAATGGATAAAAGATAGGCCTACCCCACTCAAACACGTGGGATTTTGTTATAAGAAAGCAGGCATGGTAAAGGAAATGTTGGTTCGCAAAATAAATTAGCCACACACAGGCCCTCCTCATGAGCTGACCATTGTTACGAAGATTGTCGGTAGTTTTAATTTACCTACCCGCTGTATTCCTAAAACATCAATAACCTGTAACTATTGTAAGAAATTGAAAATATCATAAAATATTGAAAATAATGTGGTACTAATGTGATATTTTCCTACAACCTTTATGTGTGCAGCCCAAAAAGGGGCTAAGGGCTTCAAATAATGGGCCAGATCCAACCTAGGTCATTGGGGCCATGCCCAAGGCCCACAGCTGGCCTAACAGGTTTATTTCTCGATAAAGCAAATAAATCAACGTCCTTTAATATCTTTGATAGGATTGTTAAGGATCTTCTTTATTTAATTTCTTTTTTTATTAGGCTTTAGATTCAATGAACCTTTTGTTTTAGGGGTTGTTTGTTTGCACTCATGTGCATATGTAAATTATGCACATGCTCTAAGGGAGTCGTTTGTCTTTTACACATATTTTGCGTACGTGATTGTTGAATGTACAATTGTTGTGTATGTAATCTTTACAGATGCATTTCTGTTTATAACGTTTGTGTGTCAGCACCATCTTCACATCATTTACGCATGTTCTTCATTTTTTACCACTTTTGTTTGAATGGCATTCTTAGATGTGATAACATTATTTTTGTAAACTATATTTAAATAAATTTTAATGAAGTGCAGATAAAATTCTCATATAATCAGCATTTATCAAGTGTGAATCTGATATTTTAATAATGTGTGTTATGGTATGAGCTCAAATTGCCTCACTTTGGTTGGGGCAATTGTGTTTTATGCCTTGTTTAGGCCCAGATCTTCAATTGCAACCTTTTCATCGATATTTTTTTTTTCATATTCTTAATTCTTTTGTTGAAATTCCTTTTAACAACTAAATGCACATTGTAGCAAGTAAATACACATGGTTCTTTGTCATTATCAGAACTGTTACTTCTGAACATTGTACTCGATCATAAAAAAAATGTGCTTTATTTAAGGATTAAAAATTGTCAAACTTTGAGGCTCTTGAATCAAGAGTTAGGATGATGATGGGAATTATGACAATCACGCGAAGATCTTTCCATCCCTCTCATCTCTCTTATGATTGGTATCACATCATCTTTAACACTGTTTGATAGGACAGACATTAGCAAAGGGTAGTGACAAAATCAAATCCCAAAGGAGGCATTCAGATGTTGTTGCCCAGTGTCATTGTTTACGTAGGCAGATATGCAAAAATTCCATGATTTTCTATTATCTGGATATTCTTTGAAGATTGCATCAAATTCATTCTGTAATAGACTTGTATTCATTAAATCATATGGATGAAAACACCATTAAAAAAAGGGATAAATGCAGAATACCTACCTGTACTTTGCACGTATTTCAGACTACCTCTCTATAGTTTCGTATTTTGTACTAAACCTACCTGTATTTTAAATCATAATACAAATAGAGACGTCCGTAACGGAAAAGATGGAATGACGGATTTACCCCTCTATATATAACTCGTGTCTTGCCCTTTTTTTTTTGCTTGCGGTTAGGGTTCTTCAAAGGCGAGGCGATTTTGGGAGAAACCGCCGCCCCTCCTTCAAGAAGCGATCTGGATTGGATAGGCTGAGCGATTTCAGACTTTGTTAAAGCATCAAGAAGCTTCGGCGAGAATCCATCCAAGACTAACACGAGAATAGCCAAAATAAAGGAAAAAGGCATACCTCGCTCCACAGGGTTTCTCTTCATCGTCATCTCTTTCTTTTTTCCTGATTCCTCTCTTTCTTTCCGTTTTCTTCTTTTTATATCCCTCCCCTGCATTTGCCACCTTAAAGCTATTGAACAGGTGGACCCTACCATGTTAATTGATGGCCCAAAACTAGGCAGCAGGTCTGCATACATGTCGCCCGTCTGATGAGTGTTTCTGCCTACCATGTTAATTGATGGCCCAAAACTAGGCAGCAGGTCTACATACCTGTTTGGTGCATTGCTCTTCTTCCTAGATATGAAGAATGCAATCCCAATAAAGCAATCCAAGAAAAAGGCTCCCAAAGCGAAGACAGTCTCGATAAAGGCTCCCAAAGCGAAGACAGTCTCGATAAAAAGGTTATTTAAGCAACTGTTCACATGATCAGGTAGGCATCTATTTTTTCAAAATTTTGTGCCTGAGATCGTGGGTGTCGATCAACCGCATTGTGTTGGTGGCGGTAACGCTATCCTTTCATGAATGTACCTGAGTTTTCAGCTGTGTGACAAAGTCCCTCTGAGATTGCAGTGTTGGTGCATTTAATTGAAGTGGGGTGCATTTAATTGAAGTGGGATTAACTTTAAATTGTAAGAACTTTAGTACTATGGTTTTGCATTCAAGTTTTAAGAAAACGAATTTGCAGCAAGAATCATATTGAGGTCTTGGTTTACAAAAAATTCATTTTCATTAGTTTTTGTTACAAATGATCCGATGGCCGAAGAAGATGACTAACAGATGCTCCCCTCTTGATGGCTGAAGAAGACGACCGAGAGCTGCTCATAAACTCATGGCTACAATAAGGGAACTCAATCTTTCTATTCATTTTTTATAGGGTAGGTTCAGGGGCAAAACAGTCTCGTGCTAAAGCCATTTGGAAGAGTAAGTTGCCGCCAGTCTGCCATACAAACCATTTATACATATACGCCGTTAAGACTAACAGAATCCATCACTTTTGCATATTAATTACAAAACTACAGGGGGGTACTCTGAAATACTTGCAAAGTACAGGTAGGTATATTGCATTTATCCCTTAAAAAAAAACACTGGTGTTTTCTTTGCCCTCCATCATTCCCAAAGATCACCCATCCGACCATCTTCTCTAAACCAGTGTTAAGTTCCACCTTTTTTATGTATCCACTTCCCATTTGAAAATGCCCATCTATATTCTTTGCATTTCAAAATTAAGAAAAAAAAAATCTGTGATCGGGGCTTTCACATCCCCGATTTGGATTAGCATGTGTCCTAAATCGAAAGATGTAACTAGTGTGGGGTTCGAGTGATTCCGACTCTTATTATAATATTTTTCCCTACAATTTTACCCACAGGATTGTAATAAAATGAAGGGGATTTAACGGAAAAAACCCTCCTAAACAGGGTATTATTGCAATTGGCCATAGTAAAAAACATCAGACAGATTGGGCTCTGAATTCACCTTTTTTTTTTTTTTTTTGTCTTTTAGCGCTATAGTCGATATCGACTATCCCTGTGTATAATACCGAAACCCATTATTTTTCTGTTCGTCTTTTTCTTCTTTTCCCCCTTTTCCCCTTTCATCTATTCCTCTCTCTTGTTCTCTCTTGATCTCTGCAACTGTTCTCAAATCACAATCTTTGAGAAGGAGGAAGAATGAAAGAGAAAGCTGGTGGGTGTGTGAAGATGAGATGCACGGAGATGGAGGTGTGCGTAGGGGCTGTGAGGGCGGAGTGCAGCAGTGAAGGAGGGGGAAAGGAGAAAAGAAGATGAGGAAAGAAAGAGAAAAAAAAAAAGGAAAGAGAGGGAGAAAGAAGAAAGAAAGAAAGGATTGTGCATTGGCGTGGAGTGCAATGGGTGGCAAAGGGCAGTGCAGGGAGAAAGGAGAAGAAGAAGGAGAGAGGGGAAGGAAGAAAGAAAGAAAGAAAGGAACAGGCGAAGACCAGATCAGATTTGCAAGCCCAGATCCTCTGAGTTTCTCCTCTTCTTCGATCAAATCAGATTTCTCTGGTTCGTCTTCTGCGCTGCAATCCAAGACCGAGGAATGGTCTTCTTCTCCATTCACGGTGGTCGAACGAGTCCTCTATTGCTTCTCTGATGTTACTGTATCCAATAATCTCTTTGCAATGTTCAAGGTTGGAGTGAACTCAGGTGAGGTGTTCATGGCTGATTTGAAGAAGCTTGATAGAGTGAGTCCATGGGTTTGTTTCGGGGATGGTAGAAAGGGTAGCAATGGGAAGAAGGAGGGTTCTAATTTCAAGAATATTAAGAGCCATGGGAGGCGGGTTTTTTGCAGCAAAGGTGGGGATTTAGAACTGTGGTCTGAGGTGAAAATGGGTTCCTATAGAAATGGTGAAGATGGGTTGGGAGAGAGGGTTTTTAGAAGGAATCTGATGGGGAGGTTGAAGGATATTGGAGGTTGCAGGGTAACCCAGATGGCCTTTGGTGGAAATAAGATGGTCTTGGCCATGAAGGATCAGCAGTCTGTTGAGGTGTGACAGAGTTCTGTTAGAATCTGAATTAGGCAGGGGAGGATTATTAGTTGATTGTATTGTATTACTTCACATCTATTGAGGTATGGCAGAGATCTTTTGGGTACATGGAAGTGTAGTTGATTGCATTGTATTACTTGACACCAGAATTTTCTTCTGTTTCTCTGTTTGTTTTGATTCACTATAAATGAATGAGGTATCATTTGTTGTCTGTGCTTTGTGTAAGCAGTGTTGTAAATGTGCATATCTCTTGTTGTGAGTAGTTTTTTTGTTGTGAGAAGAAAGGTATGAGAAATGATAATTGAATTATTTTGTAGCAGAATTGTCATTGAATTATTCAAGAGAAGTTGGCAAGTGAATGCTAATTTGATGTAATTTTCTTAGCTGGTTAGACAGAGAGGCCAAACATAGATACTTACTTTCTTTACTTCGTAATTGAAATTGTGGAACTTGTGGGCAGTGGTTGTTGAACTTCTATGGTTTTGGGCAGTTGGATTTATGTTGTGGAACTTTGTGTACCATTATTTGAAATTGAATGGTTTGTCAAAATGGTTGTGGATTGATTGTATGAATGGAATGTACCAATATATTTAGAACAATGTTAAGTACAATGGAATGATTTGGAATGCTTTTAAAACCTTAGAGTCCATAATGGGGTTGAATGGATTCTTTTGGACCTGCTAGAGACAATTCTTTTGGATTCTTTGTTTACAATTGCAATAAAAATAGGCTATAAAACTAGCCTACTCGTATATAGAATAATGTTTAGTACAATGGAATGTACCATTGTCTAGTTTGTTTAACATGACCAATAGTCGATATCGACTATTTAACTGAAGCCTAAAAAACACAGTCATAGTCGATATCGACTATTTTGCTGAAACCTAAAAACCACAGTCATAGTCGATATTGACTATTGTCATATTCGATATCGACTATTTAGCTGAAACATAAAAAACACAGTCAGTCGATATCGACTATTTTCATGGTCGATATCGACTATTTAGCTGAAACATAAAAAACACAGTCATATCGACTATTGTCATGGTCGCTATGGACTATTTAGCTGAAACATAAAAAACATAGTCATAGTTGATATCGACTATGATATAATACTATAACCGTCTAAGTGTAGCTCTAGATCGGGTTAGCTAATCATCTTCAATAATAAAAGTGTAAAAAAATAAAAACATCAATAATGGGACAATACAAACAACCATTTTATTATCATAGATAAGTTTTCAACAATATATAACCCTAAAAAAATGGGCGATCCTTACAAAAGGAAAAAGTATGTTTAGCACTTGTGATAACATATACAATTCCACTACTAGTAATAAACCCATCAACATATATACATTCACAATAAATAACATTTACAAGACACCAGTGACAACATATATCAAAGACAACTTTCCAAAAAACCTTTACAAGTTCCCCAACCACACTGCATAAGAGTTTTCTTTCACAAAGGAGAGGAAAAAAACGAAACAGAAGTCTTCATGCTCACAAGGCCTCTCCGTCTACTGCCCAAACACTTCATTGCTTACTCCTCTTAACCAGCTAATAACAGGGTGATCAATGTAATGGATGTCGGACTGTGTAAATGTGATGAGACGGCGGTAAACACAATGCTCCGCGAATGCAACAACGAATACTCCGCAGTCATTACCATTGTCTTGATGAGGAATGTCTTAGGTGATGTCGATAACTTTGTTAATGAGTGTTCTTTAGGATCAACTCCATGGACAATGTCTTCATGAACCTGCAAAATATCAAATGTGTTAGTTGGCCAATTAATAATCTAAGCCTTTTTACTCATCTAGCGCACAAAAATGAAAAAAAAAAAAAAAAGGAGACAAGAGAAGGTGAGATTAGAGGCAGAAGAACAAGGCAAAAGGAACACCCAACACGAGAGAGAGAGAGAGAGAGAGAGAGAGAGAGGTGCATGTGTATATTGGGTTATTTTCTTAAAGAGATTGTGTCATCTCTTGCGCTCTAGCATTGAAGCAGTTTTATGGAAATTCAGCTGATGCATCTAGACTGCAAGTTGGTGGAGGTCACACTGGATATTAGAGCTAATATCAGCCCTTTTGGGGTTTGCACCTCCAATGATCTTCTAGGGGTTGCATGCGAATCCATGGGGATAGGGATGATGGAAAAGGTCTCATCATGGATAAAGGTTAGTAAAACAAATCAGTCCCCTTAAGTATTCCCAACCCTTGATTTAGTAGTCTCATGGTTCAAGGGTCTTTTAAGTTTACTTTTCTTTGATATTCAATCTAATGTTAAGTAAAGGTAGGGTGTCAAACCAGGCCAAGTGCGAGATCATGGGGTGTAGTGAGCCCCATAGAATGGGGTATACTGGTGAAAGGTGGACCAAAGTGGGCCCCATCGAAATCGACACCCCTTTATAGTATGCTCATAAAAGAGGGTGTTGTTCATACTAATCTGTTTCTGAATGTTGTGGTTGTCTTGAGCCAGTATCAATGTATCATATATGCTTGAAGCATGGCCAATGTCGGACTCTGCTTCATTGTTCTGCTCCACCATTTTCCTTAGCATCAGTAAGATCAGCTATGATTCCACAATCAATACTAGAAACACATGCTCCAAAATTTTCACTTCTAAAGAAAGCATCTAAATCCAGATATTGCACATAGACAAACATAACAAATATATATCTGCACCATTTCTCTCAAACTTCAATTGAACACCATAAAAAACAGCAAAATCAGAATACATTTGCTGCAGAACTGTTGCAAAATCCAATTACAGTAACAAGTAAACTAAAAAACACGGTGTCAAAAACCAGAATACCTTTGAATTCTGTGTAGGCAATTTGACTTTCATTTAATTTATTTGGAAGCGTTGATATTTTATTATATGCACTCATGGCGACTTAAATGTTTTGTCATTCAGAACATTCATCTTGTTAACCATATCACTGGTGGTTATATCTCCAAAATACATACTCTTTAATTGAATGGTTTGAGACAATAAATGGTTAAAAGGTAGTAGGCAAATAATCCTCCTTAAGTGCATTGACTAGCTTTTCATGTGATTGGCTAAGATTGTCAGATCAAATTGATATTGGAAATAAAAGATGAACAACAGAAAGCCAACCTCACAAGCAGCCTATATAGAACAAATAAAAGATGAATCATTTTATAAGCAGAAATCGGTCTGTGTTGGTTTGGGTTCCGGAAGTCGATCGCCGGGATCGGAGAAGGAGACCGGGAAAGGGTGTGGTTGTTGCGGTCAGAAATAGAGGACTGGTTCGGCCACCGTGAATGGAGAAGAAGACCATTCCTCGGTATTGGATTGCGGCACAGAAGACGAACCAGAGAAATCTAATTTGATCGAAGAAGAGGAGAAACTCAGAGGATCTGGGCTTGCAAATCTGATCTGGTCTTCGCCTGTTC
This sequence comes from Litsea cubeba, assembly GCA_012931725.1. NCBI lineage: Eukaryota > Viridiplantae > Streptophyta > Magnoliopsida > Laurales > Lauraceae > Litsea > Litsea cubeba. The sequence goes on along the minus strand of CM022955.1, from coordinate 20,989,927 downwards.
CTTTCTTTCTTTCTTCCTTCCCCTCTCTCCCTCTTCTTTTCCTTTCTCCCTGCATTGCCCTTTGCCACCCACTGCACTCCATGCCAATGCACAGTCCTTTTTTTTTTCTTCCTTCTCCCTCTCTTTCCTTTTCCTTTTTCTCTTTCTTTCCTCCTCTTCTTTTCTCTTTTCCCCCTCCTTCACTGCTACACTCCGCCCTCACAGCCCCTGCACACACCTCCATCTCCATGCATCTCATCTTCACACACCTACCAGCTTTCTCTTTCCTTCTTCCTCCTTCTAAAAGATTGTGATTTGAGATCAGTTGCAGAGAGCAAGAGAGAACAAGAGAGAGAGAGGAAGACATGAAAGGGGAAAAGGGGGAAAAGAGGAAGAAGACGAACGAGGAAAAATGGGTTTCGGTCTTTATTATAGACAGGGTTAGTCGATATCGACTATAGAGCTAAAAGACAAAAAAAAAAAAAAAAAAAAAAAAAAAAAAAAAAAAACGTGGATTCAGGGCCCAATCTGTCTGATGTTTTTTACTGGGGCCAATTGCAATAATATCCTTTTTAGGAGGGTTTTTCCTGTTAAATCCCCTAAAATGAAAGAGCATAAAGAGAGAAAGAGGAAGAGAAAAAGTTTGGAGGAAATTGTCAGTGCCTCAATGGAGGATCGACTACTTGTATTTATAATCAGATTGTGCCTTAATCAAGGCTCTAAACATGCTAAGTATACAATTAGAATAATGAAAGAATATCTCCTAATCTATACAGGGAAATAAGAAGAGAGAAATTAGCTATACAGTGGAGAGAGATTAGCTTATACAATCTACACAATATCCCACGGGAGGGACTATACATGGGCCTGGATGGGCTGGGCCTATCTTAAAGGCCTTTTATCTTCTCCACTCCCCCTCAAATTGATGTGGTAAGGTAGAGAACATCAATTTGTTAGTTCATGATGACACGTTTTGGGAAGTGCTATTGTGAATATATCCGCCAATTGGTTAAAAGAAGAGACATGAGAAAAGTTTGTTGGAAGTAGGTGGGCCTCGTGGATAGGTTTCAAAAACTTTTGACCCACTTGATGCAATGATCAATTATCCATAAGGCTACCCACCCAATCCAGGATCCAAGACCTCAATATCAGATGATCAGTAAGAAACTATCTCTAAGATAGAAAATAGCATCACAATGCATCCACAATAAATCTACAACATACAAGGAGTAGATCTTACCTTGGGAGCTTGGTAGTGCTCTAATGGAGAAGTTGAGAACTTGCTTGATGAATAACTTTTCTTTGTAGCAAATTAGGATCTATAAGACCTAATTGTCTTCCACGCTATGACATGTATCAGATCTCTTTTCTTAAGGAGAATTGTGGGTTCTCCAAAAGAAACCAACTAGAAGCTTTAAGGAAACCAGAAGAGAAACTAGATTAGAGAAGGGAGGAGAGGGCGTACAACAACTTGCACTTGTTGGGCATGGATTCCAAGGGATGGAATTGCATGGGACGTCCAACACAAAGCTCCCTTATTTATAGCTCCAAGCAATCTCCTCTTACTAATTATTATTAGAAGTCTTACTTCCATAACAATTAGTAACTTTCTACTTTCTAATTATTATTAAAAGTCTCACTTTCATAACAATTAGTAACTTTATATTTCCTTTCCTTTTGAGTTCAAGTAGAATTAATGACTTTTGAATAACTTGGGCTAGCGTGGGGACCACTAGGGATTCCATAGAAACCTGGCTCTAACTGGGACACCCAGACCGCACGTCTCATGTGCAATCCGGCCCACAATTAATTGTAAATAACTCCACCATATAAATGCAACTGAACTCCAGTCTTAGGAATAAATTACATAAAGACCCTAAACTTCCATATGACTACAAGTAGGCCCCTCCATCTTTATCCATTGATCAATTGGACATGTCCACCAAATTAGATCTATATCTTATTATTCTTGAGACCCAATCAATTATAGTGATCATCAGTACCATCCAATTAACTCTTAATTGAGATGGGTGCACACTTACCAATGATAAATCCAGTAATTGGCACAAATGGATAATGATGATAGATTCCATCTCAACTATTGAATGTTTCCACAGTCCTACTACCACGTACCCAAGACACCGAGGTATTGACCTACAATCGCCTCACTCATTGGTGACTCAAAGCAAATGAATAGACAGAAACGTGAGTCCATTAATGTCTCAGGATTATGAGCCTATTGCTAGGGAATTATGAGAGCAGACCTTAAATTAAAGACAATGTTTCATAAGGTGCTTCTCATGGTCCTTCAATACATCCAATGTACCAGCATGATGATCTAGAGTCTTACACTCTGATGATTAAGAGAAATCACACTATCTCATAGTGATCATAATACTGCAACCTTGTCAGATGAGATGCCCAATCTCATCATTGGTTGTGAAGCTATTTAAGTATAAGATTTGCGACATATGTCTCCCGTATGTGAATCTCATCCATACACGTATTACATTTAATATACTTGTGGACTCCGGTTCATCTCATGAACCATCATGTCATTCGTATTGGTTATGTGCAAGTAAGTAATAAAATACTATTCATCTCATGAAGGGAAAGCATGATTATATTGATAAATAAAGAAATAAATCAATTTATTACATCATCCACTGGATTGAGACCATATAATCTAAGAATCTCCCACTTAAACTCAATGTCAGTTTAAGTTGCATGTCATGCCCATCCCGTCTACATGCCGCTCAAAGACTTTGGTAGTCAAATGCTTTGTAAAGGGATCTGCGAGATTGTCCGCAGATGCTATCTTGGTGATGACTATGTCACTTTTCTACACAATCTCTCTGACCAGATGGTACTTCCTCTGTACATGCTTTTGGCTATTATGACTTCTGGGTTCCTTGGTTTGGGCGACTGCCCCACTACTGTCATAGTAAACTATGAGCGGCTGTCGCACTAAAGGTACCACTCCAAGTTTCATTTAAATATAAGGAATCTTTTTAGCCATACTGCTTCCTTAGCTGTTTCACAAGCTGCTACAGTATAAACATATACCTAGAAGTATGCGCAAATCAACAGCAAGGTGAGGTTTGTGGGGATTGCTAAGAAACTGGCTAACCATATGAATGACATGAGAAATATCTGGCCGAGTCATAGTTAAGTAGAGCAAACTACCAACTATCCGCTGGAAAATAGAGGGATTATCCAAGGGAGGGCCATCATCCGTACTGATTTTGCTGTTCAATTTCATTGGAGTGTCGAAAGTGTGAGCATAATCAAGCCTGGCCGAAGTGGGCAAATCTGTAGCATATTTGCGCTAATGGACCCTAATGCCTGATTTGTTACGCACAAACTCAAGCCCAAGAAAGTAGGTGAGAGGACCAAGATCTTCATTCTGAAGTGGCGAGTAAGATGGTGTTTGAGATCCATGATGTTTGAGTAAGATAAAAGAATTCTGATGGATTTCATCATGGCCACTGACGAGAAAGTCTCCTCATAATTGATTCCTTCTTTCTGAGTAAACTCTTTCGCAACAAGCTTAGCTTTGAAGGTTTCAACCTTTGCATCCACCCCTCTTTTCTTCTTATAGACCCACTTACAACCGATAGGTTTTATCCCCTCTTGTGGTAGGTTTTATCCCCTCTCGTGGTTCTACAAAATCCCCGACTTGATTAGAGTACATAGACTCCATTTCTATTTGCATAGCTTGTTGCCATAGATCTGCATCTTTATATTGAACTGCATCATTATAGTTACATGGTTCGGTATCTTGCTCATCAGGGATTCTGTTGAATGACTCTCCCAAGAACGTATACCTCTCGGGTTGACAAATAACCCTCCCACTACGACGAGGCACATCCTGTGTCTGTGTATGAGTAGGGTCAAGTTGCGCTAAAACTAATCCTGGTGTACCATCAACGACATGCTAATTTGGCTCATCACCCAGCATGTTATTGTTTTCACCTAGAGTATCATCAGCGTGAGACTCGGCAACTTGAGGTGTCTCTTCCTGTGCTACTGGAATAGTTTGTGTAGGTCTTTCTCCTCTCAATTCCTTTAGAACAATTCTGCTTTTGGTTTTGTGGTCCATTACATAGTCCTCTTCTAAGAATCGAGTATTGGTGCTAATAATGATCTTTCGATCTTTAGGATTATAGAACAAACCACCTTTTGTCCCTCTGGGATATCCAACGAAAATACAAATTTCCGTCATTGGTTCCAACTTATCTGTGTTCCCTTTCAGCACATGTGCATGACTATCTTAAATCCGAATATGCTTTAAACTGGGTTTGCGCCCATTCCATAGTTCTGTGGGTGTAGTAGGTACTGACTTAGATGGAACTAAATTTAGAATGTATGCAGCCGTTTCTAGAGCATGCCCCCAGAGAGAGTTAGGTAAATCCGAATAACTCATCATTGACCTTACCATATCCATAAGAGTCCCATTCCTTCTTTCTGCAACACCATTTTGTTGAGGGGTACCTGGTGCAGACATTGTGATGTAATCCCCTCTTGAACTAAGTAATCTCTAAATTCTCCAAAGAGGTACTCACCGCCACGATCAGATCGTAGTGTCCTGATACTCTTACTTAAACGCTTCTCTGTTTCCGCCCTATACTCCTTGAATTTCTCAAAGCATTCGGACTTATGGCGCATTAAGTAAATGTACCCGTACCTTGAGTAGTCATCGATAAAAGTAACGAAATACTCAAAGCCACTTTTTGCCTAGACATTCATGGGCCACACAGATTAGAGTGAACCAATTCCAACGGTTCTTTGGCCCTATAGCCTTTTGCCGAAAAAGGCGCTTTGTCATTTTCCCTTCTAAACAAGATTCGCAGACTGGAAGTGCCTCCACTTCCAATGAATTTAATGGTCCATTTGCAACCAGTCTGGAAATCCTTTGTAGATTAATATGACCTACGCGTAAATGCCAAAAATACGTTTGGTTCAATTGCGGAGGTTCCTTTCTCTTACATGGTAGGGTAATAATGTTATTTGATTCAGTTAGTTGTAGCTTAAGAGAGATATGATCAACAATATAAAGATCATCCACCAATGAACCCAAACAGATAAAACATTTATTATACTTAATAACCACAAATTTATTAAAATAAAGGGAATATCTATCTTTAATTAACTTGGAAACAGAAATTAAATTCCTCATAATGGAGGGAACATAAAGACAATCTTTTAGAATTAAAGTCCTATCTCTACTAAAACTTAGATAAACATCTCCTACTGCAACTGCTGCCACTTTCGTAGCATCACCCATAAGCAAATAAATCTCTCCATCACTTAGCTGCCTGGTTTCTTGGAACCTCTGCAAAGAATTGCAAACATGATTAGTGGCTCCCGCATCTACACACCAGGTATCGGTAGATATAACCGTCAAACATGATTCAACAACTAGTGAATGAAATTTACCTTTATTGTTCACTTTGTTGAGAAAAGTCGGACATTGCCTTTTCCAGTGCCCTGCTTGCTTGCAATGAAAACACTTGCCCTTAGGCTTTTTCACTCCTCCCTGTGTTCCGTTGCCCCCTTGAGGAACTGTATTACGATTCTGACGCTTTTTCTGTTTCTTCTTGCATTTCGGCTTAGAAATAAAACCTTTTTTCAGCAATGTTAACAAAAGATGGCTTTTTCATAAGGCCCTCAGTAGCCTGAAGTTCCCTGAGTAATTCCGCCAGAGAAAAATTGAGTTTGTTCATATTGTAATTCATGCGAAAATTCTCAAAGGAATCAGTCAAGGATTGGAGAATGATATCGATCTGGGTCTCCCCATCAATTTCAGCTCCAAGGACCTGTAGTTCATTGAGGGGTCCCATCATTTTCAGAACATGATCCCTCACATAGGTACCTTCAGCCATCTTAGTGTTAAACGGTTCTTTCATAGCAACCTATCTAGCTGCCCGATCCTGATCACCAAACATCTCCTTGAGACTGTACATGATGTCATAAGCAGTAGGAAAATGCTGATGTTGTTGTTGCAAAACATTTGACATGGATGCCAACATGTAACATCGCGCCATCTCATCAGCCTTATTCCATTTTTGGTATGCTTATATGGCCACCTCATTGGTAGAACCATCCACAGGTTTCGCTGGGCACACATCAGTGAGCACATATTTGTACTCTTCAGCAGTTAGCACAATATCCAGATTTCTCTTCCAGTCAATGCAATTAGGTCCAGTGAGTTTGTGTTCTTTGAGAATAACAGCAAGTGGATTGAAAACACCCATCTTAAAACTTGAGAATTACATAACCATAAAATTATGATGGGCAAATTAAAACTTTGGATTCAAATAAAGGATAATGGCTCCCTCTGCCAATTAGCAAAAGAATCCAACAACAATCTAGACACCAATGCATAGTATGCCTCGATGTGAGGACTTCTACCATACTTATTTTGTTCAGATAGGACTTAACCTATTAGTTTTCCTGTCAAGGCAACAAACCGTGCCAAGTAAAACCAAACAACTGCCTTGACTTTGGTCCTATAAATAACAGAAGAGACTCAGATGGAGAGCATACTGTTGTTTATAGCTATGTGTTTACCATCATTTAATTCAAGGTCCATTATTCTGTATTCGGTCCCGTCAGATGGAGAGGTGACCTTAAATTAATAATTACCCTAAATTATCCATATGGGAGTTTGTACTGGAGATTCCATAATAAACTCATCCAATGTGGAGGAAGACTTCAAGGTCAACACATAAATCGATTACATCTCCTCCTAAACAATGATGGAGACCATGGGAACTTAAGAGGTTCCCTCTCCCACTTAGTTATTTAACAATGAGGGTTCTTTATTAAAACAATTCAATTAAGATCAGTTAGAAATCTAGTAGTAATAGGTAACTATTTCTTGACTATTATACCATTCCAAACATAATTAAACAAGTATAATATCATATTTAGCATGTTATGATAATAATAGACATCCAAGCACAAATAAAGAAAAACAACCAGCAAAAGAGTCCTAGCTATCATGTTCAAGTAGGATTCTTTCGTCTTCTTGATTGCCACTTCTCTAAAACATGCGCTTCGCGAAGGGGGTCCGGAGTATTGCCCGGCGGGGGTCGAGCTGCCCGGTCAGCTCGTGGGGGCCCAAGCAGCCCCCCCGAACTAGAAATTTTTTTTATCAAGTTCTTCATTCGAAAATGAATTTCTGCCTTCAGAACCTGTGTATCTTCTTAAGAAATTACATTGAATCCTAAGCCTCCTGAAAAACGAAGTTCACATGCTATCTCAATATAATTAAATCTTCAAGAAAAAATTACATTGAATTCTAAGCCTCCCGACGAACGGAGTTCACATGCTATTTCAATATAATTATATCACCATGATCAAAGATAAAATTTGTTAAATAGTAACCACGAATTCAATTCATGGGATCCATTCACATAACATACAACCACAATCATGATGACCATGATAGCCAGATCAATCGCTGCAAAACATAAATTAGATAGATCGCTGCAAAACAAGGGTCAGCTGCAGCAAAAGCAAATCACGTTTTTTACAGCATCCTATAATCTTACTATGTGATCTTTAATCCATAGGCAGTATCAAGATTGGCAATGATACCATTGTTAGAAGATGCCGCCAGAATCTCAAGATATTGCCTACATATTAAATGCAGAAATAACGATGATCGAAGATCATACCCGCGAGATCTCTCTGATTTGATCTCGGTATCACAGCAACTCGAAAATCTCAAGATCTTCTACTGTATTCCTTTATGCTCGAATCCGCACCAAGGAGTGGGCCTCTTCTGCGAATTCTCTCTGCTATCAAAAACAAGATTTCTCTTGTATTGTTAACCTAGTGAGCAATAGCGCATATTTATAGGCTACAGTAGGGACCCTAAGAAGTAAATAAGGAATAGGCTTCTAATGGAATTAGAAAACCCTAATTTGACCCAAATTAAAATTCTAGTTCCATAAATTATAATTCAGTCCACTAGAGAATTATAATTTCACTCTTATCCTTATTCTCAAAATAATATTTCGAGCTTCTTATTATTAAATGCTTATTAATCTCCCCACGTTAAGATTTCAAATATCCATCGATTAAATAATTACTGACATCTATATTTAATCGATATCTTCATAATTTCTTGAGACCTTACGCTTAACTTATTTGATATGTCGGACACAAAGTCCACTTGCAGGGTTTGACATTATCAAAACTTATAAGTTTCATCAAGGGGATATCATCAATCCCTATTACGGGATGTGGATTCCGTCAATAAACTAATATGCACCATACACGTAGTGTAGTCATCCAATGTACTGAGATTATCGACCCATAAAAGATCTCACTCCTTTGTAAATCAAAATTTGAAACACTAAATGTATGTGTCTATTATTTATATCGGGATGAAGAGTATAAGCACTCATAATAACCATTTGGATGTTAAACGTCTTATATAGTCAGTATGAAGACAATAAATCAAAAAAGCGGTTATGTTCAATACACACAAAGTGTACTAGCATAATGAGTTCAAACTATTCCGTTTCCCGCAGCTAAGACAAGCCCGCTGAAACATTATGCTACAATCGTACCGATGGTGTGTCCAAATCCACATAGATTGTTAACAACAACTTATATTTTATAAGAACCGACAAACAAGTCTTCCTTGTATAAGTTGAACTCTATACACCAACTTGTCTACTTTATAGAATAAAAGACACACATATGTATAATACTAAGCAATGCAATCATTTGCCCATACAAATTCTCATTAAGATGAAAGACCAAAATATACTAACAAATAAATTAGTCAAAGACAAATACATAAAAGTATGCTCTTAGTATAAATTTCCAACAAAAACACCATTTAATCTTCTAAAATCAATGAAAATCCGATAATCATAGTTTGATACCTAAGAATCACAAATTAAGTTGAAAGTGAATATTTACATGTTTAAACTCAAACTTCATAAATTGAATCAATTGGATATGCATATTGCAGTTGTTTACCTGCCTTGGTTTGGGTTCTAGCTCGTCTCTTTTTCAAATTCTCACAACCAAATCAAACTCTCAGCTATCCAACTGAGACAAGCAAAGAAGAAGATGAAGAAAATGGCTGAGATGATGGATGATGAAAATGATGAAATGATGGTGAAGATGATGACTGGTGAAGATGAAAATGGCTAGAGCAGAGAGAAACAGGAGAGAGCTGGAAAGGGCTTGGAGTTATTGGAATGAGAAGGAGGAGAAGTGAAATGAAGAAGAATGGAAAAAGTCTGGAGTTTAAGAAATTGGTGGAAATTTTGATAAATTACAGAATGGTCCACATGCATAGAAATGCATCATTTCCGATAAAATGACACATCAAACTATCGGGGCCCAAGAACAAAAGATGCTCAGAATAACATCTCTGAACCAACGAATTGAAGAAAACGAAAATCCAATCTTTACATTTAGCCCCCTAGTCTTCTCTCAAATGACAATTAGGTCCTTTCTAAGGTCAAAACCCACTGAATTTATCTTATTATTATTCTAACACACAAAACTTTGTAATTAACTGCTAAACAATATCAATTAATAATAAACACAACTAGAAATCAGGATCTCACAGGGTCTATTGATATTTGGTTATCAAACAAATGGTAACCTGTTTCAACCTATGATGCCCAGATACGGCACGAATACGACAAGGACACATCATAGACACGGCAGGGACACGGATTTTATATGTAAAAAGTGAAGTATCGGATACGATACGACACGATACATTGCCCATTTTGAAGTATCCGTGCATCATAGGTTTCAACATTTGAGACATGCCAAGACAAGAGCCATCTCGTTGGAAAATTGCCTTCTCCACCCAATTCCTCAACAAGGCCAATCACCACTATACCTATGTGGAAGAAAAGACAGAACAAAACACAATTCCAACTCATAAAAACCTAAATCAGAAAAAAATCACCAACCAAATCCACTTCTCGATCTTGGGTGTGCTCTAAATAAACACACGCACGCACACAAGTCATCAGATTTGGTGGAGAGTGGGCGTGGGCGAATGAGAGCAAAGAGGGATAGAGGATGAGACCGGTACCTGTGTAGAGATGCCGAGTGGGATTTTGCAAGTCTCGTTAGGGAGAGGAAGGGGAATACCGATTCAGTAGAGTGGAGTAGTGTTTTGATAAAAAAATAATAATAATAAAATGAGAGAAGTAGGGGAAATGGGATCGAACCCTGGTCCCTATCATGATGGTAAATACCGTTCACACTTTTGGTGTGAAGTACACATGAGAGCATGGTGTTCTTTTATGACAAAATTAGCGAAAGGTCACTAGAGTTGAATGTTTTCAGCATCCAGTCCAAGAAAAAAACTTTTTAAGGCTTATGGTCCACTCAGCTAGACTTTTATAGCCTTAGGTCCCTGAGCCCATATGTTTTCATTTTTTAGGACAAAAATGCCCCTATAATTGTTTGCCGTCAGACGCAAGGCATAGAGTAGAAGAGTAGCGAGAGAGGGGACCAGTCACCAGTCCAGCCAAGCGCTGCCGACGTCACGACACGGATTGCCTGTGCGGGCTCACACATAGAAAGGGCAAACCCGGGACCACCAGCTATCGGCAATCATTTAGATTATTCCAATATTTGAGTTTACCGATCACGAGATCCATCACCTCACGAATTTATGGCGAGTGGAAGCCTAATAGCAGAATGGTTCGTGACACACGCCAAAGATTCAGATTAAAGTAGCTTATCTTTTTTTGACTGACTGTAGCAAACCTCAATTATTGGGCTTAATGTCGACTCTTTTTGTCTTTTACCGGTGAGATTGAGATCCATCCTCATCCTCCCCCTTCTCATTTCTTATTGCTTACTTCTTCTTGTGCTCTTGATCTATTCAAGTTGCAGAGAGAAAAAGAAAAAGGAAGACGAACGAGAGAACATGGCGCTACAGGTAGTAGAAGACAAATTTATTTTAGAACTCAGATAAATTTGTTCCAAAATTCAGATAGATTTGACGAAAATTCAGATAAACTTGTCCAAAACTCAGATAGATTTGACGAAAATTCAGATAAACTTGTCCAAAACTCAGATAGATTTGACGAAAATTCAGATAAATTTGTCCAGAACTCAGATAAATTTGACGAAAATTCAGATAAATTTCACAAAAACTCAGATAAATTTGTCAAAAACTCAGATAAATTTGTTAGAAACTCAGATATATTTGCCAAAAACGAAGATAAATTTATCAAAGACTCAGATAAATTTGTAAAAATCAACCTCCGACGATGGGAACAGTTAACGTCCGGCAATGAACGGTGACAAAGAGCGGCGGGAGCGGCTGTAAATCAAAACCCCAATGAATCCCATCTCCATCACCACCACAAATTAACAAAAATCAATGAAGAAGAAGATGAATTAATTTGCAAAAACCCCCAGTTTTCATCAACCCCACAAAACCAGAAGAGGAAAAACAAGAAAAGGAAGACAAAGGAGAAGTTGCACAGAGAGAGATGGGTGGTAACGGAAAAACCAGGTGGAAGATCTCTTTTCATATTCTTCCTCCTAAAAACCAGGCCCTCAGATAAATTTGATACGAGGACTAGGTTATGGGCCGGGCTTTCGTAGCTGGTTACGTTAGAACCAACTCGCACCAAACCCAGCCGCCTTCTTCTTCTTCGTCCTGTTCTGTTCCAACTTCAACAGTCAACGGAACCCATCGCCTTTGACTCTAAAACCCTCCCCTACCCCCATGCCAAGCCTCCGACGCTCTCCTCCTCCTCCTCCTTCCGCCGGAAAATGACCTCCTCCGTCGATTTCCTGTCGGCAGTAGTGGATTCGATCACCCGCTCCCTGTCGGAGTGTAACTCATGGTCACTCATCTTACAAACGCTTCACATGTAAATAAATTTACTTGCACGTGGTTTACAAAGATCCAAATGTCACCCGCTCCCTGTCGCATCTCTCCAGGAGCACATGATAGCAATAGGCGCCTGGCTCGCGCTCCTCGACTCTGCTCTCGTCTGGAACCCGGATCTTTGCACCAAGGCGACAATTTAGAGAGGGGTAAATTGGTCTTTTCAGGTACCCATAAGTGTGAGAGGGACCTCTGGTTGCATGACTTTTTTTTTGTGGACTGTTAACAACAAAGTTATGTTATAAGGGACCTCCGGCCAAAAGCCCCTTCTTTTATTGACCATCTCTTGAGGTGACATGCATAAATAAGGGCAGTAAAACATGTCTTATGCATTAGCATTACGCTTGTTCACCGATTACATAAGTAAATGGGTGAAAAGTGCAAACAAACAACCCCCAAGGAAAGAGAATCCATGGTATAAAGGAAAATTCTATCTTTAGATAGCAAAGAGGCCTACGTAAGGATCTCTCATGTATTCTTAAATCATTCTCAATAATATTCAGATTATCTCCACTTTACAATAGAACCCGAGAATTAGATTGAACGAGCTTGCATTTCGGTGGATCCTTCAATCCAGCTGCGTCAGAACCAATCTTTATCTCCCTTTTGAAGTTTATCTTCCATTTTAAGAGTGGGAGTTTAGAATCTATGTATCGGGTCGTCCACCTATGGTAAATCTAGCCTGTTCATATCGCATGTCTCATGAATTCTCACTTATCCAAAGTTTAATCCAATTGGAGTGGTGCACCCTTTTGTTGGATGGATCACAAGTAATGCAATTTGCTCCCTTTTTTTTTTTCTTTTTTTCTTTTAAATGATAGAAAATGAAATTTGTTCCTTTAGTCCTGTTTGGTTGCAAGCATTTCTGGCAAGGTTCATTTGTCTAAAATTCTTGACACCAAGTACAGGTGCTGTCTGCCTAGAATTCCAAATGCTTTGTTTGACTCGCGACAATTCTCTAGAGTGGCATTCTGAAAGGCAGATTTGCCATGAAGAATTCTGAATCCAAGATATCCACTTTTCTGAATGCTAATTAGCATTGGGCATTCCAGAATTATGCTTTAGGAACCGAGCATTTGGAATCCTCCATATGGAAGCTCCAGACAACATATCCCCAAATGCTTGCATTCAAACAGGCCATATAGTTAACCATGAATTTTAGATGTGATTAATCCAACAATAGTCAACCCGTTTACATTTTGAACATCTCTCTACTTTAAATTCTCAAATCTTGTAAAAGAGGATTGTCGTCGTCGTCGTCGTCATCAGCAGCAGCATCATCATCATATACTCATCTCTCCTATATTTGATACGTGGCCTTTATGATTTCTACTTTTTTTTCACTAGAATACAAAGCTTCAAAGATGGTTTGGGGTTTGGGAAGGAAATAAATAAAATAAAGAAGGCAAGAGAAAGTTATAAAAAAAAAAAAAAACCATCGTTGGCTGATATTTTGAGGGATGTGATTTTGGTACTCCCAAAAGTGATGGAGGCACTCCTCAAATGCATAGTGTGGCAAGGAGTGCCTCTATTAAAAACCCCCATTTTTAGAGTGTCAATATCAATTGCCTATTTTGATTGTTATTTTCAAAACATCGGTTGTCATGACCATTATATTTAAAATAGCGATCGTTATGACCATTATGAACCCGTTTTTTCACTTTTTTTTTATACCGTTATCATTATTATTATTATATTGAAAATAACATAACAAAATGTCGGTCGTTACCATTTCATAATGACCGTTACGGCCGTTTTTTTTTTTAAACTATGGTCCCAACTCTAGATTTTCTGTAATTTTATCTTTCATTTGTCTTCTAATCTTTCATACATCACCATCCCTTTTCTCTGTCTTATTCTAGGGTTCTTTAAATGATATAATAATAAAATCTCCATTGATTTGTGCTTTTGTTATATCTTACTCCTTTCATGGTCTTTAGCATGGAGGAATTCATGAGACGATACAACATATGTACATCTTATTAACTGTTTCCGAGAGTTCTACTCATGGAGTTAGTTAAATCGTTTTTTTATCTATTCTGTTTATTTATCCCACGCTTATTACAAAACAAAATGTAAAAGCTTTTTCACATCAGGCGATATCATATTACATCACCTGCACTCAGAATTTCACAACATTCCATCTTCATTCATCTCCATTCACAACAATCAATTCCCATTCAATAACCATTTACAACCATAAAAAAAAAAAATTTGAAAAATACAACTACAAAGTAGATAAAGATGGGAGTGCTGTTGGGCCAAGAAGAAAATAAATGAAAGATAAATAAATAGAATTGAGGATTTGGACCCCACTGTGGAGGAAGCTGGGTAAAACAGGTGGCAAAGGTATTTGCGACATCTGGTGACATCTGAAAAAAGAAGCCAGGAAAAACACCTGGGTTGTTATTATTATTTTTTTATTAGGAATTTATGCGACATCTGGCGATGTCGCCTTATAAGTGCAAAAAAGATAAATAAAAAAAGAAAATTGACGGTAGGCACTCACGCACTAATATAAAATGTTCGGTCCCTCTGGCATTGAATACAAGTTTAATTCCTATAAAATCCTCTAATTCTATTAGATCTATAGATTAATGACACTGTAGCCATAACCAAGCCATCTGGGCAACTCAGTGTAACACATGTGAGTCCAAGTGACAGTTGTAACTAACTCAGTCCAAGAGATACGGATTTCTCTATATATATTTGTATGGTCATCATTCATTGTAATTATCTGATCAATACAAGTGGTCCACTAGGATCCCCTGTTTCCTCTTCATGTCTTTCTGTTCTTGATCACCATTGCATCATGGTATCAGAGCTTCTAGACTTGCGTCATACGATCCCTAACTTGTCTTCTTGACTTCTGCTGCAAGCTTTCCAGGCGAATCTCCAAGTTTCGCTTCGTGAGGAAGTTGTATTTCCTTCTTCATCTCAGAGCATCAACAGACGAGCGTCCTTCTTGCGATCAAGCATCTTTGCTGTGATCCGGCGCCCTTGTCTTCTTCGATCGCCTGATCTTTCGCTGACGGATCTGTTTGTTTCTTTCGATCTGTGCTCGCGACTTGCAGTTTGCTGGATTTTTTTTTTCCTTTTTGGAACCGATCTGCTGTTGATCTGATCTTCCAGCCTCGATCGTCTGATCTGAGCGAGAGCTTCTGTTTTCTCTCGATCTCTCTGTTGACGACAAAGTTCTTGTTCTGTGGCTGCAACTGTAAGCGGATTCTCCCTGTTCTTGAGGGTTTTCTCTGATCTTGAGCATTTCTCATGTTCTTGAGTGATTTCGCTGTTCTTGAGTGATCTCTTTGTCTGCGATTCTTGATTCCGTTCTTGATCTGGTTCATACTGCAATTCCTGCGGCTTTTACGCTGGTTCTTGCTGATTCTTGAGCGGATTCATCTCCTTCTTGATCAGTTGCTGGTGATCTCCTGCGATTCTTGCACAGATGTCGTCATATAGCTTCACTGATGCTCGTTCTTCGCCCGCCTTCTTATTCTCCAACATTGGAAATCTCATCTCCATCAAGCTGGACAACCACAATTACCTTCTGTGGAAATCTCAGTTCCTACCTGTCCTGCGTGCACATGGCTTGATCGGATTTGTGGATGGATCTCATCCATGTCCACCAGAGTTTCTGCTTGATTCTACTGGAAAATCTACATCAGGCATCAATCCACTGTTTCTGCAATGGATTCAACAGGACCAAAACGTCCTTTGTTGGATCAATGCCACACTTTCTCCAAATGTTCTTGCGCATGTCGTCGGTCTCCAATCTGCTAGAGATGTTTGGATCGCCCTCGAGAAGAGATTCGCGTCTATGTCTCGTTCTCATATCATCCAGCTGAAGACTCAATTACTGTCTATCAAGAAAGGCTCTCAATCCATCTCGGACTACATCCAACGCATCAAACACATTGCTGACAGCCTTGCATCAGTCCTTTGTCCAGTTGATGATGAAGATTTAATCATTCACACACTGAATGGCTTACCTGCGGATTATGGTCCCTTCAAGACTTCTATTCGTACAAGGTCCTCTCCGATCAATCTGGAAGAGCTTCATGTTCTTCTTCTGTGTGAAGAACTCAGTGTGGAATCATCTCATGCTACAGTCACTGACTATTCCACTGCTGCACTTCTCTCCTCCAAGGACTCTTCCTCTACACGGCCGACTTCAAGCACACAAAACAGAAGTTCTGGTCGCTATTCAAATCGTGGCAGAGGTCGCTGGGGCAGAGGAAACAAAGGCCGTGGCTTGCCTCCTTCGAATCAGCCCACCTCTCAGCCTTCATCATCCAAACCATGCTGCCAAATTTGCAACAGGACTGGTCATTCTGCTCTAGACTGTTATCACAGAATGGATTTTTCCTATCAGGGTCGTCATCCTCCCTCCCAATTAGCTGCAATGGCTGCTTCTTTCTCACCTGAAGGCGAACAAAATTGGTTTGCAGACTCGGGAGCTACTACACATGTCACCAATGATCTTCAAAACCTCTCTCTCCATTCTGATTACAAAGGCAAGGACAAACTTGCTGTTGGTAATGGTCAAGCCTTAACTATTGCCAATGTTGGCTCATCCACTGCACACACACCTTCTAAGTCTTTCCATCTGGGCAATGTGCTCCATGTTCCTCAAATCTCCACTAATCTTTTATCTGTCCATCAGTTTTCTAAGGATAACAACTGCACCTTTATCTTTGATGCTTCTGGTTTTATTATACAGGACCGTCACTCGAAGCAGATCCTTTTCCAGGGTCGCAGTAAGAATGGCCTGTATCCGTTCAAATCCTCATCTGCTCCTCCATGCCCCACTGTCCTCATTGGTGAACGCTCTTCTGCTACTGTCTGGCATCAGCGTCTTGGCCATCCTTCTAAAGCCACACTACAACATCTCATGCACAAGATTCCAATAAATGGCACTACCTCTCTTTCTTTTTGTGAACATTGCCAATTTGGCAAAAGTCATAAACTTCCTTTTTTCCCTTCTGCTACTATTTCTTTTCAGCCACTTGCACTTGTGCATTGTGATGTCTGGGGGCCTTCCCCTGTTATCTCTGTCTGTGGTTTTCGCTATTACTTAGTGTTTGTTGATGATTTTTCCAAATTCACTTGGTTCTATCCTATGATTTCTAAATCTGATGCTTTTAGTATATTTTTACAATTTAAACTCTCAGTAGAGAACTTGCTTGATTGTCGCATTAAATGTCTCCACACAGATGGCGGGGGTGAGTTTATCAATGCTTCTTTTCATAGTTTTCTTGCAGCCCATGGCATTTCCCACCAGGTGACTTGTCCTCACACCCCAGAACAGAATGGCTGTGCGGAGCGCAAACACAGACACATTGTTGAGACCGGTCTTACTCTCCTCTTTCAGGCCTCCATGCCTCCCAAGTATTGGATAGATGCCTTCTCCACTGCCACATTTCTCATCAACAGGATGCCTATGCGGAGCTTACACTTTCTATCTCCCTGGGAAAAACTTCACCATACAGTACCGCACTATGTTGATTTGAAAGTGTTTGGCTGTGCCTGCTATCCATGGCTGCGACCCTACAACTGCAACAAGCTTGAGCCACGATCCAAGAAGTGTGTCTTCCTGGGCTACAATACCTCTCAAAAAGGATACAGATGCCTCGACCCTACCACTGGTCGCCTTTATATTTCGCGCCATGTAGTGTTTGATGAGACTTCTTTTCCTTTTACCTCTTTATTTTCCCATTCATCCTTAAGTAATCCAGCCAAGTCCTCTGTCTTATCTCATTGGCTTCCCTCTATGACACCCCCTTCACCTATCCCTCCATCTCATACTCCCTTACCTTTCTCCTCCTCCTCTCCTTCTCCAAACACTCTAGTCTCCCTGCCTATTCAGCCTTCCCCACCTACCTCTCCTCCCTCTATTGAGACACCCACTGTCCCTACTCCTCTACCACCAGTGCCACCTGTGACCCCTGCTCCTCCCTTACTACCTACTGTACCTCCCCTTCCTTCTCTGCCTCTACCTACCCTTCCCATTACCCCTGCACATTCAATGGTCACTCGCTCCAAGTCAGGCATTTTCAAAAAGAAAGCATTTCTTTCCACCAAACATCCTCCCCTTCTTCCAGCCCATAGCTATTATCATCTGACTACACCCGCCAGTTTTACAGAAGCTTCAAAATCACCTGAATGGCGCCAGGCTATGGCAGAGGGATTCTCGGCTCTTCAGCGACAAGGCACTTGGTCTCTAGTTCCACTTACCCAAGATAAACATGTTGTTGGCTGCCGCTGGGTCTACAAGATTAAGCATCATCAAGACGGGTCAATTGCACGCTACAAAGCAAGACTTGTTGCTAAAGGCTTTCATCAAGCTTTTGGTATTGATTACACAGAGACCTTCAGTCCGGTTGTTAAGCAGGCTACTGTCCGTGTCGTTCTCACTCTTGCTGTTCATTTTCATTGGCCTCTTCATCAACTTGATGTTACCAATGCCTTTCTACATGGTATACTACATGAAGACATATACATGACCCAACCTCAAGGGTTTGTTGATCAATCTCACCCTACTCACCTCTGCAAGCTTCACAAATCTCTCTATGGCCTCAAGCAGGCACCCCGAGCGTGGTACGAAAGGTTCTCCAATTTTCTACTTGGTCTTGGTTTTCATACCACATATGCTGATCCTTCACTGTTCATTCGTCACTTAAACAAGTCAGTCACTCTTATTCTGCTATATGTTGATGATCTCATCATCACTGGGAGTGACAGCCAATATATTCACTGCCTCATTGCTCAACTACATCTGTTGTTTGAGATGAAGGATCTCGGTAAACTTCATCACTTTCTAGGCGTTGAAGTCAGCTACACTCCTAATGGGTTATTCCTCTCTCAGACCAAGTATGCAAAGAATTTGCTGTCTAAGACGTCTATGCTTGACTGCAAACCACTTGGGTCTCCCTGTTCTTACAAAGACCCTTCTCCAACCAGCTCCTCTCCTTCCCTGCCGGATCCCACTTACTATCGCAGCATAGCTGGTGCGCTACAATATCTCACATTGACACGCCCGGACTTAACATTTGCTGTTAATCTCGCTTGCCAATATATGCATAATCCTACAGAGCTTCATTTCACAGCCTTAAAACGCATTCTTCGCTATATCAAAGGCACCTTGTCTTTTGGTCTACATCTCACTGCTGGACCACTTCGTCTTCATGCCTTCTCTGATGCGGACTGGGCTGGTGACACCTCCGATCGACGCTCCACCACTGGCTTTTGTGTCTTTCTTGGCGCTACCCCTGTCTCTTGGTGTGCAAAAAAGCAACACACTGTTGCCCGCTCCTCCACTGAATCTGAATACAGATCCTTAGCTCACACTGCTGCAGAGCTTTCCTGGCTCCGTATTCTATTCAAAGATATTGGCCTCTTTCTTTCATCACGCCCTATTATCTGGTGTGACAACGTGTCCGCTATTTCTTTAGCTTCTAATCCTGTGTTTCATGCCAGGACCAAACACATCGAGGTTGATTATCATTTTGTTCGTGAGCGTGTTATTCGTAAGGACCTTGCTATCAATTTTGTTTCCACCACAGATCAGGTAGCTGACATCTTCACCAAAGGGCTGCATCCTCGTCGTCTCCAGTTCCTTCGATCCAAGCTTCATGTTACCGATCGGCCACTGAGCTTGAGGGGGGCTAATGACACTGTAGCCATAACCAAGCCATCTGGGCAACTCAGTGTAACACATGTGAGTCCAAGTGACAGTTGTAACTAACTCAGTCCAAGAGATACGGATTTCTCTATATATATTTGTATGGTCATCATTCATTGTAATTATCTGATCAATACAAGTGGTCCACTAGGATCCCCTGTTTCCTCTTCATGTCTTTCTGTTCTTGATCACCATTGCATCATAGATATCAGGGAAAAATTATCATTTATATGACTTTTCTATAATATAGAGATTTTTAGAAAAATATCATGAAGGTATTATGATTTTTCATTTTAACATGGTGTTAATGTCATGCCCACAGTATGTTTACTTTCTTTTGATTTCTGCTCGTTATAAGCATTTTATCAGTAATAGGCATTATTAACTTTGCATTTGAAACGGTAAGTGATGACCACTACCTGCTGTCAAGTAAGGTCGAATCACATATGTGATTCTGTGGCCCATATTTTCAAGATCCAAAGCGTTCAACCTGCACATATTGACTGCAACGATCACCATTTGGTTCGTGGAAATAACATTGGTTAAATCATAGTTGGGATTTTTATGGAAGAAATTCCTTTAAAAATCGAGTAAAACAATGGAGGACCCAAACTCTTTAAAATGGTAGAAAAGGACCTCCCAGTAAATTTCTCTAATTTTTGTTTTAACTTTTTTATTCTCATTCTATGATATCATGGTGTGGCACTCCATGATGAATGAAATAACATGATACTGCAAATTTGTTATTCTATGACATTTTCTTTCCATGATATCGTGGAATGAGGGTAAAAAAGTTAAAAAATAAAAGTTAAAAAATCTACCCAGAGTTCCTCTCGGCGTTTTTTAAGAGATTGGGTCTGCTGTCGTTTTATTTGATTTTAAGAGGACTTCTTTTTGTAAAAATCTAATCATGGTTTCTTTATAAAACGAAAATTTCAACACAATAGGGCTCACATAATATGGATCCAAACTGTGTAGGTACACACCTTGAATTCAAACTTCAAAGTCAGTTGAACTGTTGACTGTTGGGTTGGACACATTGATAAATTATGCTAGTCCAATCCAACGTTATTCTTTTCGATTAGCTTGACATTTTGTACGGTGTTTTGCGGAAACTCTGTATCCAATCACACAACAAATGAGCCCCATTGTGCAGAGAAAATAGGTTTATTAATAGAGCTTTGTCAATTAGTGTTCAGTCCATCTGGTTAATACCTCTTCCACTAGAGAAGAGCTAAATGGTTCAAATCTAAAGAAAGGTGGGCAC
Organism: Litsea cubeba; assembly: GCA_012931725.1. Lineage (NCBI taxonomy): Eukaryota > Viridiplantae > Streptophyta > Magnoliopsida > Laurales > Lauraceae > Litsea > Litsea cubeba. The sequence continues at coordinate 20,969,092 of CM022955.1, read as the reverse complement.
CACATTTATAGATCTAGATTTGATCTTATTTGATTACACAATCTGGTCAATCTTACTTAATCACTCTTCATTCACAAAGTTTTGGCTATACTTGCACAAAGGCGAGTGTTGAGTTATAAAAAATTACTAGCAACAAACTGCCCGTGCAAATCAAAATATGTTCAAATTTAAGAACTCTTTTGAAATATTGTTAAGATAAAATAAATATAAAATAAGTTTTTTTATTATCTTTGAATATTAAAAAAATTTCTATGTATGAAAATAAATATAAAATAAAGTAAATTTACATAACACGATGACCCTTTGAGTTTAAAGGCATTGACCATTACGACCATCTCATTTACGGGTATATTATACCATTGATGATTGAAAATATAAGAAAAGAAAACAAGCCGAATGGATCTACATATACTAAAAAGAACGAAAAGAAAGGGATAAAAAAATTAACGTGTTTTATCCATCAGTGGTGGCTACTCTTGAAATGTTTTTAATGTGTAGGACCCATTGATGGCCCTGCATCCAAAAAAGAAAAAAAGGGAAGATAAGAAGAAAGAAAATGGAAATTAAATGATTTCATCCTCAATGGGCCACACACCACATCTGGATTTATGGTGATAGAACAATTGGCCCCCACAGATGATTGATAGTATAAGAAAAAAAAATTGAAAGAAAGGGGGGCGAACAAGTGTAAGAGAAGAAAAAAAAATATAAAAGATGTACATTGCATGGGATGAGTGTGCGTGGATATAGATATGAGTCATCATAGTATGTTTCTAATAGTTCTAACTCATGTGCCCACAAATGACATCCTAACAATTATCAAAGAAATTAAGCTTGTATATGATACCAACCCTGTCTGATTGCCCACTACAGATGCATTTGACCTAGAAAACTAATATCTATGTATAATCCATGAGTGGGTCCCACTGCAGAAATAAGTTAAATGTGCAGGACCCACTAATTGATTTGCATCCATTAAAAAACCAGAGAACGGGGCTTGCCTCCCTCCATCAGTGGGGCCCACTCTTGGAAAAAAGGGGTTAAGAGAAGGTTTGGGGAAAAAAAACTGAAAGGAGAGTAAAGAAGCTATATTAATCTATGAGTGGGTCCCACTGTAGAAATAAGTTAAATGTGCGGGGCCCAATAATTGATTTGGATTTCATTCATCGGTAGGGCCCACAAAATATATTTAACATGGGACCCATTGATGATTGAAGTTCAAAGGAAAAGAAAAGAAATCGACTGTAAAGATTTGCTTATAATTTGGATAATGGCAAGAGATGGAACTCAAATTCAAACGTTCATAAAAAAATCTCTTATGAGAGGTTTTAGGAGAGAAATAGTAGCCCAAAGTGAGGTGGCACCTTAAAATAATGTAGATTTTTTGTGCATATTTCTTTGAAAGGAGAGACTTTTTAGGGATGAGGTGGCACCCCCACAGCCCACCTCTTCATTTGCTTTAATATAATATAATTTTCAACAAAATCAATCTAATCTAAAACCATGGTTTTGGGAGGTGCCTAGTCTTTCACACTTATTTGATTGACCCGCTGCTTGGAACGGTTTTGAATCATTCCCTATGGAAATCAGTTTTGGAGACGTTTCTTGAATACTTCCCATGTTAAATCCTTCTCCAAGTACTGAATGTTGGATGGGTCAAAGGGTCCTTTGATTCTGTCTATAGACTTTATAACTGCCCTGGCCGGAAGAACACTTCTTGATGGGTCCGGAGAAGTTCTGTAGCTCAAAGCAGATGAAAACCCCTGAAATTACATGTAAGATAATTAAATAAATATTAGTATTTTTTTTTTTTTTTTTGAGAAAATCCATCATGTACAATTTTGGGGTCAGCCCATATTACCATCTGATTTGATCTTGATCAGATGGTTGTCAAGTTTGGGACCACCAACCAGTTATCAATCTATGCATAGAACACCATCCAAATAAGTATATAAGAGATCTGATGGTTGTGAAGTAAAAATTCAGTGCATTAGGAAATGCGCAGCATCTTGGTACGACCAGTTTGTATGAATGGGACCCATTCCTGAAACAGTAATCTGATATAAAGGCAGCCCCAAAATCTTGATAGTGCCATGCTAAGACTCACCTTAAATCTAAGGGCACGTTTCCCTCTTCTGGCCTGAATTCAGGATGAGGAGAAAAGCTCAATCTAGACTTTAGAGAAGGTTGAAAGATAATGGTAGGAGAAAATCTATTTTACCAGAGCAAAGATTTTCTCCTCCCTGATTTTCTTCTCTACATAGACCTATATGATAGTGTAGGTGCAGAAAATAATGACCCACAATAACTGGGGAGCCTTAGAGGACTTATCCAATGAGGGTGATGACTGGGTACCGTCCGAAAGCCTGAAAGAGAAGAACACACGGTCAGAGGACCCTGGCCTGGGCGGCGCAAGGCTCTCCGATGCCAAAGTCAGTGAAGGAACTGGAACAATGGAAGGAGAGGAAGAAGAGAGGCAGAGTAACAGCTCTCGAGTGTATATGTTTGCGTACCTTGCATGTGGTATGGGATTATATTTATAGAGGCTTGGCTTGTATTTTTGGAGGACATCTTGGTGTGGGTCCCATGATCTGACTGGGAGTCATGATAAGCCCGCAAAGTAATAAATGCGGTCCAATCCAGCCCACTCTGCATTTAATGTCAGTCGGATCAGCCCACAATGCATTAAATGCGCGTCTTGTTGGACCAGATCGTGTTGGGTGCTTTTGGCGGTAGGAGCATCATCGGATCTGCCCTCGGGCCTTGCCCTGATGTGGCTTCAGCCGCTGGATGCCGCCTTGTCAGTGATCCAGCGAAGATTGTGGACGGCTGGATGTCGCATCTGTCTTACTAGTTCGCACCCCTGTTTCTCCACGCGCCTGGTGACGTGGGGGATGAGGGGTGCGAGTGGGGGTCTTTTCTTGCTTCAGCTTTCGTCTCGGCTCCTTCAGCCGAGGTGGAGTTCTCAGCCGAGATGGACACGTGGGGGTGGCCGAGCTCGGCGCTAGTGGCATGGAGCTGTCTGACTTCGGCCGAGGCCTCTGCCTTGCTAGCCGAGGTGAGTTTGGTGCCACGTGGGTGGCACGTGAGAGTGCTTAGTCTCATCTGATGGCTGGAATTAGCTTAATCCTGTGCTCTGGAAATCTCCCTGCACAATTGCCCCCTAGCTTCTGACCTTGCGGAGATCGTCAGTGCCGTGAGGTCGGGAGCTATGCGACGGTGCTTACCCGGTGGAGGGAGTCCCTCTCGGCCCTGATTAATGGTCGCTTTGGATAATCGAGGCAATAACTGGCGTCCCTTATTCAATGCCGGAGACAGGTTGACGGCTCTGCGTGTCGTCCTCTGGTTAGTCGTCTGTTTTCTCGAGATCGTACGCGCCGTTCTGTCAGGGACGTAACCAATGTTCGAAATGATTCGCGCGGAGCTCTAGGAGGCGCCCCTTTGGCGCGCCCAACTAGGGCCTCTGGAAAGGGGACCGTTTGGAGATATATATAGGGCAATCGAGGTTCGTCTTCTTCTCTGTCGCCATTCTGAATCAAAGGAGAATAAGCTACTGCTAGGGAACCTCGTCTGAGAAGTGGTGTGCTGCTGAGGCCGTGTCTCTTTGCTGCTCACTGTCATCGTCTTGCTCCCGTAAGTTCCTTCTGCCCTGCCTCTTCTCCTGTGGGTTTCTGTCTTTGGACTGGGGTAGAAATGGGAATCTATAGCCACTGGTTAGAGGGCGAGGCAGCGATCGAGGGCTTTAGGTCGGCCTTTAGGGTCCCTGCTGACGTCCAAGTTAGGGGCGAGGATCCCAACGGCATCAACCTTCGCGACTTCTCGGGGGGTTGGATGACGTTTCCTCTAGTGGCCGTGATAGAAGGTGGGGTCCGATTTCCCCTTCACCCCCTTCTCAGGAGATGTCTCAGTCAATGGCGCCTCTGCCCTTGCCAGCTGCTACCCAATGCTTTCAAGATTGTGATGGGCACGGCTAGGTTAAATGAGGTTTTGGGCATTAACCTCGGCGTCTTCGATATCGAGGACGTATATGATATATGCAAGTCCGGAGATGCTTATTATCTCCGGGCAAGGCCAGGCCGGGACGGCTTTGTCCGATACTTGGAGGATTCAAGCAAGTATGCCGGAGACGATCTCCTGTATGTCTCGGGAAACTGGGAGTTCGGGGTGGCCGACACCGATAGAGGCTACCAAGTCCCTCGCCACTTCGGGACCATTCCAAGTAAATACCTTCTCTCTGTTTTTCATATTGTTTCTTTTTGCTCTGCCGCGCTAACGCTTCTGATCGTTACAGCTTTGAAGGAGAGAAAACGGGCCGCCCGCTACATCTGGAAGAGGAACGAGGCCTGGCTCCGCCTAGTAAAGCGGTACAGTGGCCATGACGGCAGGGCGGCTTGGTCGCTGCTAGGGTATCAGCAGAGATACCGTGGGTATCTAAGGGGCACCGTAGAGCCGATCCAGGGTGAAGGTGCAGGTCCCGAAGTCGGGCAGGAACAAGCCAGTCCGGAGGCTGCAGAGGAGCCTTCGAGGGCGTCGTCTGACGTTAGGGCCACGTCTGGAGTTCTAGCTTCCACGTCGGGATCGAGACCTCTCCAGGTCCCGGGAAGGGAGTCGAGTCGGACTGCCCGATCTCCTTCGTCAAGTTCCGAGATGAGGCACACCAGGCGCTTGTCCTTCGAGGACCTCGAGGCCTTGGCGCTCGGAGTGGAGGATGCCCGAGCCCCCCAAGGGCCTGTGAATCTGAATTCCCCTGAGCCTCCTCCGAGTGCTCGAATGAATTCCCCCGCAGCTGCTGCGGAGGTTCCCGCACCCCCTAGTCCTATTGGTCTAGAGGTACGTTCGCCTCCGGCTGAAGTTGAGCAGGAGGGGGCTCGGCCGCTGAAGATGCCGAGGACCGATGCAGGTCCCAGCTCGGTCGCTGCCTCGTTGCCCCAGGGGCCGCCGTTATGGGAGCCGAGCTTTATGCTTGGGCCGGGGAGGCCGATGACGATGGAGGATCGCGTTCTTCACAGGATCGATCCCCAGGTCCTCGAGGCCCTGGGGCGAGCCTGCGCCCTCCCCCGGGACATGGAGCAGCTGGACAAGTATAGCGATCAGAAGCTGATTCTATCGATGCTGCAGTCTAACTTCACGGTAAATCTTTCTGCATTTCTTTTCGCCAATCCGGCGGTTCGGCATCTACGATCTCTGGATCTAACGCGTATACCCCGTTTCTTTCACAGGCGGCACAGAAGTCCATGGCTGTTGCTGACAGGATCTGCATATACAGTATGGACGCTGCCGAGCTGACCGTGGAGAAGAACGGCTTGTAAGAGTCTCTGGACGTCGTCACCCAGAAATTAGCCAGGGTCGAGGGAGAATACGCGGCGAAGCTTGAGCAGGCGAGGGGAGAAGCCGAGGCGGAGAGAGCTAGAGTGGCCGAGCTCGAGGTTTCCATATCGAAGATGGGAGATGACTATGCGGCCCTGCTTCAGGCCGAATCCAAGAGGGCGGATGAAGCCGAGGCGAAACTCGAGTCGGAATGCGATGCTGCGTTCGACGCCAGAGCGCAGGTCACCGCCCATTACAAGGAAAGGGTCCTCGTCGTGAGGGATAAGGCCTGGGTGAAAGGATGGCGTGCCGGCCTGAAGGAGGCCGGGGCTTCTGAGGACCACCTTTCCTTTAGGGAGCCTCCCCCGTACCCACTTCCGACGCCGGCTTCTGCTCTTCCAGCCAGCGAAGTTTCTGATGCTGCAGCCCGTGGGTCTGACCGGGCATGATCTCGGGACATTCGCCTCTCTGCTTTATGCTTTTTGTAATTTCCTTCAATTGTATCTGCTGCGCAATGTAATGACCAGGATTTTAATGCAATTGAAAGTTTCTTTGATCACTCGTCCTTCCATTTCTGAGCTCGGTACTTCTATGCTTGAGTTTGGTACGGCGCCTTTTACGATGTGACGTTAGAAATGAGTGCCGAGCGGTCCTCTTGGGCGCTTGCGATGATACTCCGTATCTTGGGCGATCCTTTCCGGTATTCGCGCTGATACTCCGTATCTTGGGCGATCTTGAACAGTAGTAAGCATGGTGATATGACTATTGAGGGGAACGAGGAGATGGCTCCACGTGGCATCATCGGAACCGCAGGTTATTGTAAGGGAAGTCTTAGCACGCCACGCAAGGCGTGAGAGACCTCGCCTCATAATTTCCTTTGAAGATCGGGCCCCCCTCTCTTCCTATAAATAGGAGTGGTAAGCTCGCCATGGGAGGGACGAGAGAACTAGGATGTTTGTATTTCATTCAAACAACCTGGCAGCCATGTTTGACAGGTCTTTAGGGGCTTTCGGCCCTGATGAAACTCCTGTGCCGGCGACGGCTTCCTCGGAGGGGAGAAGGTCTATCGCAGTCTGCGCGCTCTCTGAAGATGGTCCTCGTAGGCTGCGCGCTCTCTGAACGCGGGTCTACGGCCAGCCTTCCCTGGTGCGGTTGCATGGGAATCTTTGCAGCTATGGGTTGGTGGCGCCCCCTGCGCCCGGCGGCCTTGTTGTCATTCCGCAAGGTTCTGAGCGGAGGGTAGGACTAGAAACGCCCTAGGAGGGGGCTCTTGTTTGCAAACTTTGGTTTGACCAGCCGAAGCGTATTGCAGAGCTCCTGGCACCGGACGCCTAGGGGTCCTGTTTCGTCCCAGAGGGCGGTTCTGAATTATGCCGCAGATCCTCCTTCTTGTGGGATGTCAAGACTTCGGGGCAGGATGCAACAAGCCTTTCCGCCGAAGGTTTCCGGTTGGCGGGCGGCGTCGGTGAAGAGTGGTCTCAAAGCCTTTCAAAGGGCCACGAGCCTTCCTTCTGTGTATTTTGTTTCATGTTTGTAATCCATGCAATGAAGCAGTTGCAATGAATAAAAAGGACGAGTTTTGTGTTCACTTAATCCGTGTACACTTGCATTTTTGTATTTCAATGCTCGCACCGCTCTTTTTTCGAAAGCTGACCTTGGCCGAGATGGGGAGCTTTGGCCGAAGCGAACTGCCTCGGGTGTGATCTCGGCTGTTTGAGCTCGTCGTGACCTCGAGGGTGTTCGAACCCAGAGTCCCAGGGATCTCGGCCGTGCGATCTTTAGGGGTGTATGAACCAAGAATTTAGGAAACGACTGAGCGTCGAAGCTCGGAGCCTTCTCCAGGGTCCAGGACCCGGGGCTTTAGGAAACGACCGAGTGTATGAACTCGAGGCCTTTTCCAGGGCGGTGGACCCGGAGCTTTAGGAAACGACCGAGTTTGGACTCGAGGCCTTTTCCAGGGCGGTGGACCCGGAGCTTTAGGAAACGACCGAGTTTGGACTCGAGGCCTTTTCCAGGGCGGTGGACCCGGAGCTTTAGGAAACGACCGAGTCTGGACTCGAGGCCTTTTCCAGGGCGGTGGACCCGGAGCTTTAGGAAACGACCGAGTCTGGACTCGAGGCCTTTTCCAGGGCGGTGGACCCGGAGCTTTAGGAAACGACCGAGTCTGGACTCGAGGCCTTTTCCAGGGCGGTGGACCCGGAGCTTTAGGAAACGACCGAGTTTGGACTCGAGGCCTTTTCCAGGGCGGTGGACCCAGAGCTTTAGGAAACGACCGAGTCTGGACTCGAGGCCTTTTCCAGGGCGGTGGACCCGGAGCTTTAGGAAACGACCGAGTTTGGACTCGAGGCCTTTTCTAGGGCGGTGGACCCGGAGCTTTAGGAAACGACCGAGTGTGGACTCGAGGCCTTTTCCAGGGCGGTGGACCCGGAGCTTTAGGAAACGACCGAGTCTGGACTCGAGGCCTTTTCCAGGGCGGTGGGACCTGGAGCTTTAGGAAACGATCGAGTCTGGACTCGAGGCCTTTTCCAGGGCGGTGGACCCGGAGCTTTAGGAAACGACCGAGTTTGGACTCGAGGCCTTTTCCAGGGCGGTGGACCCGGAACTGCCGAAGTCATGTAAAGAGAGACGACACAGATTAGTGACGGGGCAAAAGGTGCTTTCATTGATTCCGAGACTCGCTACATCTTTTAGAAATAGAATTTCTTCGGGTAGGATGCATTCCACGGTCTCGGCAGCGGCTTGCCCTCTTAAGTCTCCGAGCTTGTAGGCTGATTTCCCCGCTAGTGCGACCCCCCCGAGCGGGCCGTGCCAGTTCGGGGCCAGCTTCCCTTCATTTGGTTCTGTTAGCTGGCAGGGGCTTCTTGAGAACCAGCTCTCCCAGGGCGAATCTCCTTGACCTTTTGGTTGTACGCCTTGGCTGACCTCTGCTGATAGTCGGTCAGACGCAGGGCTATTGCTCCTTGGCGCTTGTCCGCCAGCTCCAGCTCCATTGCCAGGTTTGCCATATTTCGGCCTTGGTCGATCAGCTCTGTGCTCAGGGCGAGAAGGCCGATCTTTAAAGGAATGACCGCTTCCATCCCGCAGGCCGGAGGGGTGTTGCCGAGGTGGGAGACTGTTCGATCTCAATTACTTCTGGCTCATGCCCTGTGCCTGTCAGCGTCGTGCCAGGCTGGGTCGGGGCCGAATTGGGCGAGACGATGTTGAAGTTCGCCAGAATATGGGCTTTGATCGCAGTTCGGGGCCGGCCAAAAAAGTGATTTGAGTGCTGCAGCCATTTCCGTGAGCTTCTGGACCTCTTTTGTGGTGGAGGGGCTCTGAATGCCCTAGATCGCGGTGATCTGGTCTGGATCAGCCCCTATCCCTCTTCGTGTTACCAAGCTACTGAGGAACTGGCCAGGTGCTATGCCGAAGGCGCACATGGAAACATTGAGCTCGCATGCCCGAAGGATGTCGAAGACTTGGCCGAGATCCGCCAGGTGATCGCTGGAATACACTGATTTGGCGACCATGTCGTCGATGTACATCTCTACCGTTAGGCCGAGCTGAGCCTGGAACACCCCCGTCACGAGGCGCTGACAGGTTGCCCCCGCGTTCTTTAGCCCGAAGGGCATCTCCTTGTAGCAGTTAGCGCCGCAGGGGGCTGTGAATGACGTTACCCTTGTCAGGCTCGTGAAGTGGAACTCGGCGGCAGCCTCTGTAGGCGTCAAGGAAGCTCATCCGGTCGTGGCCGGTGGTGGCGCCGATCAGGGAGAACCTGTCTGGGTCTGCCGAGTTCAGCTCTGCCTCGGCCATGGCCTCAATCGTTGTGGGGGAGCTGGATTCCCCCGAGATCTTTATCTGAGAGAAGAGATCGCAGGTCGGCCGCGGCGAGCTTTTTTGGATGCCAGCCCGAGCTCGGCTTCCATCACCTTCTTCCCGTACGATGCGAGCTTCCGCGAGACGAGGGAGAGGGAACTGAGGATGCCAGGTGGATCACGTTAATGATCTTTTCGGAGTCCTCGCTGCCTGGGTCCCGAGCCGTGCTCTGGTGAACTCGGCCCCCGCTGCCGCCAGCATCTTCTGTCTTGACGAACTCTGGGAGGTGGCCTTCGCCGGCGAGTCTCTCCAGGTACCACTTCAGAGAGTTGCACTCCTCGGTCTTGTGTCCTTTACCTTTGTGGTAGGAACAGTAGAGCTTGCCTCGACTGCCGTTGGTGGGCTCATTTTTCAAGGGCTGAGGCCACTCGAAGAACGGCTTACCCTTTATTTTGTTCATGATCTGGTGTATCGGCTCTCTGAAGACGACGTTGATGCCTTGATAGGCGCTGGCGTGAGGCCTTGGCCTCCTGGTGCCCCCAGACCTGGGTGGTGTGGGCATCGCCGAACTGGCGACCCAAGCCTGCTTGGGCTCCTGCGTCTGGAAGGGTTCCCCGCCTTTCTGCCGAGGCTGGCTACTCTTCTGCTCGGGCTCCGGATGCCCGTCCTGATCCCGGGCTCGGATCTCGTCTTCCTCCTGGGCGATGAAGCGCTTTACCCGGGACATCAACTCTGGCATGGATTCTGGGGGGTTCCCGGCCAAGTCCTTCCGCAAATCGTGGCCGGGGATCAGGGCATGCTGGAAGGCGTAGATTGCTATCTCCTCCCTGGTGCCCTCGATCTGGCTGTAGACCGCCCAGAATCGCTGGGCGAACTTGGCGAGGGTCTCACCCTGCTTCATTCTCAGGGCGAGGAGGTCCCCTTCTTTCTTGGGGACGACGCTGTAGGCTTGGAACTTCTTCAGGAAGGAGAGCTGGAGCTCCTTCCAACTCGAAACGGACTTCTCTGGGAGAGAACAGAACCACTTCAGGGGGAGGTTACCCAAACTGGAGGAGAAGATTTTGCAGTTCAGGTGACCCTCATTCCCCCAGATGGACATCTTCTGGGAGAAGTGTCGGAGGTGAGCGGATGGGTCGGACAGTCCGTCATAGGAGACGAACCGCGGGACGGAGAACTTTCTGGGCAAGGGGGTGCGCTCGATCTCTTTCGTGAAGGGTGAGCCCCCCAGATCAGTGTGACCACAGATCTGCTTCTGGTCCCGCACGTCCAGGTTGTACTGGAGAGCCAATCTGACGCGCTTGTCAAATCGCTCCTGCTCATCGTCCTTCTCTGGGGTCTGAGCTCTGGGCTTTCGCTTGGGGTGGTTCGGGCTACGACGGCTATGAGTTCGGCCATCGCGGCTATGATGACTCCGGCTGTTGCTCGAGCCTTCGTCACGAATCTGGCTCCGCTTTTGGTCCAGATGGTTCCTGAGATCCTCGCGGGGAGGCTGGGCTGCCCTGCTGGGGGCGTCCCTCTTCTTCCCTTGAGGCTCAGAGACCTGCCTCAAGGAGGCGGTTTGCGCTGCCCTCAGCTGCTGCTGGAGCTCGCGAATCAGCTGCTCTTGCCTCTGGAGGAGAGCAGTTTGGGCTTCGAGAACCCCTCCAGTGGCAGGGGGTTGAACGTGGCGCGTCCCTCCTACGGCCACGGCTTTGTCCTTCCGAGGACCCTCATGCCGACGCTCATCGCGTCCGGGTGGCATGACTTCTTCTGCTGAGATCGAGGCCTCGAGCCCCTCTTGGAAGGGGAACTCGACAAAGAGCTGAGAGCCTAAGCGGCCCTCGCCTGCAGACGTGCCATGCACCGTGCGGGAGCGCCCTTGAGGAGGGACGTCCGTCGACGGTGGTGGCAGCTCGAGCGCTGCTCTCGAGGACTCTACGCCCTTCCTAGCTTTCGGAGGCATGGCTTCTGAGAGATTGAGGTTAAGAAGGTTGGGAAGGTTGGGAAGGTTGGGATATTACTTTCCCACAGACGGCGCCAATTGTAGGTGCAGAAAATAATGACCCACAATAACTGGGGAGCCTTAGAGGACTTATCCAATGAGGGTGATGACTGGGTACCGTCCGAAAGCCTGAAAGAGAAGAACACACGGTCAGAGGACCCTGGCCTGGGCGGCGCAAGGCTCTTCGATGCCAAAGTCAGTGAAGGAACTGGAACAATGGAAGGAGAGGAAGAAGAGAGGCAGAGTAACAGCTCTCGAGTGTATATGTTTGCGTACCTTGCATGTGGTATGGGATTATATTTATAGAGGCTTGGCTTGTATTTTTGGAGGACATCTTGGTGTGGGTCCCATGATCTGACTGGGAGTCATGATAAGCCCGCAAAGTAATAAATGCGGTCCAATCCAGCCCACTCTGCATTTAATGCCAGTCGGATCAGCCCACAATGCATTAAATGCGCGTCTTGTTGGACCAGATCGTGTTGGGTGCTTTTGGCGGTAGGAGCATCATCGGATCTGCCCTCGGGCCTTGCCCTGATGTGGCTTCAGCCGCTGGATGCCGCCTTGTCAGTGATCCAGCGAAGATTGTGGACGGCTGGATGTCGCATCTGTCTTACTAGTTCGCACCCCTGTTTCTCCACGCGCCTGGTGACGTGGGGGATGAGGGGTGCGAGTGGGGGTCTTTTCTTGCTTCAGCTTTCGTCTCGGCTCCTTCAGCCGAGGTGGAGTTCTCAGCCGAGATGGACACGTGGGGGTGGCCGAGCTCGGCGCTAGTGGCATGGAGCTGTCTGACTTCGGCCGAGGCCTCTGCCTTGCTAGCCGAGGTGAGTTTGGTGCCACGTGGGTGGCACGTGAGAGTGCTTAGTCTCATCTGATGGCTGGGATTAGCTTAATCCTGTGCTCTGGAAATCTCCCCGCACAGATAGAATAACACCAATAAAGAATCTCCATTGGGTGTTTATATGAGAAAAAACCATGGTGGAAGCATCACCACTTTTTCCTAAATAAGGAAAATTATAAATTAGAATATTTAAAAATTATTTTAGAAAAATAAAATTTCTCTAAAATAAAAATAATTATTTGCCTATTTTTATCAAGAAAAAGTTTTCTTTCACTATAGGAATGGGGTTTTCTTTATCCTTATCGAAGAAAACCAGCCAAAAGGAGAATTATTCTTCTCCTTGAAACCAGATCCACAGGAGAATATATACTTCACTAGATTTTTTGTTCTCCTCTATTCTCCCCATCCAAAAGTATCCTATTATGTTCATGCATTTTCATACATGAGTTGTATGAGATGACATGACACAACACGATCTAGTCGACTCGGGGAACTTTTGAGTTTTAAAACAAGGAACATGACCCAGAATACACCAAGTTAGTCATTGGTTGCGCACCTTGAACACCATCACCTCTTCTTCCTGACCATCTACCATGGCCCTGACCAAAAGCACCTCATCCTGAGCCAATTCGGTGTAAGATTCTATCATAGCAATCTCTGCATTGTGCCCATATTCTTCGTCTTCATCTTCGTCTTCTTGGTCATATCTCACCATCCTCCTTGCATGAGGAAGAAGGTTGCTATCCCCTCGGCGAACGAAGAAAGTTAAAGAAGCCCCGAAGGATGAAGAAAAAATGGTTACAGGAAGTAAAATGGGAGTGTTTGCAATAGAGAAAATAGGAAAGAGTGGAATCCTAGACAAGTTTGGATGTCCTGCATGTTTCTTCAACATGGGTGGAAAAGGGGAAGCTGTTTTGGGAAGACAATTGATCAGATAATGCGAGTGAGTACATCTATTTGTTTGTGGATAGCATTATCTTGAGATGGAGATGCCAATGAGGCGGGTTAAATGGCAACCCGCTCCAACCCGCTTCTATTAGGGCGGGTTTAGCAGTGGGCCTTTTGAGTTTGGGGCAGGTATGGATTTACTGATTTTGACTCTGTTAAGTATGGGTTTGGGCTGCCTGTCGCCCTCATTCAGTTTATGTATTTTTTACTGGGTAGAGAACATATGTAAAAGTTCAAGTGATGGGTTGTAGGTTTGGGTCATGGATACAGTGAGGCAGGTGCTGAAACTAGGAAACTGGTTCCGAACTAATTTAAGTTCCGATTTGAGTTCTACCATGGATCCGGACCAAAACTAGCTCGTTTACGTCCCTAAGTTAGATGACGTTGGGTTCAGGCTGGCCATTCTATAATTCGTATTGGGTTGAAGTTGGGTATGGGTTTGACATGGTTGGCCCTTAGGGCCTGTTTGGATAGGCAAAGAATAGAGTAGAGTGAAGTTAAATGGGTCATAACAGTTTAAAATTTCAACTCCACCCCGTTTGGATGAGTCTGGCCTGATAGATGAAGTAGTGTTGTAAGCCACATATACTCCATTTCACTTCAACACTAAATACTTTCATTTCCTTGAGTAAAAGTGGATTCTACTCCAAACCTTAACTTCAAAATAAGCATCCAAATGGAGTGAAGTGAAGTACTCAATTTTGATTTAGTCCGGATTGGCTAAAACTCAGTTTCGACCTGCTGTGTTGCTCGTGGCTCGGATTATGCTTCCAATAATATCGAGTTGGGACCGCTGCAACTCTACCTGAAAGTTTTACAGATAGTGTTGTCTTGCATGAGTTGTGGCGAGTTGAGTTGAGCCGATGGATCACTGAGTGAAGCAACTTGAATGGATCTTGTCCAAATCCAAATAGATAGTCAGTCAGACTCATTCAAGTTACTCAATTTGATTGACTTTCCTTGTCCAGTTCAGTTTCCAAGCTTTTTAATTTAAACATCTACGACCAAACCTTGTTCCTAGTCGGGCTGAACCCTAACCCACCTTGACTCCCACCTTGACTCGCACCTGCGTCACTGCATCCATGACCCAAACCCACAACCCATCACTTGAACTCTCCAATTACCCAGAGGTTCCAACCCGTTAATAACCAGGTTTGGGTCCTTATTCAGGTCCCAATAAGTAAATGGGTCTAGGTCTGGGTCCTTTTTGGACCCCCATGACCTAAACAAGTTTGAGTCCGCGGACACCGGACCCGACATAATATCTTGATTTTTTAGAATCCTCCTAAAAGTTACTTTTTTTCTTCCCACATTATTCTCTACCCGACCTAGATTATCGTGATTATTGTTATTTAAGTGGGCGCTTAGGCTTAAGTGGGATTAGCGATCGTTGGATTAGAGCATGGTTTGACTTAGTCTTAGTCATAGCCTTGGGAAGTTTTGAGAGTGTTTAAATTTAGTCTGACACGATCAGGGGTGGGTTACATGTGTAAGCATAGGGGATGATTTTTTATTTTTGATAAATTATGATTTTTAGTCCTTTTGAGAGATTTTGTTATTTTCCATAACTTTCATATTCAATCCATCCGTGTCCAAAGCCAGAAACCTGGTTTTTAGCCAAAAAGGATAAAACAGTCTTTTCACACTCAAATCTGTACACGATTTTTGAAATCTCCTGACCATGCGAAATTTATAATTTTTGGAAACTAGATTTTTTGAAGAACATTTCTTCATTCTTCGTCGATCTCGTCCGGGGCCCACAGGATTGGGTTCCAGCCATTTGAAGCCTTAGATCTGGTGGGGCCCATTCCTCACTTAAACAAAACACAGGGAAATTCTATATACACCCACTGGAAGTGTTGAACACACCCACGATTTAAATTTTTTTTTAATTACTAAAATGGCCTCAGGTGAAAGGACGAAATCACCATTTACCATCATCTTCCTCCTTTGGTTCAGCAGCAGCAGTGGAGAACGTTTCTCTTCTCTTCTTCTTCTTCTTCTTCTTCTTTTTCTTCTTCATTCTCCCTTTTATCCATTCCCTTCTCACTGCACCTCTGCACTCCTTCCTCCTCATTGATTTTCATCTCCTTCGTCATCATCTCCTCCAACTTTTTTTTAGTATATAATCAAGTCTCCTCCATTTCTTGAACGAGCTTGGAAGTACAAATATCCCTGCACCACATGTGTATTTAAAGTAGGCATTTGCAATATGGACAAGCAGTTGACGATCTACGAAAACGAGGTATACGTTTTCACTTTGTTTCCTTCATTTTCTTTTTTTTCATCTCAAGTCCTGCCCGGAATTCTAGCACCACGCATTTAATATATGCTCGATTTTCATAAGACGTGCAACATTATATTGCACGGCACTATAAAACCACACAAGCAACTTATAGTCTGCCAACTTAAACCGAGCAGAAACATAAAGAACGGCCTATATATATCGTGCAGTATAATATTGCACGGTGAAAAATGAGCGTGCAGTGATAATCTAAGAATTTATGATATATTTGCAGGAGGTTGAATCAACCGGTGCCAGTGAGTCCCTTTTGGATTTTACAAATGTCTTCACCACTAACATGATATTCAGAAGCCGAGAGGGCCCAATGGACAAGGGATGTTGGAAAGAAACATGGCTTGGTAATTGTAATCAAGACTTCAGATGCCGGTGGAGATGGAAGGAAGCCGATAATCTTTTTTCCTTGTGGGAGAAGTGGTAGTTACAGGAGTCCATCGAAGGTCTTCAAAAAGAAAAACCCTAACAAAGCAACGGGAACGAAGAAGTATAGTTGCCATTTTGCTTTGAAGGGCCGAAAGTTGGCAACTGACGACGATTGGATGTTAACAGTGGTTTGTGGGGTGCACAATCATCCAAACACACAGCATCTTTAGGGGCACTCGTTTGCTGGGAGGCTTTTTGTGGAAGAAATCAACGTTTTAATTGATATTGAAAGTTCGGGATCCTTACCCTAGGGGGGGTGAGTAGGGTGAGCTACTACTTAGTGACCAATTATGACCAATTTTAACTTATTTAAATTAACTAGTCACTAGTGGTGATAACAAATAAAATGCGGAAGCTAATAAAAACAACCACCACAAAGCATGCACCATCACACAATGATTTATAGTGGTTCGGCCTCATTGGCTACATCCACTACCGGATTGTGATCTAACATTCCACCGGATTTCCACTATCTATGCTTTTCAATAGGCTAAGCAATAACCTTTACAAATGTGCTTTTCTAGGCTAAGCAATAACCTTTACACAATGCTTTTCTAAGGCTAAGCAATAACCTTTATAAGTAAAAGATTTTCTCTCAAGGTAGTGTCTACACAAACACTTTAAGAGATACAATTAAAGCTCAATATAATTGCCTCTAAATTAGGCGAGTATGAAAGTGTAAAACAAACTCACACGACACTTTATGAAATGCAAAGATGAATGCTCATGGGGTGTGTGTGTGTGTGTGTGAAAACTTCAAACAAGTATAAAGAGTAAGCTCAATCAATATATGCCTAAAGCATTTAAAAGTTTAAGGCACAGAAAGATTTGATTGAAGTGAAATGCTAATCACATGTATAATTACTAACTTGTTGATGATATGAAAATCAAAAGCTCACAAGTTGTATGAAAACTATTTATGTCTAAACATGTGATGCATGTGCAATGTTGTTTTCAAAAACAAAATAGTTTAACTAAGGTTCTAAAGAGATTGAAAACAACAATGATGATTCAACCAAGTAAATGAAACATGCTCTAAAAGAAATCAAAGATTTAATGAAACTTTAAAACAAACTTGGTTTGAAATCAAGGTGAAAAATCCATTCCATTTTAGATCAAAGAATAAATGAAGTAATGGATTCAATATGTCATAGTTATCATGCTAAAAAATCATTTACCAATAATTTAAACAAAGCATATAACATATGATTAAGAAAAGTAAAGCTTACTTAGTGATTTAACTCAATGGAACTAAGCTTTAGCTTGCCAAATGATCCTTAGGCTTTCTTAGCTCATTCCCTTTTTTCTTGTCTCCAAACACCTCAAGGATGGCTTAGAAGTTACACACTTTGGCAAAGGAATGAGCCACTATTTATACCCAAAAAGTGCCCAACGGCTAGACCCCGGTCAACTTGGACCCTTTCCCGGTTGACTGGGTACTGAACGGTAAAAAATATGATCGTTTGAAAAATTGCTTTTAGCGAGGGCCAGAAACCGCCAGTAAAAGTCCAGTTTGGCCGCCGATAAAAGTCCAGTTTTCTCAAAAATGAGTTTTTCAAAGTGATTTTCTTGGGGGGACTTTGGGCCATGGAATCAAGCTTGGAAACATGTTGTAAATCATTCTAAGAGTTTTAAAAAACATGAAATCTAAAATGCCTAAGATGAAACGTAAAATGCCTAAGATGATTTGAAACTTTTAAAACTATAGACCTGCTTGATTCATAAACTTCTTTTCAAAAATAATTGCATTCAAGTTTAAAATCAAAACATGCAAGAACCATGATTTCTAATGAAAGTAAGCATTGTTTGAATTTCTAGAAATTTCAACATTTGATATGAAAATTCTAAAAAGAGTGGGTTTAGCAAGCGAGTACCTGGAAACCGATTTTGGTCGTACAGGCATTGCTTTTCCCAGTTGGGTAAGTTTTCAAGGGTAGTACCGCTTTAAGAACTTGTCGCTGATGGGTAGCATACATCTGTCACCCTCCATGTTTAGGAGTGCGTATGCGCCGTTGGAGAAAACCTTATCGATGACGTAGGGTCCCTCCCATTTTGGGTTAAATTTGCCTTTGGACTTGTGAGCGAAGACCATTGGTCTTTTTATCGCAAGAACCAAGTCACCCTTTTTGTAGGCGCGTTGCCTGACCTTTTTGTCGAAAGATCCTGCCATGCGTGCTTGGTAAAGTTCAATGCTTTGTCGAGCTTCGAGCCGTCTCTCATCGAGAATGTCCAGCTCATGGAGTCGCAATTTGACATTGCTTTCTTGAGTCATGTCATTTTGTAAAGATAGCCTCAAGGAAGGAATTTGTACTTCCAAGGGTACAATAGCTTCGCATCCATAGACCAAGGAGAATGGTGTGCTATGGGTTGGTCCTCGAACGGTGGTTCGATAGGCCCACAAAGCTTTAGACAGTTTGTCGCTCCAGTCTCTTTTGTGACTAAAGACCATTTTTTTTTAGGATTTTGCAGAGTGTCTTGTTGAAAGCTTCTGCTAATTCGTTTGCTGTCGGATTGTATGGAGTCGAAGGACAGCTTTGGATTTTGTATTTGTCGCAGAACCTGTAGAATCGATGATCCCGGAATTGTGGTCCGTTATCATGGACAAATCTTTTGGGTATGCCGAAACGACAAATGATGTTAGTGCAGGAACTGAAGGACTGATGAGGTCTTCATTTCGTTAAGCGTGAATGCTTCTGACCACTTGGAGAAATAATCTGTAGCGGTGAAGATGAAGCGATGACCTTTGCTCGAAGGGGGAGAAATAGGACCTATGATGTCCATACCCCAGGCTTCGAAAGGCCATGAGATCGTTGTAGGATGCAGGATCTTCTGTTGTAAGGTTCGAAAGTGGTTTCTCCACAATATTTTCGGAGGCTTCCAGCTCAACGAAACCTTCTGAGGTTTCAAGGGCATTTTCAGACTAAGGTTTTGTTCCTTTCCATGGGTCTTCTTGATCGGCAATTTTCTCAAGGCTTGCTATGAGATGATCCCAATCGCCTGTTGAAACTGGGTCGAAGTAGGGTACTTTTTTTGGAGACGAGGGTTCTTCTGGGTCAGAAAACCACACATCTATGCCATCGGACAATTCCTCTTCATCGTCAGAGAAATCGTACCAATTGGATGAGCTTCCTGGATCTTTGTCAGGTGACTCATCGAAGAGATATCCAGGGAGATCGATGTCTTCATGGACTTGAGATGTTGAGGCTTGGTCAGTAAATTGACTTTTAAAGTCTTTGTGTCAACTGTCTCAGAGGAGTGTCGGGATCATACCCTAGCCCGTGTGAAGACTTTTCTACATGGCCGTAGAGTCTCCAATCTTCCAGCTAGCTTTTGGTCAAGACGGGACCAATGGCGTGAGAATACCGCGTCATTCTCCCAAACCGACTGGGTTTTGAGCGTCATAGCCCATTTTCTTCATAATAGCTTGTGTCACAGGACTATATAAGGATAGTTGAGGCATACCTTCATTTTGGAAGGGTTCAAACAAGGAGTTTGATGAAGAAGCGTCCGATCTATGGAAGAAGATCGGCTTTTCCTTTGCTGAAGTTGCTGGAACAACGAAGGAAGCTGACGTAGGATCTTCTATGTCAGAAGTTGTCTCTATTGGAGTATGAGTAGGCTGAACTTGCCGAGTGTTAGCTTGGCTTGACGATGTGTCGTCTTTTGACTCTGAATCCGAATCCGTGTCTTGCATGATAGACACGAAAGAGACAACAAATTTGCCTCCAAACTTTGCCTTCTTCACTTTAGTTGTGATGACCAAAGGCTTTGAAGGTTTGAGGGAGATGATGAAGAGAGTTTGAATGCTCTCTTTGGATTTACCGGATGGTTTGTTTTCTTCCGGTGATTGTTGAGGAGCCTTACCTTTATCTTTCTGGAGATTTTCGGCAAAGGGTGCTGTGTGCTTCTCCTCTTTTTCGTTCTCACCTTCATACATCTGTGAGTCTGCAAAGTGGACTTCTTTACCTTTGAAGGGTTTTCTGTCCGCAAAGACTCGATGTATCATGCCGTCATCGCCAACAAACTTGATGCATTGATGTAGAGTTGAAGGGACAACACCATTCTCGTGAATCTGGGGGCGTCCGAGATGGATGTTGTAGCATGAAGGGGTTTTTATTGCATACACAGTGACCTCAGAGATAAGATTACCGATTTGCAACTTGAACCTGATTTTGCCGATCGGCCTTTGAGTACTCCCATCGTATCCAAAGATAGATACAGATGTGTGGCTCAGTTTGCTGGGTGGGATGCCCAACTCTTCAAGAGCCGAAGTGGAGATAAGGTTGAGTGTAGAACCTGGGTCGATCTGAACTCTGTGCATAGGCATTTCCTTGATGTACCCTGTGAAGTACAGGGGTCGGTTGTGCCTTGTTTCGCCAAGTAGGAGGCCTTCCTTTGTGAAGGCGATGGCTGCACAGGCAGCTTTTTGAACCGAGAGGCATTCGATGTATGATCCCTCAGTTTTCTTCTTTTCTCCCTTTGAGGAAGCTTCTGAGTTTTTGACATGGTAGTCCATTTCAATTTGGAGGACTTGCAGGGCATGTTTGTCGACATCCTCATTCAGCTTTTGTAATTCTGAAATGAGATTATCACGAGTGCGCGGAGACATTCGCAATAAGTCTAGGATGTACAGACGTGCAGGTATGTGCTTGAAATGTTCAATCAAGTCATACTTGAAAGCCTCCTTAGGGCCTGCATGTTCATCATTGTTGCCACTAGGGGCGCTTACAACATCTTTTCCTGAAGGATTTACATATGTAAAGGAAGATTGGTTGTAATTTTTGTGGTAGTCCCGGCCAGAGCGGGTGCCTCTACCAACTTCGAGAGCTTCTTGAGAAGGGTCTTCGTTTGGAAGATTGTCTTCAGAATTAAGATGCTGGCGTTTTTCATTTGCTGAGGATGTATTTGCGGCAGAGTTGCCATCCTCAGTGATTGTGTTGCATGGAGCATTTTTCGGGAACAAGTCCTGAACAGCATCAAGCAACCTTTCTTCTTCATTGACCAATTCATCGTCCCAAGCATCAATAGCTTGGGATTCTTCAGTCATGAAGGGTGTCAGCTTTGAAGTCACAGTCTCAGGAGAAGAAACCTGAGAGGGTGTTGCCTCAGTGAAAGTCACGTGAGACGAGGTAGCTCCAGAGGGTACATTGCTAGGCGTCGTCGGAGTGTAAGTGATCTCATCAGACGATGCTTCGGAAGAGCTATAATCCCGAATTATCACATTACAGGAAGCTCTGACAGGAGACGTTGCCTGATCGGAGTCAGACTCATCCTCAGATGTAAGAGGATCGTCTATCCAGCAATTTTCTCCATTTCAGGAGTTAGGGGAGGATGTACCTAATGGTCTTCAAGGACTTCAGGCTCTAGATTGCGAGGAGGCTCGTTGACGCAGTCTTGCTCTTGTTCTAGAGCGAGATGCTGCAAGATCCTTGCATATTCTTTAAGATCAGGCATGGGAGCCAAATCTTCTTCTTCATCAACTCTTTGTGGCTCAACATAGTTGATTTCCACTAGAGCAGTGACGGGTGCTGGGTCAACAACATTTTCTTATACAGCCTCTTGGTCTTCTTCATCATCAGACCAGGATCCTTGTGGCTGTAGGGGTTATACCAGATTACCGGCGTAAGATGAGTCTCAAGAACCCATTCTTCATCGGAGAGATATTCTCCTGTTTCAAGGGATTCCTCCCACTCGTAGATGCAGTTGGATTCGAATCCATCATCGGTGTCGCTGGACTCTTATCCATCAATGGAGAATCCAATTACCGAATTGCAAGAGTATGATGCCCCCTGCGTGGCTTCTTTGAATTGAGGTGGCATGAAATCACTGAGAGTGAATTTTCTTACCCCCTTTGAAGTCTCTAGAAGGGACGTTTTTGTCGCCTCTAGTGAAGCGGTAGAGGAAGCCTCTGCCTTTTCTTGGACTTCTTGTTTTGGCTCGGTCTTCTCTTGCTGTTTGAGTTTGAGGAGATGTTTCCTAGCCTGCCTTTGCTGTTGAGCTGTAGGCTTTGTTTTCACGACCTCCTAATTTTCATTTTTCAAGAGATCGGGATGTACCCATATGGGTTGTCCGTCTGGTGTCGGGTAAGGAACCAGTTCTTCGGACGCTTGGATTCTGTTTATCACCTTGAAGGAAGTAGTGATCTTCTTCTTTAGTGATTTTGGTGTTTGTCCACATGACACCATGTTGACGGAGACAGACCCATAGTTTTTATCAAAGGTGATGATTCCGTTTTTCCACATCTCGTTTATTTTCTTTCTCACAACGAAGCATTGATTGAGAGGATGCGAGATCATCTGGTGGTATGGACAGTACCGAGGATCGTTGATTTTGCCAACATCACCCGGTCTTTTGGGTTCAGGTAAAGTGAGCTTGCCGTTCGCCACGAGGGCCCCGAAGATTTCATCAACATCTTCATCGAACGGGTATTTCTTTTCTACTCGCTCTTTGAAGGCATCAGAGAGTTCGGGTCTCTTACCAGTAGCTTTGTTTTCAGCTTTCTTTGGTGGCTGAGGAGCTGACTTGGTCTGCACATTGAGGACCTCTCTTTTCTTTGGTTTTGAGGTTGCAATGGCGGTTGGCTCTTTTCTTGATGATTTCTGACTGTTGAGTCTTTAATCACCATTTCAGCTTCCATGGAAGCTTCTAGGAGTTCTCCCAAGTTCTTTGATTTGTTGCCGATGATCATAGAACGGATTCTAGCTCTCATGTTGTTTCGGCAGATGTCAACTAGCGACGCTTGTAGCAATACATCAGAGCATTTGTATGCCATTGCTTTCCACTTGTGAATGAAGTCATATGTTGACTCATTCTCTCCTTGTTTTAGGCTGCACAGCTGAGCCATAGTAGCGGGATGATCCTCACATTTGAAGTGAGCCAGGAAGCGTGTCTCTAGCATGGCCCAATTTTGGATGGAGTCCTCCGGCAAAGTGGAGTACCAGTCGAAGGCCGTACCTTTTAGGGTACTTGTAAAGAGGCGGATCTTGAGTGCATCTTGATCCGCGATAGCTCCCGTCAGGATCTTGAAGTGGATGACGTGTTGTCTGGTTGATCCTTTCCCCGTGTATGTTTGGAGAGTAGGATGCTTGAATTTTGTAGGGTACAGGACCGAGTCCATCCATAAGGGATATGGTGCCTTGATCCCATGCTCTTTGAGTATATCCTCTTCTTTAGCTTTGGCAAGGATACTGTCTACGTTCTTTTTGGTAAGGGCACGTGACTCATTTTCTTCTCCATTTACCTCATCATCCTGATGATTCGGAGGAGGAAGTTCGCCTGATTTGGAAGGCGAGGAGAAGGTTTTCCATCAGAGTTTCAATCATCTGCTGGCCTTGTTCCAACTGCTGGATGCGTGTGAGCGCATCATCTTGAGGTGAATTGCGGGGTGGTGGCTCAGAATTTGTAGCCAGGACGTTCATCCCTCGAGATTCGAACGAAGAAACTGTCCTGGTGACTGAGGTGGGGCTCATTCTTTTTTATGAAGAGCTTGAGGAAGGATCACTCTAACGTCCTTTGCTTAAAGGAGCAGGGGATTCTTCTGAATGTCTTATTGTCCTGGAACCGCTGCGGGTCACCAGACGTCGGACATGGATTTTTGTTGCTAACTTTTGGCTTCTTCTGGCTTTTCCAACCATATGGACAGCAACAACTTGGTTGGGTCTTTCTTTTTCGACCCATTTGAGAGAGACTTGAAGTGTAGGAGGTTGGGTCCTTTGCTTCTCTACTCTCTTTTGTCGATACGACGCGCGGCGGCGTATATGACGAGCCATTTGAGCTTCGGTCAGCTCTGACTAGGCTTTGACAATGAAGGATGTGCTCCCTCGGGCGCAGCAGCCAAGCCTGTCTTCTTTGTAGCTGGGCAAGGACAGGATATGAACCCAGTCATTCGCCTGTTGTAGCGAACCGAAGGATTGTAGGCCTTAGCAGGTGCTTGCAGAGGCCTTGTGATGCATGATTTGATTTTGGGTTTATAAGAACAAGCCGGTTCATGCTGGGTTGACTTGGGAGTCAGGTTGGAGATGGGTCTCTCCTCTTTCATATAAGTAAGAGGGTAGAACCGGTTCTCCTTGAGTGGGGCCAGGTATGCTGGCTTGGTGGATGTTTGGGACCTTCTTTGTTTTGGTGAAGGTCTTGGGGACCAAGTCTTGGGATAGACCTGGTCATTTACGGGTCGAGGCTTTGTGGGGGTGCCACGGCCTTCGGGCCTTTTGGTACTCGCCTTTGGTGTCACAGTAGTGACACGTTGGGAGATGAGCTTCTGCTTCTTAGAAGGAGCAGTTTGTTCCTCGGGAAGTGGGAATAGTCCCAGTGTCCTAAAGATGATAGTCCGGGGAGTCGAAGTCAACCCGGAGTTCAGAGAGTTTCCGAGAGAGTTGACGCTTCAGCAGCTGATGGGGCGCTTGTAGGTGCGCGTTGTTTGCTTCTGTTGAAGCATGAACTGGTGCTTGTTCTCATCGAAAGTAATGGTTATAAATTTTTAAAAAAAATTATTTATTTATTTATTTATTTATTTTAAGATTTTTTTTTGAAAAATCTTTTTTTTTATTTTTTATTTTTTATTTTGAATTTTTTTTATTTAAAAGACGAGAGAGTATACATAGGCCTCCTAACCCGGTCTTATGAAATCTCGATTGATAGAATTACCCCCGGCCAAGTAAGGGTAGGATTACTTAATGAACCCGTTTGGAGGACCCTTGCATAGAACAGTCAAGCTGTCTCCACACTCTGGACAAGGCTTTTCTTGAATCAACCGTGATCAAAGAATGCAGTTGGTTTAACCTTAGTGGTCTATGTCTTTTTTTTTAGATCCCAAATAGACTCATCGAAGAGAAACGATGGCCCAAGTCCTTAGTCGAATAGGTTCAACATTTCTGCAAGCACGATGAAGATAGATGAGGATCAAGGTTTCTTAATTTTGAATCTAAAATGAGAAATCTGATTTTTTTATTTTTTATTTTTTTAGATCTCTAATGAACTCATCGAAGAGAAACGATGGACCAAATCCTTAGTCGAACAGGCTCAACATTTCTGCAAGCACGATGAACGATAGGAGAGGATCAAGGTTTCTCAATTTTGAATCCAAACTGAGAAATCTGATTTTTTAATTTTTTTTTAGATCTTTAATGAACTCATCGAAGAGAAATGATGGCCCAAAACCTTAGTCGAACAGGCTCAACATTTCTGCAAGCACGATGAACGATAGGAAAGGATCAAGGTTTCTCAATTTTGAATCCAAACTGAGAAATCTAATTTTTTTAGATCTCTAATGAACTCATCGAAGAGAAACGATGGCCCAAAACCTTAGTCGAACAGGCTCAACATTTCTGCAAGCACGATGAACAAAAGGATCAAGGTTTCTCAATTTTGAATCCAAACTGAGAAATCTGATTTTTTTATTTTTTTTTAGATTTTAATGAACTCATCGAAGAGAAACGATGGCCCAAAACCTTAGTTGAACAGGCTCAACATTTCTGCAAGCATGATGAACGATAGGAAAGGATCAAGGTTTCTCAATTTTGAGTCCAAACTGAGAAATCTGATTTATTTTTTAGATCTCTAAGGAACTCATCGAAGAGAAACGATGGCCCTAAACCTTAGTCGAACAGGCTCAACATTTCTGCAAGCACGATGAACGATAGGAAAGGATCATGGTTTCTCAATTTTGAATCCAAACTGAGAAATCTGATTTTTTTGTTTTTTGATTTTTTTTTTTTTGAAAAGAGAAAGAGTGGAAATAAATTCAAAGAAATAGAAATTTCCAAAAAAAAAAATCCCATCTCATATTTTTTTAGATGCGGAACCCAACATAGGCCACCAATTAGAAAGTAGCCAAGGAATCGAGAAAAGAAGTATAAGCATAGAGCAAAAGATATGATATGCAAATATTTCATTTCTAGTATCGTGTTCTCAAATGAACGAGTCCCACCGGGTGGAGCCAGCTTGACGGACCGCGCGTTCATGCTCGGTGTTACCGAGGTCGGTGGACGTGGGAGTCCGTTGGGTACGACACTTTCGCGCCCGGGGGGCAGAAGCGAGTATCAATATTTTTCTTTGTGTGGGTGTGCCAGATTTTTTTTTTTACTTGGAATTGCAAGTGGTGATCCGGAGATCGACCTTCACAAGTAAAAAGGAAATCAACTTCTTTCAAGTTTTCCATTGCACATATATTTAATAAAAGAGACATTTTCTTGATTTGCCGTGAAAGGCGATTTTTTTGCATTTATAGCCGATTTTGGCATTTATAGCCGATTTTGGGCATTTATAGCCGATTTTGGCATTTATAGTCGATTTACAATTCTTATCAATAATGAAAGACAAGAGTTGTGATTTTTGTCTCTTTTGAAAAAAATACAAACTATAATGAAAAGTAAGAAAAGGAGGATCTAACTTCTCAGGAGATTGTGGAAAACTCGTTCAGATTGACGGTCGCAAGCCATGTATGGACTTCGCCATCATCTATGCAGATGAGAACAGTGGATGCTCTTGATTCGCTTGGCTTGGCTATAACCTCAGATTTTTAGAGGACAAAGACCAAGAGGAGGTCCTATGTCCAATAAAAAACTAAGTAGACGGGTTGAAAAGCCACGTTTAAGCCATTGGAGGCAAAATGAAAAGGCAAGGACCTTGGGGGGTACCCCCCAAGGGACTTTTGTCACCTTGTAGCGGTGGCCGATGTAGAACTTCAGTGGAGTTTTCTCTCTTTCTTTCTCTGGATTTTCTGTGGTTGGAAGCTGATCTGATTCTTATCTCTGGGAGTTGTTTGATTTTTTCTGATCCATAATTCTTTGGAGTGTTCTCCTATTTATAGGCTCTTGGCAGCCATTTAGGAGAGTTTATGGGCTTTAATTGTCATTAAGCGGCATAACGGGAGGAGTTACAAGTTTTAATTCATTTACTTTGTAACTCCTTTTTCTTGGCTTCTGATTGGCCGGTGGAGATTGAGGGCATTTAATCGCCTTTAATCGCCATGATGGGAGGAGTTTCATGGTTTAAATGCCATGAATCAATTGACTTGTAACTCTCGGATGCTTGTTTCTGATTGGGCCGTCCAAAGAAATGAATTAATGACTGCAATAAAGCTAGTCAATTAATTGCATTAAGTGGTCGCTGAGCAGTTGAAGAGTCGCGGGACGTGCCGCGTCTTTTAGGATTCTTTTGGCAATGATCATCGATGGATCTTCATGTAGATCGACATCGGATGACCATGTAACTTCAGGTATTGGTTGCCAACAGCGGGTTGGTGCCATCTGTCCTGTCGATTTCTCGATCGATCAGGTAGAAAGCACACTTTTTTGGTCGACCGGTTGGCGATCAATGTTGATTTTGACACTCTTGATGATTGACCCGTGATTTGACAAATGTCAAAGGATTTGGTGTCTTAAAAGTATGAGTTTTGGAAAATCCCAGGAGTCGGAAGCTTCGAATCACGAAAAACGACGAAAAATAGGCTTTCCAGGGCCAACCCGACTATTCCGGGCTCCATGGTCGCCGGAGACCATGGGCCAGGGTCGCAGGGGCTGGCGACCCTGGGCGAGGGTCGCAGTGGCCTGCACCCTGTGGGGGATTTCCCCCCTTTCGTCCCGTTTTGCGGTCGTTTTTTGATATTTTTTTATTCTTTTTTTTCTTCTATATTTTTTCTTGAGATTTTTGATCATTTATTGGCCTGATTTCCCTATAGAAAACTTTATAAGAATCCTTGCATTTTGGAGTGCAAAGTTTTCAATTTTCCGGGAAAGCCAAAGACTTTGTCGCGTAGAGCTGCCGATTTTCCGTCAGAAGCTGAAACTGGGACAAACAATATCAGAATGACCTGAGATTTGGGGTGAAGCCTCCTGAGCAATAAATAAGATCAACCATAGGCTTTTGGTTGAGTTTTGAAGCCGTTTGGGGTCCTATCGCCAGTAGACTTGTTTTTGTCGCGATGAAGATGTCGCGGCTTGATGTGCGGTCAATCGATGTCCGATTGACTTGAAATTTGATAGGGAACCTATTGGAGTCATTTTAAGATGATTCATAGGCTCTGTCTTGGAAACCATGGTCCCGGGGAGCTTCGTCGCCGAGAGGCCTGATTTGGCTTCCGAGCGTCAAAGTATGGTCAAATGTTGTCGAAATGATCTGAAATTTGACGTGTAGCCTTTTGTAAGCATTTTGAAGCCGTCCATGTGCTCTTTCCAATGAGTGATGGTCTCAGTGGTTCTCGCCGCCGTGAGGCTTGATTTAGCTGTTTGAGGGTTGATGGAGGGTCAAACGTTGTCGGTTTGACTTGGAACTTGACGTGGAGCCTTCTGGATGTATTTTGAGACCATCCACAGGCTCTGATCGAAGATTTGGTGTCTCCGATGCTTTCACCGGTAGGAGCTCCTTTTTAGCTGCTGGAGAAGCGAAGTTAGGCCAAATGATTTTGAAATGGCCCGAAACTTCTTGTGTACTCCTCTTTTGGCTGTCTTGAAGGATCTTGCAGTTTTTGTTTGATTCTGACAAGATTTGATTTTTGCAAGTAGCATTGCCTATTTATGGCAGGTTGTGACTTCATGTAGCTTTTTGGATCTTGAAGAAACAAAGTGACATTTTTGGTGTCAACAATAATCTAAGGTGATCGTCATCTCGCCAAATGGCATGTGGAATCAGTCGGCTCTGGCAGTGGATCTTGTTGTAATTTTCATCTTCGTTCAAACGTCGTTGGCCGTTGATGGCTGGCAGTCGAAGTACTCGCATGCACACCTCAGTGACGCGGTCTTGCGACATCGATCTTGGTCCGAACTCTCGATGGCTTGCTAGAAGAACTAGCCCGTCCACCTATTGTCTGTGAGCAGCCACCATGGCGAGCTGGTCTTCTAGGCATTTCTTCCAATCTGTTAAGAATGAAAATCAATAAGAGGAAACAACGTAATTGAAGATATTAGATTTTTTTGTACTGCTCCGTTCAAATGTACAGTGCAAACTTCTTCTGCACAGCGCAATGAAAACGTGCATTTTGTGTTCGTACGGCATGATTGTACCGTGCATATTTTATATGCTCGCCCAATACATGCCGTGCATATTAAGAAGAAGAAAAATGGACAGGAAAAATTTGGAGTTCAAAACTCCCGTCCATGTAATTCATTAGGGACTTCCCTATTTGTTGCAAACGTCTATACTCTCTAATGCATAAATTACTACCTAATGCATAAATCACAACCAAAAAAAGTATGTGAAAATGATAAACCTTTGAACAAGAAGAAGAAGAAGAGTTCGCCTTGTTTGAGTGTCCTTGATGTTAGATAGAAAAAGAAGTGCACGGTGATGAGAGCAGTGGAGAAAAGGTCGACGAAGATGAGTTCGACGCTTCCGGTGGGTGCCAAATTTCAAAACTGTCAACAAGGGAATGGAGAAGGAAATGAACGACGTGGTCTTCAAGCGTGGGTAGTATGGGTATTATGGTGGGTGGGCTCAGCAATATTTTTTTTAAAATATATTGGGTGTGGTGAGCTCAGCAAGTGCGTGTGTTCTAACACTTCCAGTGGGTGCATATAGAATTTCCCCATAACACAACCGTTCTATCCCTCACTCTCATTCAAACTCCATTCTAGCTTCAGAAAAACTCAAAACCAAAGGAGAGCTTCTCTTCCTCCCTTTTCTTCCTCTTGCATGCCTCACCTCTTGGCCTCAACATGGAAATCTGATTTCACCATTGCCTTCCTCTTCCTCCAAGCTTCAGCTAGGTAGTTCTTGGTGCAGAAATCCTACAGATTTTCATCTCCCTCCAGCTGTTTCTTCTTTGTTTGGACACTTCTGTTAGTTTATATGGACTCAATCCAGTAAGTGATATAATAAATTGATTAATTTCTTTATTTGTCAATATATTCTTGCTTTCCTTTCATGAGATGAATGGTGTTTAATTATATACTTACACATAACCAATACGAATGACATGATGGTTCATGAGATGAACCGGAGTCCTCAAGTATATTAGATGTAATACTGTGTATGGGTGAGATCCACATATATGAGACATGTATATTAAATCTTATACTTAAATATCTTCACAACCAGTGTTGAGACTGGACATCTCATCTGACGAGGTTGCAGTACTTTGACCATTATCAGATAGTGTAATTTGTCTCGATCATCAAAATGGAAGATTCTGGATCATGGTACTGGTACATTGGATGTATTGAAGGACCATGAGAAACACCTTATGAACATTATCTTTAATTTAAGGTCTGCTTTTATAATTCTCTAGCAATAGGCTCTCAATCTTGAGACATTAATCAACTCAAGTTTCTATCTATTCATTTGCTCTGAGTCACCAATGAGTGAGGCCAACTATAGGTCAATACCTCGGTGATTTGGGTAGGTAGAGTAGGACTGTGAGAATATTTAATGGTCAAGATTGAATCTATCTTTAATATCCCCTTGTGCCAATTAATGGATTTATCATTGGTAAGTACGCACCCATTCCGATTAAGAGTTAATTGGAAAGGTACCTATGATCATTATAATTAATTGGGCCTCAAGGATAATAAGATGTGGATCTAGTTTGGAAGACAGGTCCAATTGATTAATGGATAATGATAGAGGGGCCTACTTGTGGTGATGTGGAAGTTTAGGGTCTTGTATGTAGTATTCCTAAGACTGGAGTTCAATTGCATTTATATAGTAGAGTTATTTACAATCAACTATGGGCCCAGATTGCACATGAGATGTGGGGTCGCGAGTCCCAGTTACAGCCAGCTTTCTAAGGAATCCCTAGTGGTCCCCACGCTAGCCCAAGTTATTAGAAATATACTAATTATAGTTGAACTTTAAAAGAAAAGTTACTATTTCTATTTGAAGTGAGACTTCTAATAGTGGTAATAGTAAAGTTGCTAATTTTAGTGGAAATGAGACTTCTATTTTAATTAGAAAGGAATTAGAAAGTTACTAATCATATTTGAAGTGAGACTTCTAATGATGATTTAGTAAGTTACTAATTACTGTGGAAGTAAGACTTCTATTTTAATTAGTAAAAGAAGAGGTTGCTTTTAAGCTATAAATAGAGGAGATATAGGGCTGGACTTGCTTAATGCTATTCTCATCATTGGGATTCACGCCCAAGATTGTCTTGTGCAAGTGTTGCACGTCCAGCCTACTTGTGTGCAAGTGTTGCATGGTTCTTATCTTCCCTTTTCTAGTTCTCTTCCTAGTTCCTACTTTGAGTTCCTAGTTGTTTTCTCTTGAAGATCCCACCATCTTCTTGAGAAAAGGAGAATTTGATACGGGTCATAGCGTGGAAGATCAAGAGGTTTTGGGGATTCCTTTTTTATTAGTGAAAGAGTTTCATCATCAAAAAAAGATGTAAATTCTCCATTAGAGCACAAACAAGCTCCAAAGGTATAATCTACTTCCTTGTAAGTTGTAGATTTTATTGTGGCTTGTTAGTTGCTGATTCTATCTTCTAGATAGATTGTTTTACTGATCATGATGGCCGAGATTGAGGGTACGCATCTTGGATTGATTTTGGTAGCCTTCTGGGTAGTTGATTGCTGCATCAAGTGGATCAAAAAGTTTTGGAACCTATCCTAGAGGCCCACCTAATTTCTAACAATTGGTATCAGAGCCTTACCTCATCTCTAATCATGTTAGATCAGTAAGCTTGTTCTAATCTAAGCATGAGATGTGAAGAGGATAGAGCAAGGGCTATGTCATGATCAGTTTTGATTGATTTGCTTGGTTTATTAGTATATCTATGTTTGGGTTGTCACGAAGTGGTTTAATAATGTTAGAAGGATGGTAGGAAACCATTGGGAGCCTTCAGAAGTGTTTTGGAGGTGTTTGGGCATGAATTTCAAAAACCCAAATTGCAGGCTTTGTCAGCCCGGTCGACCTGGCCCCGTGCTCAGTCAACCGCATGGCTGTAGTTCGGTCGACCGAGCACACACGAACAGCAGTGCAGATTTTACATTTTTTCAGTTTCGGGTCCTATTTGGTTTCTTATTTTTCCAGCATTGTTTGGCAGCCTATTTGTCTGTTTTGTATGGTTGTATGAGATACTAACATGCAGGTTATCTTGTCCTCTCCATGTGGCCCAAAAGTCTTATTACTTTTTTTTATGGTTGATTTATTTTTGGCAATTTGTAAAGGGCATCATGGTTTCCTTGGTTTAGGGCAAGGCATGGTGAAATATCCTATGAGCGTTTTTATTTCCATTAATAGATTACCATGTTAGTCTCATCGTAGAGACATAGGAATTTATGTGATTTTCTAAATTTGTAAATTCTGGCGATGTCCGAGACAAAGAAGGAAAGTGAAGTTGGACTCCTAATCAAAGAGTTTGAAGATTACAAAAAGAGTTTTGGAGTTGCCCAAAGAGTTTGAGGAGTTCCAAAGTTTTGGAAAGTCTAGAAGTCCAAGAAGTCTATTCCGCTTGGGCCATGTGGAGGAGATGACTAGTTTCTAATTTTAGCATTTTCTATTTATGGATGAATGCTTAATTTTGAATGTTTCCAAATTTGATCCAAACATAGCAAGTTACTAAGATTGGTCAAATCAAATTAATTTTTGGAAAGAGTTCTAATTAGTGTTGATGACCCATGAGATTGACACATTGGTAACACTAATTTAAGAAACTGGACTTTCCTTAAAATAAATTGACTTATAACCAATCTTAGATCATATCATGAGATGATTTGATGTTCATATATATATATATATGTGGGCCCTAATATCTTAAAAGGAAAATCCTCGATTCTAAAATATTAAGTGGGAGTGGGCATTTAAATTGAGAAATCTCCATGGTTTTCCACCATAGGTCCATTGTAAAGAAAGTATTAGCCTCGCGCCATCAAGAGAATGGCCGTTCCCCACGGAGGGCTTTTATTTGTCTGGTTACTAGATATGGATCTCCTATTGATAGTATTGGTGAGATGTGGTGGGGGTTCACTCCCCAAGGAGGAGCTGCCCATCGCGGTTGTCATGCAATATTAGTTGGTGGGTCACACTTAACTAAAATAGTGATATAGTATCCCCAAGGATTTGCCTCATATATTTTAGAAACCAAAGCTAATAGGGAGTCGTACATTATTTGGTATGAGATACCTAAATGATAATGAATGATTGGGGATCAAGGATAGTTGGTCTTAATCCTAATTTTGAAAACTTTGATCTGCACCAATCTATGGGGCATTTGCACTCCCCAAGGACGCATGCCCTAGGAGATTGGGATTCCGATGTATTCTAAATTCAGTGCTTATGAGAATTCCCACTGGATTTGGTAGAATACTAAACCCTAATGTCATTTATTTTCTTTCATTGAATGTATGGTTATGTGCTTTAGTTTATACAGCATGAATTCGAATACTTTCAATCCACTTGCGACCATCCTCAAATAGAATAAGTTGATGGGATCCAACTATTTAGACTATAAAAGGAATCTGAATATTATCCTGACAGCTTCAGGATGCAGATATATCCTTACCATACCCTCCCTTCTTGAGCCTGAGCTTGATGCACCACAAGATGTGAAAGACCTTTACACCAAGTGGACCAAAGACAATGAAATGGCCAGATGTTTTATTCAGGGTCTAGTGTTTTGCAAGATCAATATCAGTCCTATAAATCGGCATACGATATTATATTGAATTTAAAGGAGATGTTTGCAGAACAGGTCAGGCCTGCTAGGCAGGCTGCTATGAAAGTACTGATAAAGACTAAGATGGCCGAGGGAACCCCAGTACAAAAACATTTGTTAAAAATGATGTTGGCATTGAATGAGTTAGATGTACTGGGTATACGATTGATACAGAATCTCAGATCGACATGATCCTTCAATCACTACCGGATTCATTCAACCATTTCGAGATCAACTATAATAAATTGAAAATGAGTTTAGCTGAATTGTCTCGCCAACTGGTAGTGGCTGAGGAAATCATGAAGAAAAAATAAAATGCCCTCATGACAGAAAAGTCATTTGCTAGGTCTAAGCCGAAAGGCAAAGACCGGGATAGCAAGAAGAAATCAGTTATTATGGGTCCTATGGTGGAGAATGGTTCCACTAGTGGTGTGGCCAAGGCCAAGGATACGGGAACAAAGGGAAAGTGTTTCCACTGTGGTATGACGGGACATTGGAAGAGGAATTGTCCAGATTTTCTGTCAAAGGAAAAGACCTCAGGTATGATTGAGTCACTTATTTCTGAAGTTAGTTTTGCATCTGGTACTTCAGAATCCAAGCTTCAGCTAGGTGGTTCTTGGTGCAGAAATCCTACATATTTTCATCGCC
The DNA here is from genome assembly GCA_012931725.1 of Litsea cubeba. NCBI lineage: Eukaryota > Viridiplantae > Streptophyta > Magnoliopsida > Laurales > Lauraceae > Litsea > Litsea cubeba. The sequence goes on along the minus strand of CM022955.1, from coordinate 20,935,263 downwards.
CTCCAGCTGTTTCTTCTTTGTTTGGACACTTCTATTAGTTTATATGGACTCAATCCAGTAAGTGATATAATAAATTGATTAATTTCTTTATTTGTCAATAAATTCTTGCTTTCCTTTCATGAGATGAATGGTGTTTAATTATATACTTACACATAACCAATACGAATGACATGATGGTTCATGAGATGAACCGGAGTCCTCAAGTATATTAGATGTAATACATATATATGGGTGAGATCCACATACAGGAGACATGTATAGCAAATCTTATACTTGAATATCTTCACAACCAGTGATGAGATTGGACATCTCATCTGACAAGGTTGCAGTACTTTGACCATTATTAGATAGTGTGATTTGTCTCGATCATCAGAATGGAAGATTCTGGATCATAGTACTGGTACATTGGATGTATTGAAGGACCATGAGAAACACCTTATGAACATTATCTTTAATTTAAGGTCTGCTTTTATAATTCTCTAGCAATAGGCTCTCAATCTTGAGACATTAATAAACTCAAGTTTCTATCTATTCATTTGCTCTGGGTCACCAATGAGTGAGGCCAACTATAGGTCAATACCTCGGTGATTTGGGTAGGTAGTAGTAGGACTGTGAGAATATTTAATGGTCAAGATGGAATCTATCTTTAATATCCCCTTGTGCCAATTAATGGATTTATCATTGGTAAGTGCGCACCCATTCCGATTAAGAGTTAATTGGAAAGGTACCTATGATCATTATAATTAATTGGGCCTCAAGGATAATAAGATGTGGATCTAGTTTGGAAGACAGGTCCAATTGATTAATGGATAATGATAGAGGGGCCTACTTGTGGTAATGTGGAAGTTTAGGGTCTTGTATGTAGTATTCCTAAGACTGGAGTTCAATTGCATTTATATAGTGGAGTTATTTACAATTAACTATGGGCCCAGATTGCACATGAGATGTGGGGTCGCGAGTCCCAGTTACAGCCAGCTTTCTAAGGAATCCCTAGTGGTCCCCACGCTAGCCCAAGTTATTAGAAATATACTAATTATAGTTGAACTTTAAAAGAAAAGTTACTATTTCTATTTGAAGTGAGACTTCTAATAGTGGTAATAGTAAAATTACTAATTTTAGTAGAAGTGGGACTTCTATTTTAATTAGAAAGTTATTAATCATATTTGAAGTGAGACTTCTAATGATGATTTAGTAAGTTACTAATTATTGTGGAAGTAAGACTTCTATTTTAATTAGTAAAAGAAGAGGTTCCTTTTAAGATATAGGGTTGGACTTGCTTGATGTTATTCTCATCATTCGGATTCACGCCCAAGATTGGCTTGTGCAAGTGTTGCATGTCCAGCCCACTTGTGTGCAAGTGTTGCATGGTTCTTCTCTTCCCTTTTTTTACTTCTCTTTTTAGTTCCTCCTTTGAGTTCCTAGTTGTTTTCTCTTGAAGATCCCACCATCTTCTTGAGAAAAAGAGAATCCCATACTGCTCATAGCGTAGAAGATCAAGAGGTCTTGGGGATTCCTATTTGATTAGCGCAAGAGTTTCATCATCAAAGAAAGTCGCAAATTCTCCATTAGAGCACAACCGAGCTCCAAAAGTATAATCTACTTCCTTGTATGTTGTAGATTTTATTGTGGCTTGTTAGTTGCTGATTCTATCTTTTAGATAGATTGTTTTACTGATCATGATGGCCGAGATTGAGGGTACGCATCTTGGATTGGTTTTGGTAGCCTTCTGGAAAGTTGATCGCTGCATTAAGTGGATCAAAAAGTTTTGAAACCTATCCTAAAGGCCCACCTAATTTCAAACAACTTTCAGGTGAGAGTTTCTCTCCATCTCACTTATGTTTCGATATGCTTATAGCTCTTGCTATTCCGCCTTGTTCCGCTTTACTTTGTTTTGATAAGTGACTCCCCCTATTTACGATTTGTCTTGTAAATGCATTCTCGTTTTGTGCATTCATGAATTGAGTAGATACCACTGACCTTGGACTGCCCTGTCTGGGGTTCCTTAAACACTTAGACTGTTTACAAACTGGTCATATACTCTGTACTCGTTTCCGGTTCCGCGGCCGGACCTCGTCTACCTTGTGTGGGATTTTGCATTGCCTTGTTCTGCTTACTCTTATCATCTTGTATGATAGAGAATGATGGACTCAATGTAGATTTACTATTCATGATATTACTTATGTATTCATGCTATATTTTCATCTTGTACATTGTTCTTAGATTTTCGTTATCTTGATGACTAGGCCTTATACATGTTTTAAATTTTATAATTCGTTTTAAGATCTTGTTTCTTCCAAACTAAAATTTTGTGTATGCTCATACCTAAATCGATCACCTGCCAAACTGTCGTGTCTAACGCTTTGTTATTTTGGTGCTCATGTCCAGGCGCCGATGCCTTTGAGGAGGAGCATCCGGAGGAGGCAGTTGAGCCGCTGCCTGCTCGAGAGTGGCAACCCGATGACGTCATCTAGACGTCGGGCGGGATCTTGAGACAAGGATAATTTTGTATAAGGTTTCATCCCTAGTTATTTTTGGGAATTGTATTGGCCTTTATTGGCCTCTTATGGGTTGTAAAACTTAACTTGCCCTTGTAAATTATGAACTTTAATCTGTTTTGGGGAATGCTTGTTTACATCTCTTCCTCTGGAATTATGTCTTGATTGTTTATGCTTATGTCTGGTGTGATCTGCTACATCCTTCCGCAACCATGATCATGTGAGTTTGTACCGCGAAAACTTGTGGGAAACTGCACGCATGGACGATGACTTGTTCCTCGTGCCTCGTGCGTGTGTTGCAGCTCGCGATCCCGGATTTGTTTTCCCGAAAACCGGCCTGGGGTCGCGACACAATCCGAGCCATGAACAACACAGCAGGTCGAAATTGAGTTTTAGCCAATCCGGACTAAATCAAAATTCTATTAGGGCCAACCATGTCAAACCCATACCTAACTTCAACTCAATACGAATTATAGAATGGCCAGCCTGAACCCAACGTCATCTAACTTAGGGATGTAAATGGGCTGGTCTTGGTCCTGATCCATGGTGGAACTCGATCCAGAACCGGAATTGGTTCGGAATCAGTTTCCTAATTTCAGCACCGAAACCGTTAATGAGAAGATGGAACCAAAACCGAAACCGGTTTCGTAAATGGGATGGGTCCAGGTCCGTGTCCAAGTCCGGGTAGAGAATGATCTAAGAAGAAAAAAAAAAGTAACTTTTAGGAGGAATTCTAAAATATTGAGATATTATGTCGGGTCAGGGGTCCACGGGCCGAACCAAGGTAACCGGTGTCGGACTTATTTAGATCATGGGGGTCCGTAAAGGACCCAGACTTGGACCCATTTACTTATCTGGACCTGAATAAAGACTCAAACCTGGTTATTAACGAGTCGGAACCTCCGGGTAATTGGAGAATCGGAGACCCATTTACATCCCTAATCTAACTTCACTGAAGCCTAATCTAAACCCGACTCCAATTGTGTTTTAAGTTTAAGAACTCGAGCCTGACCTAAAATCAATAATGCCCCACCTAAGTTCCTGTTATGGTTGGTTCGATTAGCTGGGTTCATGTTGTCTCCAGCTCAAGCTGGACCTCTAGGTGTAAAGGAGCTAAGCGAAACCTTAGCTTAACCCGCTTGAAATTGACTTAAACATCATACAAGCCAACTGGAGCTCAATCCAAGCCAATCATAAGCCCATATTGAGCTTGGCTTGAATTAAGTTAAGCTAGGCTTTATAATATTTAATCAAGCTCGAGCTATAATTCATGCCCAGCCAAGCAACATTAGTGTTCAGCTTGACAGTGTATATCTAGTATGCGATTAGTCAAGACAGACTTCAACATTACCAAATATCCTTGGCACCAGTTATATGATCACCATTGCAGCACCATGTTCGCTTTTGCCTACCAAAAATGAAAGGGATGGATCATATAAGGCTGTGTATGGATAATGAATTAGCCTAAAATCAATTTCATTGGATCTCAACAAATGAAAATTAAGACAGTAACGATCAAGTGTAAAAGTTCTGAATATGATCGTTGACATATGTTTCGGGTGGTTAATAAATAATAATGTCAACACATTATAGTTCCGCTATGGACTGTGGATCCTCTGAGCATCTATTTCAGAGAATTACTTGATGGAAGGAGCAAAATTCTGTAGTGGGGTTTACCTGTTATAAAACATGAGGCCTCGTTTGGCATCGTCTCTATGTTGTTCCTAATTCGGTGTCGAGGTTGGATTGTGTTAAGACCGGGTTGTGCGGAGACTATTCCGTGCAAAACTTGTTTCGAAATGTTTTGTTGATAATATGTTGTGCGGGACTTGTTTGGTAACATTATAAAAAAAATTGTTCCAAGAAGCAAAATTAAGATAATCATGTTTATCAATAATATTGAATTGGAATCTATGATAAGTATTCATTAGTTCATCTTAAATATTAAAAAAATAGTAGAGCACATTCTTTTATGAATATAACAGAAGCCCCTACTTAGGAATTACAATAGTGGGCGTGGGCCCACCTAAGGGTATAAAATTGGGTGGGCGGCCCAAGCCTGGCACGGCCTGACCCGACGGTCCCCTAATGGGCTGTCTTGGGCTAGGGGTACCAGGCCCGACAATCTGTGCCGTGCTGGGCCAACGCCCCAAGCCCGTAGTACGGCACAGCCTACACGGCTAGAATTTTTGAAAAAGCCCCCTCTAAAAAAACGGTCAAAAGGGGTTTTTGACTTTTTAAACCCCCCCCCCCCCTGTCAAATGGGGGATATTAGTGTCTTTTGATCATTTTTTACCATTATACCTCCTCCAACTTCCATAAAATGGTCATATGAGGGGTATTTGTGTCATTTTACCCCTTAAGAACTCTATGAATGCCCCTCATTCCTCTCATTTCTCTACAATCATTTACTCTCTCATTTCTCATTTCTCACACTCCCTCTAAGGTTCTAAGCTCTCTTAAGTCTCTCTCTCTAACGCCTAAGCTCTCTAAGAAGTGAAGAATGGGAGTGACTTCTCTAAAGTGAAGGAGCTCTTGAAGATGGACTTCTCCATTAGCTCTCCCTCTCTCATAAAGGTATTTATTACTTTTAACTTTTATTTTTATTTAGTAATAATATACATAGTCATATTATATATTAAGTCTCATCTTCTCCCTTTTCTTATATAAATTATGACAACAAACACATTATACATAATTGTCCATTTAAGTTTTTTTGAAAAATGGCTAGACCATCACAACCTTTCAACCTTGACTTCTCTCTAAATGAGGGAGATCTTGGATTTATTAATTTAGATCAAAATCAAGTCATAAAAGTATATAGTCATAATCCCCAAGAACCTGAACCTGCTAACGATCAAGGGCTTGAAGGCTCAGGTTCTACAACTAAAAAGAAGATAAGAGTGAGAGTGACTTCTCCCATATCGCGATATTTTGTTAAAGTTCAGGTCCCATATCCCAAAGAAGGAATAGATGAAAAGGCACAATGTAAATATTGTAAAGATCTCCTCAGTGCCAGATCAGCAGGTGGTACTGGCCACCCTCTTAGACACATGAGATCGTGTGTGCCCAAACACACGAATACCACTAGAATTGCTGGGGCAGGGAGTGGGACCATCCAAACACAACTTTTTCAAACGAATTCAAGTGGTGATTTAGGAGTTTTCACCTATGACCCTAATAATGTCAGATACCAACTTATAAAGTGTATAATAGTTTGCCAATTACCATTTATACTTGCCGAAGACCGAGAATTTGAAGAATTTTTTAGGGAAGCCTTTGTCCCTTAATGGCAGAAATGATACTTGTCAAGACTGAGCATTTGAAGAATTTTTTAGGCAAGCCTTTGTCCCTTAATGGCATAAAATGCCTAGAGTTATTGCCAGAAATGATGCAGTAAAAACTTTTTTGAATGAAAAAGAGGAATTTAAAAGATATTTTTCAAAACATACTTGGGAAAGTGGCTTTAACTTCAGATTTATGGACATCTAAATAAAATGTGGGGTACATTTGAATCACATTACATTATATTGATAGTGATTGGGTGTTGCAGAAGAGAATGATTGCATTTTCTTTACAAGAGTTCCACACACTAGTGTTAGGATATGGTCCACTATCCTTGAAAAACTTAGAGAATATCATATTGAAAATAAAATAATTGCTATAAGTTTAGGTAAGGGACAATTACTGTACGGACGGCCCAAGACACGAGAATTACCCCATAAAAGATGAAAGAATGAAATTTACCGGATGGAAGATCGTACACAAAAAAGGCCCAAAATGGGACAGTTTTACCCTTTTTCTAGCGATATCTCAAGCCTATAGGATATCGCACAGTTACATACTCCTATCCCATCGCATATAAAAGATTTTCATCACAAAAGGTCCGTTTTCATCTTCTCCGTTTCCACGAACTGAAGCTCCGTTTCAATCTTCTCCCTCCGTTCCGTTTCCACGAATTGAAGCTCCGTTTCCATCTTCTCTGTTTTGGCTCATGGGTCCCGATAGGATATTACCATTCCATTTTGATATTGTGGTCCCTCATTTTTTTTTTTTTTTTGCTTTTACCAGGCTTCAAAATATGTTCAGATCCGAGTGGGTCTCAAGAGAACCCATTCCTCGTGCACATTGTAAAGAGAAATGGTTTGTGATGAATCCAAAAAAACCCAAAAAAACCGCAACCAAACGAGTGAATGTGAGAAAAAAAAAGATACCCATGAGAAGATGAGAAGAACAGAAGAGGATCATCTGCACCAGAGTGGGAGGAGGCAAAGAAGTGTACAAATCTCACATTTTTTCATTTGCACCAGACTACATCATTTTTCTTTTGTAGTAGCATTCAAAGTTACTGGTAGTCTTGCAGGTGTCTAGAATGGTGTCATGCATTCAAGCTTGTAATCTTTTGATTTTTGAAATTTGTTGGGTTTTATCACATTTTGTATGGAATTTGTTTGTCTGGGCTAGATTTGACTTGGTGTAATAGATTCTCTTTGTTACTCCAATCTTTGTTTGCTGAGGAGTGGAAGATGAAGTGTGCAGTGAGTAGATTCAATTGAATGGGATTGTTGTATACTGTGTTCAGTTGTATGGGATTGCTGTATTTTTCTCATACTCAAACATCAGCTAAGGACTCATAAAGCACTTGAACACACATTCTGTGAGTTGTTATGGGTAGGCTTGATATATTTTTAATTCCAGCAACAAACACCCTTTCGATTACAATGTGTTAGTCTACTGAATTGTGATGGCCACCTATGCATATTTTAACAAATCCCACAACTTAGATGGTACCATATTAGCTTGAATCTTAACCTAAAATAGCAACTGAAAGTTCACCTGAAAGCCCGTTCTTTCCAAATTTACATATATTCAAAAATTCACATTGTCTAGACTCCCAAAAACGCTGTGTGAAGATCTGTTTTAAAAACACTGTCTACATATCGAACATTGCAATCGACCATTGAAATGGCTTAACTCTAAATATCTGACTTTCTAGTAAAACACTAAAAATTATGGTCACATAGAAATCTTGAATTTCGAGAACAGCCAAACTATTTGTAGCTAAGGAACCATTCAGCCTATCGAGGCCCACCTAGCTCCCTATGATCAATCTAACCCCTTCCATTGAGCCTTCCATCTACCATCCTGCAACTACCACATGCCCAAGAGCCAACTACCATATGAGTATCAGCAACATCTTTTGAATCAACTACCACATAAGGGAATGAGTTTTGTTCAAACTTCAAACCATCCATTTGATGGCTCAACAACATCTTTTGAATCAAGTTTTCAGTACATTGTAATCAACAGATGCCTCTTTTATATAGATCGGTCAATGGGACTTGCAAACACACTAATTTACAATAGGCACAAAAAAAGGGGGGCATAGGGCATGTAATTACTTCATCCATTATTAAAATACTAGACCCCATTAATTAGTGTTAGCTAGTGGAATTGGACAAAATGAAATACATGGCATTGCACGGCTCTTGTAGTCAACTTTATCAAGCTGTGCTTTTTTCCCACATTCACACGAAGAAAGATACAACAAGAGCTGGAGGATTGTGTATGGCAGGGAAGATCATGGAAATCCCGCTCGGCCAACGGGATATTATTTTTGAACCAAGCTCACAGGTCTCGCTATAGCGAGAATACGAGACTATTTTCTGTTTGTTTGCGCGCCATGTTCCCCACTTCAACCTTTTCCACTAACAACAATATCTTCCATGGAAAAATGGTAAAATAAGTAGACAACAGCATCACTACTAAATTTTTTACAAGGGATTTCCAATAATTAGAGAGCGTGAAAGACAAATAAGATTCGAAGAAAAAGAGGTGAGATGGGTCGTGCTGTGATGGAATCGGTAGCTACAATGAGGCTGGAGTTAAAGTTGAAACCATGGCTCTTTTGAATCCATGGGGTTTGTGAGGTACGAGGAAGAAAGACCGGAAGAGATAGGGGGGAGCAGAGCTTTTCATCTCTGGAAAGTCGAGCGGGAAGATGAAAGCTTTGAGTGGAAGAATGGGAGTAGGTAACTGTGAGATATCCTACAGGCTTAGGATACCGAACTGTGCGATATCCTACAGGAGTAGGATATCGAGCTGTGCGATATCCTAAGAAACTGGGATATCGAATCCTTCGATATCCTACAGCTGTAGGATATCACTGGAAAAAGGGTAAAACTGTCTCATTTTGACCGTTTTTTGTATACGATCTTCCATCTGGTAAATTACATTCTTTCATCTTTTATGGGGTAATTCTTGGGTCTTGCGCCGTCCGTACGGTAATTGTCCCTTTAGATAATGTAAGCTTTAACAATGTCGCAGCAGAGTTACAAAAACCTGCTCTTCAACTTGATTTAAATGGAGCTATCTTTCACAATAAATGTGCATGCCACATCATAAATATTATCGGGGGTAAAATCTATTGAAAATGTCTTAGAGACCATTAAATGGATTGTATGTTTCATTTTTTGTTCTCCCTCGTGAAAACAATGGCGGGGGGATATATGTGTAAATTTGGTTCTAAGACCCAAGAAAATATCACAAGATGTAAAGCATAGATGGAATTTCACCTATATAATGCTAAAAGAAGCATGCGCCTATAAAATGGCACTAAATCGATATTGTCAACTTTATTTAACACATGAAAATATTTATATAAGTGATGATAATTGGACCCTTCTTGAGATAATAAGAGATTTTTGGAATTTTTTCATGATGCAACCTTATTTTTTTCAGGGGTTTAATATCCCACATTAACTTAAGCTTTAACAAATTTCTATGAAATAAGTCTTGCTTTTAAAAAAACATAGAGATTTTCGGCCTTTTCAACTTATGTGTGTACAAATGGAGGCAATATTTTCACAATATTGGAGAATAGCTCCTTTAACATTTTGTAAATCTGTTGCATTAGACCCTAGATTGAAATTAAAAGGTGTAGAAACTTTAATTGAAGAAATAAACACTAACATGAATACAACTAATATAAATGACATGTCTACAATTAGAACACAATTAGAAACACTTTTTTTTTAATATGCTATCCGATTGGGTAGATCCGTAACACCCACAGTCCCAATAGGCCCTCCCCAGGTACATAAAGGGAAAAAGAAGGCCTTTTGGAGTATTATGAGGAAATCTCACGGAAGTGACTCCTCTTCTGCCGGAAGATCCTCTTACAACCTTGATGAATTAACAATGTACCTGGGGAGCAATCCTGGGCCAATTCCGGATGATGAAGAATATGATTTTGATCTTTTGGCCTGGTGGAATTCATATGAAACTAAGTTTCCTACGCTTTCCTCCATGGCCCATGATATACTAACAATTCAAGCGTCTACAGTCGCATGAGAGCAGGCATTTAGTGCAAGTGGGTGCCTTATTGACCCCAGGAGGACTATGCTATCAGAAAAAACTCTAGAAACCTACATGTGCTTATGGGATTGGTATCAAGCAGATGACATGTCACAACACCCGGTGGATGATCTTGAGATAGAAAATGAGCTATCGGTGTTAAATATATGATATCATAGTGTAATTTGTTTTTTAGAATGTATAATAGGTTTACAAAGTTGTAATTTATCTTTTAGAATGTATGATAGGTTTTCAAAGTTGTAATTTATTTTTTAGAATGTATCATAGGCTTTCAAAGTAGTAATTTTTTTTTATTTTTTCATTTCTCATAATGTTTTAATTTCATTATATATTGATCCAAGTTCAAACTTGTGTTTTTTAAAAAAAAAAAACTTTTGTAACTTAAATTTCAAGGAAATACAATCTATTTGATGTATTTTTTTTTCAAAACGTCATTTATGTTATTATACTTATTTGTTTCACTTAATTTTTTTTTAATTTTAATGGAATTGGTTCAAGAGTCCAAGTCCAACTTAAAAAACAAAAAAGACGCGCGGGGGGGGGGGGGGGGGGGGGGGGGTGTTTGAGCCATGGGTCGCCCACGAGCTGCACGGCACGACTAGGGCCGCGCTGGGCTGAACCCAATAGGAATGGGCGCGCACGACACGACATGTCCTGGGACAACTGGGCCCGGTGGTGAGTGGTGGCACAGCCCAGATTTACATCCCTAGGCCCACCTATAGGAATTATAACCATGTAGGAATTGTGGTACATGGGACCTATCTTTAGATTTATAATGTTGGATTCACCTTTAGGAATTAAAACATGAGGCCCACCTTTGTAAGATTTATAATATGGACTCACCTTTATTCACATTACAATGTAGGCCCACAATTAGTTACTGGGAACATTAGGAATTATGAGAGAAATGGGGCCTGAGCGTTTCGGTGTGCGTGGGAGGGGGAAACTTGATTTGGGGTTTCTTCTCGTGTTAGATAGCAGTTGAATGAATGGAAATTTTATAGGGGTTACAACGAACGGGAAGGAAAACAGATGGATTTTGTTATATAAAAGATTATGAAAAGCAGAAACGTGATTTGGTTTAAATTAATAGTTACCAAAATCTTGGTTCTGGTTGCAAAGCAGAGTGGGAAATCAAAGGGCTTGTTGTTAACGGGCTACACCGAATGTTTTCAACTATTGATTTGTATTTTTGTTGCAATGAAAGAAAAAAAAAGAAAAATATATATAGAGCTAGTTGCAGAAGTGGGCATCATGTGACCTATTGGGGTTAGGAGAGGGAGAGAATTTGTATAAATGGGTTGAGAGAGATTGGAGAGAGACTTGGTTTGTGTGGTCTGGGTGGCGAAGAGAGTGCCAGTGCATTATTGTTGGCTGTGGACGAGAGAGATTACATGCAAAGAGAAAGGGGAGAGAGATGATGTCTACGCACGTGGGAGAGAGGGAGAAACGGTAGTGAGATTGTTTCACGAAATATAAAAATAAAAAGGGGATTTGATAAAAAGGGGATTTAACCGTACAAGTTATAAAATGACGTTTATTTTTCAAAATGGTGTTGATAAAAATTATATCTCAAATGTGGGTATCGTACACAGAGCCCCATTTTTTTCTTCTAATTTTATACATTTTGTGTATTATCGTACAAAATGAAAAGTCAATATAAAAACAGGTCATTTACCCTCCCTTTTTACCTCCGTTCGCATCTCTTAAAGCAGGTCGTTTTTCCACATTTTGTTATGTAACTGTCTCCATCTTTGAATGAGGTTTTAAAGAGGATTAAGCTACTGCTCTTTCATTCTCCAAAAGCGTCTGAAGGTTTCTCCACTACTCTTCCTTATTTTTCTTTTCTATTTGGTTACTGTTCTGTTGTAATCACTTTACCTTGAATAAGGGATAGATCCATGATGTCAATAACTTGTAGCATTTTGTGGTCTATGTGCCCTTGTTGGGAACTACTGCTCATCAAACCATCATCAGGTGATGGGATGATGAAATCAAGAACTGCATTCCGTTGTCCACCTCTGTACCAAAAATAAGAAAGAAAAAAAAAACATGGGTTCTTAATTATCTTCTTGTTTTTTCTTGTGTTTTTATCATGCTTCATTCACTTTAACAAGTTGCACTTTTAGTCACATTTTTTAGTGACGTTTTTATATATTCGTCGGTAAAAGTTATATTTTCCCGACGTTTTATAATTTCATCGGCCAAAATTAGACTTTTGCCGACATTTTTAATTTCGTCGGTCAAATTGGACTTTCGCCGACGTTTTCTAATAAAACGTCGGTAAAATATAACTTTTACCGACGTTTTTTACTAAAACGTTGGCAAATTTCATTATAAAATTAACTTCATTTAAAAAAAAAAAAAGAGAGATTTGTACCGACAAAAAAAATGTCGACAAATGTTTTTAATTTTTATTTTATTTATTTTGCCGACGAAAGAACACGTCGGTAAAACCATTTTGATTATTTATTTATTTTTTCTTTTTATTTTACCGACGAAAAAAAAACGTCGGCAAATTAATTTTCTATTTTTATTACGTTTATTTTGCCGACGAAAAACACGTCGGTAAAACTATTTTTTAAATTTTTTTATTTTTCGTTTTATTTTACCGACGAAATAAAAACTTCGGCAAATATAAATTTTTTATTTTTATTTTATTTATTTTTTCGACGAAATAAAATGTTGGTAAAATCATTTTTTATTTTTATTTATGTTTATTTTTATTTTGCCGACGAAACAAAAACGTCGGTAAAACCATTTTTAATTTTAATTTATTTTTCTTTTTATTTTGCCTACGAAAAAAAACGTCGAAAGTTGTTTCAGTTTTATTTATTTTTCGTTCTCATTTTACCGACAAAAAAAAAGGTCATGAATTCCCACATTATAAAATAAAAGGGTTATTATCAACATTTCACAATGTAATTTGTATCTCAGACTAGTAGATAAATTCTTTGTAAATTGTATTGTGCCAGGAAATCAAATTCTCACCTTCCCTACTCGTTAATGACTGAAGTGGATATAACTCATACCATGTAAGATGTGCCTTAAGTTAATCAATGATAAGAAAGTATGAGATCAAAGTTGTAGCTCAGGTGATTAGAAAATCGGTATGTGAGTTCAAAATCCAAATCCCATGTAGCAAAAAAATAAATAAAATCTAATTGACATTCATAGCAGCAAACAAGGCATGAAATGACACAGGAAAAAAAAAAACTAAATTGTGTATGTAAATTCACATTATACTTAAACAAATTGCAAGCCATAAGTCAATGCAGTAAGTAAATCCAAAGAAACCCAATCCACAAAATTCAGTTAAACAACTATTTTCCAATGATCTGTAGGTGGGGCCCTTGCAATGGATGAGAGTTGTTCAAAAGCAGTGCATTCCAAACTAAAAGATCTAAGGTATCTGGTCTTTTCAACGGTCATCTCTTCCAAGTTTGAAGACTTATCTGTGGACCCCAGTGGGGCCCTAATATCTTGCTCTGGCATGAATCTATGGATTACAAATACAGAGAGTGGTGTCCATTTAATAGAACAATACTCCAACCATCATCTGCTAAGATTCTCGAAGAACCCGGCCAGCGTCTCTCCGATTTCTTATCTTGCCAGACGCCCGTGATCATTCAATAAGGTATGTGAAACCTCATTCTAGTTTAATATTCTTCTATCTCTACTCCCTCATTCTCTTCTTCGTACCAGTTAGATCCGCACGCTGCTGGTCGCCCAAACCCTAGACCGCCCTGCCCGCCCCACCACTAATAGCCGTCCATTGATGCGCTGGCCGTACACCCTGATTTTTAGCGACGTTTTACTTAAAAACGTTGGCAGAGTCCAATTTTCGATTTAACTTCATTGTTACGAAAAGTAAAAATCAGAGATTATTATCGATGAATTATAAGACGTCGGTAAAATTGACTTTTAGCAACGTTTCCTTGAAAACCGTTGGCAAAGTTCAATTTTATTATTAAGTTCATTTTTAGGGGAAATAAATATCAAAGACTATTATCGACGAAGGTCGGACTGCTATATCTTTTATCGTTGTTAACCCGTTTCTTCTTGTAGATATTTGTTGGAGGACTTGATCCAAATTGTAGTGACGAGGATCTCAAACAAGCCTTCTCTCAATATGGTGAGATTGTCTTTGTAAAAACACCAGTCGGGAAAGGTTGTGGATTTTTGCACTTTGCTCAGCGGTGCATTTTCCTATCTTTTCAATTTTTGTATTTATTTTACCGACGAAAAAAAATGTCGGCAAAAGTTTTTTATTTTTATTTTATTTTCAAATAGTTTGTTTGGTTACACAGAAAAAATGATTAAAATAGACATTTTTAAAGCAATGGTTGATAATTTCTTAGAAACATCTCAAGATCCATGAGGATTCAAGTACTGAAATTTGACGTCGTAGTTGTGTTTAACCTTACAAAGAGAATTAATGGTTTGGATCTTGCATTTGGAAATGATGGTTTTAAAAAAGGTAAATATAAATGTTTGTTTTTTTAGATATCTCAACATTCTTTCTGTAAATATCTTTAGAACTAAGATAGATCAACGGCTGAAATTTTGACACGTGGCCGTGTTTGACCTTCTGCAGATATCTAACGGTCTAGATCATGAATTCGAGTCCAACAAATTAAAAAAAATAAAAACCGGACTGTCCAATGAGGACGTCCATATCACTGTAGCGACAAGCATCTCTATCCGCTTCAGACGAGTTTGTCTGATTGGAATCTGCCACTTTTTTTTTACTTCATGACTTCATGAAACATACATTATTTATCTTAATGCCATTTGAGATGGGCACGGTAGAAGCTTCAACCAAACATGCTAAAATCGGATTCAATCAGTTTTAAGCCAATGAGAGGAGAAAATTAGAGATGGCAAACTGAACCTAAGTGTTAAGAATCCAACGGTTTTAGTCTAATTCATTAACCGGGAGTCCGATTTACGAGCCGTCAGTTCCTACAAGTTAATTTCACCTCGAGCGAGGTACTCGTGCCGGTTTTCGATTTTCCGGAGCCTTTTCCCATTTCGGACCCCTGGCGGGCCTTTGTCGAGCCTAAATGTTGGATAATCCTATGTTCACTTCAATTCTCTATCCAAGAGTCATATTTGCGAGTCGTCAGTTTCTACATGTTACTATGCCCTCGACCGTAGTGCTCGCGCTAGTTTTTGATTTTTTCGGGGGCCGTTTCCCATTCCGGACCCCCGGCGGGCCGTTTTCGAGCCTAAGTGTTGGAAAATCCTTTTTTATTTTTATTTTACGTCGGTAAAACTATCAGAGACTATTATCGACGAATTATATGACGTGGGTAAAATGAACATTTAGCGATTTTTTTTGTAAAACTTCGGTAATGTTTAATTTTATTTTTATGAAAATTAAAAATCAGAGTCCTTTATTAAGGAATTTTTTTTACTGACGAAAATTAGCGTCGGAAAATTTATCACCGACGTTTAATATAAAACATCGATAAAGGTTGATAAACTTTTTTACTTGTTTTCAAATAAAAAAATTAAATTAATTTTTACCAACGAAAATTATATCTTTTGCGACGAAAACTAATCGTCGGCATATTTCCCAATCCCGCCCCTCCCTCTCTCTTCACTCTCTCTCCTGCGCGCCCTTCTCTTCTCTCACTCTCGCTCGCTCTCGCTCTCAAAACCCCCTTTTCACTCTCTCCTGCGCGCTCTTTTCTTCTCTCGCTCTCTCTGCTATTTCTCTCTCTCTCTCTCTCTCTCTCGCTCTCTCGCTCGATCTAGTGCGCTCTCTCTCTCGATCTCTCTGCTCTCTCTCTCTGTCTCTTTTGCTCAATCTCGCTCGATCTCTCTACTCTCTCTCTCTCTCTCTCTCTCTGTCTCTCTCGCTCTCTCGCTCTCTCTCTCTGCTCTCTCTCTCTCTCTCTCTCTCGATCTGCTCTCTCTCTCTACCCGAAACCGATCTTCGCTCGAAGGGTGTATCCCTCTCTCGTCGTTGCCTCTGCTCGAAACCTCTCGCCGTTGCTGCCTCTGCAACTCTCCCCACTCTGCAGGTAAACTCTTTTTCTCGTCTCTTATCTCTTCGTCTCTATCTGATATGGATATTTGCAGCTTTTGCTTTGGAGTTTTCTAGATTCATGTGATATTGTAATCTGCACATTGATTTAGTTCAGATAAGCCCATTTTATTATGCATTTCTTGGATGCCCATTTTTCGTCATCTGTTTGCTGATGCTCTTTTGCACTAATGTTTGATCAAAACCCAGGTGGGTTTTTTGTCCGTCTTTCTTTTGATGAATATTTTGTGGGTTTTTGAGTTTGATCTTTGATCGGTTGGTTTTGATAAGGGGAAGTGCATTGTGGAATTTCTTCTGTATTTTTGGTACTGATTTTGGTTCTTTAGCAATAAACTCTGGTTTTCTTTTCTTTTTTCTTTCTTTCTTTCCCTTGTGTGTTCTTTTTGGGTATTTTGACTATCCCATTTTAGATGATGAATGCTATAATGTGGATAGATGTGGATGTGGATCAGTAAATGACAATGTGTTTGTGATTCTCTTTTTTTTATTTTTTATTTTTATTTTTTGTGATGCTAACTTGGAAGGAGAATGGCTGTTGTGTATTCAATCTTTATAAAAAAAGTGTCAATCTGTATGATGGAATTAGTGCTCTGCCTCATTTTTCGAACTTAGATAGTTGAAGAAGAAAAAAGAATTAGGAAAAGTGTAATCATGGAATTCCGCATTCTTTTCTATAGCCTTTCGGTTGTGCTGTTTTGAATAAAAATAAAAAAAAACATTTCCAATCCCCTTCTCTAATTAAGTGGTTAACATCTCAGTTAGGCCACTTGGGTCACTTAGAAATCTAATATGATGGGCAGTCCAAGCAGTCTGGTAACGATGCAATGCACCGTCGGATTTTGCTTTTGGGGTAAATATAATGAATGGTTTTTAGCACTTGTTCATTGTAGAAATCAAACAGGTGAAGTGGCAAGAAGATTCAGAGTAGGCACTGGAAGGTTCTTGTTCATTGGAAAAGTGACATGTGGAGAATCTTCGACAATGGTTTTATAAAGTGGAATTGTAGATATGGTAGTCTCCATTAATTTTTAACAAGCAACTTCTAAGAAGAATTCTTCAAGTGATCTCTCTTCTCAACAACAACAACACTTGGGAGCGAAAAAAAATTCTGCTAGGTACAAGTTTTTTTTTTTTTTTTTTCCCTTTTTGTTTTGCCATATTTCTTGTTGGATTTTGTTGATGGATCAAATGGGTTGGGATTTAGTTTTGATTATGCATAACCCTGTTTCCATATCCATACAACGTGGGAACCAAATTCATGTCTGGACTCACCTAGAATGCCCAAAACATATATTCTTATCTGATTTGGATCTGAACCCATCTCTCCTTTTCTTCTTTGTCTCAACATGAACTTGGCCCAATCCCATTAATTTAAACCTGTGGGGATTTTGTTGGGCAAGGTTAAATAAGCATTGCAAATATGTTTCAATCATAATTACTAGAAACACTATCTTTGTTGGACTATATGAAATTTTGAAGAGCTATTTCATCCAATTTACATCACATGGAGGATTTGAAATGGTCCTCTAAGAAAATAGGATTTGGTCATAAAAGCTCTCACTTTGCAGTTTTCAAACAAACTATGGTGAGAGTCTCTCTTTTTCTCTCTCTCTCTCTCAATCAATTAGATGCCCAACTGTAAGAAGTGGTTGAAATTACAAGCTCGAGTGCAGCCTAGAACTTGGCTTGACAATAAATAACAAGCATAAGCTTGACTCGTGCTCATATATTTATATCATAATATATACTAATTAAACACAAACACACATAATTTCCTCTTAAGCAAAGCTTATCACTGTTAGATCACCATTCCATTTGGGCCACTGAGGTGACAAAGAGATGTCTGTACAAGGAGATTTTATTGTATAGATGGGTTGCTTTCAGAAGGATGAGCCCACTGATAAAATGGTTTTGGATTTTTGTTTTCTTGGATTTCTTGTCTGTCTTCTTGAACTGTGAATGGTTGGTGATCCGGAGCAAGACTCCTTTTCAAAGAGGATTTTTTATTTTTTATTTTTGGATAAGGTAAGGTAAGGTCTCAAAACCACCTCAGCCCTCTTAGAGATAAGAGATAAATAGAGATAAGAAGATAAGATCAAAATGTGTTTGTTGGTGGTTTAGGTGATATTTCTGTCTCTCTGTTTAGATTGTATGTTGCGTTGGGGGTGTATATGTGGGAAAAGGAAAACTCTCCTCCTCTATAGATAAATGTTATTAGTAACTTCATTCTTAGAATATTAATTTTGGTGCTTGATTCTATGAAATTTGAATTTGATTTGTTGTAAATTGAATCATTTGAGAAAACTTGAAGTTGAAATGTTCCTACTTGTTGGAAATTCTAACTCTGATCCGGCTTGACTCCTTGCTAAGTCAAGTCTAGTGGGCTCGACTTTGAGCCCACAACCCGTAATTACCTTTCTCTTTATGTTAATGTCCGGGTGGTACGTGGGATCATCCTAATTTGGACAGCTTACGAAACATTGGTTAAAAAAAGAAGTTGTTTAGTGGAAACAACAATATTGGGTCATGTCTGGCAATAAGATTTTTGGGCCTTTTTTCATCGATGTAGTTACAAAGCTATGCATATTCTCTTTTGTGAGGAATTTTAGGTTAGGCTTCCGCCCATAAGATTTTGAAGTTCTCATTTTTTGTTGATTTGCTCGCCAGACTAAGTTTTCTTATTACATTATTGATACACACCAATATTGATGTGTGAAATCCTTAGTTAATGCATAAAAAATTAGATCCAGGAGTATTGTGAGCCAGTCGTGATTTCTTAAATAAAAGCTCCTTCATTTTTAGGCTCTTAAATTACAATCTCTCTCTCTCTCTCTCTCTCTCTCTTTCTAATTCAAATGCACAGCAATTAATTATGGGTCTAGAGTCTCGGTTATATACATATATATAAGATTGACACCCAGAGTTGGATTTCCAAGCTTTTGGACAATGGTTCCATTCAAAATGTTGCTTAAAGAATTTCTTTTTTCTTTTTGAAGAAAGGAACTCTTTAAAATGTCTTTTATTTTCAAATGTATGTTGGAATTTAATGTTGAAGGGTGATTATGGACAAACTAAGACAGATAGGTGTTGGGGGTTTTTGCTCCACAAAATGGGAAAGTTGAGTGATCTTTCCTGGGCCAATATTGGCAAAAGGTTTCAGATATGAGATTTGGTTAATGAGCTTGGATTTTTTTTTTCTAATTACTTGTGACTTGGTCAGATTTGGACAGGAGTTGGATATTACATTATCAGAACTGATTTAGTGCGGAGTACATAGCAGGGGTGAACTCATTTATTGATTTTGCAAAGGCGAATTCGGGCGGGGCAGTGTTGATTAACTGCTCGTGTAACGATTGCTGTAACCATCGGAAGCAGGAATATGATACAATGAGAAAGCATTTGCACATTAAAGGAATGATGATCTGATACTTATGGTGGATATATCACGGGGAACCTATAGTTCAACCTGATGATTCAGATGAGAGCGAGGATGAATCAGAAGATAATCAGGATGAATACGATGAGTTGATAGAGGACCATCGTATGGGAACTTACATGGAGGATGATACTGAAGAGAGGGATGATGTGCAGGATTTTGAAAATTTGTTGAAGGCTTCTCAGCGTGGCCTGTACCCAGGATGCAAGAGCTCAGATACTCTGTTATCGTTTGTCATCAAGATATTGTATGTGAAGGTAGAAAATGGGTGTAGCAATAAGTCGTTCGACAAGGTTCTGCATATTTTTAAGGACTTCTTACCCGAAGGTCATGTGGTGCCGGCATCAGTTTACGAGGCGAAGAAATTATTACGTGACTTGGGCATGGGATACAAAAACATAGATGCTTGTAAACGCAATTGTGTATTATATTGGAAGGACAATGCTCAATTGGATAAATGTCCAGAATGTGAAGAGCCTAGGTACAAGGTCAATGATGGCAAGCGAAAGAAGATCCCTCATAAGGTGCTCCATTATTTCCCATTGATACTGAGGTTACGCAGATTGTATATGTCAAGGAAGACAGCCACAGAGATGAGGTGGCATAGTGATAAGCGCGTTGATGATGGGATAGCGCGGCATCCGGCTGATTAAGTAGAATGAAAGAGTTTGATAGGAAATATCCAGAGTTTGCCCAAGAGACACGTAATGTGAGGCTGGGATTAGCCACCGATGGATTCAATCCATTCGGTAACATGAGCACCTCGTATAGCATGTGGCCCGTCATACTTATGCCCTATAATTTGCCACCATGGATGTGCATGAAGGAGCCATTCTTGATGATGTCATTACTTATTCCAGGACCAACCTCACCGGGAAACGATATCGATGTATATCTGAGGCCCTTGGTTGATGAGTTGAAGGAGTTGTGGGATCATGGTGTATCGACTTATGATGCCTCCACTAAGGAAATCTTTCAAATGCATGCGGCTGTGATGTGGACGATAAATGACTTTCCTACGTATGGTAACTTGTCTGGGTGCAGCACAAAGGGTTATAACGCTTTCCCCTCGTGTAACGACAGCTTGTTAGGGGTGAAGTTGAAAGATAAGATTGGTTACATTGGCCATCGAAAATACTTGGAACTAAACCACCAATGGCGTAGAAGCAAGGCCTTCAACGGTCAGCCTGAGCGTGAAAAGAACTCTTGAATCTACCGGGGCAGAAGGTACTAGACCAGCTTGAAGAACTAGCGCCGGTCAAGTTTGGCAAGAATAACAAAAGACCGCGTGACTCTGGAGAACTGAATTGGACAAAGAAAAGCATCCTATTTGAATGGCCCTACTGGAAGTGCAAAAAACTCCGAAACAACCTTGATCCTATGCACATTGAGAAGAACGTCTGTGTAGCTTTGGTTGGAACAATTTTGGGAATAAAGGGCAAAAACAAGGACACCGAGAAAATGCGTAAGGATTTGAGAAATATGGGCATCAGACCAGAGTTGCATCTAGTGGAGAGAGGCGATGGATCAAGCTTGAAGCCGCATGCCTCTTACACTCTGGAACCAAAACATAGAGATGGATTTTATGAATTCTTGAAGTCGATCAAATACCCAGACGGCTATGGGGCGAACCTCTCGAGGTGTATAACCTCGAAAAATGATAAATTAGCTGGTTTGAAGAGCCATGATTGCCACATCCTTATCCAACGCATCCTTCCTATTGGAATGCGCGGCTTTCTGAATAAGGATATCTGTACAACATTATTTGAGTTAGGCAGCTTTTTCCAAAACCTCTGCTCGAAAACACAGAGACACGATGATTTGAAAAAAATGGAGGATCAGATAGTTTTAATATTGTGCAAGCTGGAGAGGATCTTTCCTCCCGCTTTCTTTGATGTGATGGTTCATTTATCTGTTCACTTGCCACACGAGGCCATGCTCGGTGGACCTGTGCAATATCGGTGGATGTATCCGATAGAAAGGTAATAGCTGATGACCATTGATTAATTATTTATGTATTAATGATATTGCATTGCATTGGAAATCATAGTTGTTATCATTGGTTTGTTATAGGTTTCTGAAGACCCTAAAAGGGTACGTTAGCAACCGAGCTCGGCCTGAAGGTTCGATCGCGGAGGCTTACATTGTCAAAGAGTGCCTCACTTTTTGCTCAATGTATTTAAGGCAGACTTGTTACTATAAGAGACTGAAATTGTGAATGTGATCGATCCCTTTGAGGGTCGTCTGTATCTCATATAAATAGGGACTTAATCCCTGATTACAATCAATCAATCTTTATTACAATCAGTTAAGTAAATCTACACTAATCTAGATCCTAATAATTAGCTAACCAATATAGTATGTACATGAGGCTGTGACTCATGATAAGAACAAGCTAATGATAAGAACAAACAATGGGCCTAAATGGGCCTGCGAGATTGGGCTTTGAGCAGCTTCATTAACACCCCCCCCTCAAATTGATGCCAATGAGTCAACCAGCATCAATTTGTCCGTTAAGAATTGATGACGTGGTCAAGGAAGTGCTTTGGTGAAAATATCAGCAGTCTGGAGGCTGGAGGAGATGAACGGAAGGGAAATAACATGGCGAAGATATTCATCTCTGATAAAATGGCACGCAACCTCGATGTGTTTAGTTCGCTCATGAAAAACAGGATTCTCAGTAATCCGAATGGCACTGGTGTTATCCGCATGTAACGGTGTAGGAGATTTCTGTGAGAAGCCAAGTTCTTCAAGGAGACCACGAAGCCATATAATCTCTGAACATGCGGCAGACATTGCACGATATTCTGCCTCAGTTGATGATTTTGAAACTCTGTCCTGTTTCTTCACTTTCCAGGAAATAAGAGCATCTCCTAAGAACATGCACCAACCTGTGGTGGACCGACGAGTATCAGGACAACCTGCCCAATCAGCATCAGAATAGGCAGTCAATGTCATCTTAGAGCCAACAGGAAAGAACAAGCCTCTATGAGAAGTGCCAAGAAGATAACGAATAATGCGCCGAACTGCTGCTAAATGTAAATGATGAGGCTTTGTCATAAACTGACTCATTAAGTTGACTGCATAACTGATGTCAGGACGAGTAGTAGTCAAATATATAAGACTACCGACAAGCTGACGAAAATATGTCGGATCGGACAGGGGATCACCACTGTCACTATGGAGTTTGAGATTCAGTTCCAGAGGAGTATCCACAGGGGTGGAGTTTGACAGGCCTGCGGATTCAATCAAATCCATGGTATACTTATGTTGATGTAAAATCAACCCTTTCTCGGAGTGATGAACTTCCAATCCCAAAAAATATTGCAGAGGGCCCAGATCCTTCATATGAAAAGATTGATGCAACGAAAATTGAAGATCTTGAATCGTTGCTGTATCTGTCCCAGTGATGATGATATCATCTACATAGACGAGAAGAATGGTGATTCCTGTTGATGCATGATGCAAAAACAACGATGGATCATAAGGACTCTGCTGAAACTGTAGCTTGAGTAACGCATCTTTGAATTTGTCAAACCATGCTCGTGGTGCTTGTTTTAGCCCATACAAGGATCGTTTCAGAAGAGCAACTTGATTGTCTGATGATTTTGTGAAACCTTGAGGCAAACGCATGTAAACTTCTTCCTTAAGATCACCATGAAGGAATGCGTTTTTCACATCAAATTGAAAAAGAGGCCATGATTGAGATGCAGCTATAGCAAGGATGGCGCGAACAGTAGTCATTTTTGCAACAGGCGCAAAAGTCTCGTCGTAGTCAATGCCATATTCCTGTCGGTTGCCAAGGGCCACAAGCCTAGCTTTATATCTATCCAAAGTACCATCTGCCTTTAACTTAATAGAGTAAACCCATTTACTCCCAATGGGTTTAACCAAAGCTGGACAGGGAACAGTCACCCAGGTTTGGTTCTGCTGTAGAGCACCAAGTTCTTCTTCCATAGCCTGTCTCCAGCACTCTTGTTTTGCTGCTTGTGAATAAGAGGTAGGAATGGATACAGAAGATAAAGTAGCAAAATATGAAGAATGAGAGAAGCCGTATCGATCAGGTGGACGAGAGATACGAGCAGAACGACGAATAGCAAGTTGATGCGAAGATGATGCTGGATCAGGATTCTGGACTGGTTCTTGCAAAGGAGGCAAAGTAGTGGCATTTGTTCTTTGTCGACGAGTATACACCTTGTCCGGATGAAAACGCAAAGGTGAAAGAAGACAATCATCAGCAAAGGATGGTACTTTAGAAAAGGAAATTTTTGGAGACGAATCAGGATAAGCCTGAAAAAAATACTGATGTTCAAAAAAAACAACATTCCTCGAAATGCGAAGACGCTTCGAAGTGGGGTCATAACAAACAAAACCTTTTTGGTGGGAAGCATAACCAAGGAATGCACATTTTACAGATTGAGCGGATAACTTGGATCGTTCGTGTGGGGGAAGATGAACAAAACAAACACAACCAAAAGTGTGAAAAGATGTGTATTGTGGTGCAGTTTTGAAAAGACGAAAATATGGAGATGTGTTTTGAAGTTTTGGAGATGGAAGTCGGTTGATGATATGAGTAGCGGTGGTTAAAGCTTCTGACCAAAATCTGGGTTGAACGGAGGATTCTAATAATAAACATCTGACCATGTCTAGAAGATGACGATTTTTCCGTTCTGCCACACCATTCTGTTGGGGAGTATAGGGACAAGTCCGTTGGGAGATAATCCCTCTGTCTTGTAAGAATTCCTGAAATTGTTTGGACACATATTCCCCCCCTGAGTCGGTTCGAAGAATCTTAATACATGTTGAAAATTGATTTTGAACATAATTCAAGAATTTTTTAAATACATCAAAAACTTCAGATTTGGCATGTAGAAAATAAATCCATGTAAACCGGCTATAATCATCAATGAAAGTTACGAAATACTTATACTGTGAATGAGAAATAATTGGTGAAACACCCCAAACATCACTGTGTATTAAATCAAAACTTTGATCAGCAGAAGAGATATGTAAAGGAAAAGGCAAAGTTTTACTTTTACCCAGCTTACAAGTGGTGCAATCAAAAACAACATCTGATGATAAAAATTTCATTTTATTGATATGACCAGAGTTTAACAAAGATAACAAGATGGTTGAATTGGGATGGCCTAATCTATTGTGCCACAACTGCACATTATTCTTAGAAACAACTGATAGAGCAAACAATGACATATCTGGAGCCGGTGTTACTATGTGAAGAGGAAACAAACGCCCACACTTAGGCCCCTTCACTATTACCTTCCCCGTCTCCTGATCCTGCACCACACAACCAGAGGAGGAAAAACAGACATTGCAGTTATTATCAACCAATTGACCAACAGAAATTAAGTTGGTAGAAAGATTTTTGGAACAAAGGACATCATGTTAAGGTAGAGAATGAGAGATATCACCAACAGATGTAATAGGAATAGTGGTCCCATTAGCAGCATGGACTTTAATCTGGCCATCATATGGTTTAATTGTGGAGAAATTTTTGGAGGATGATGTCATATGATTAGAAGCACCAGAATCAAAATACCAGTGAGAAGGAGATTGATTTTTACCGGATATACCAAGAGTGGATAATGCCTGGAAAATCATCTGTTGGATCATTTCAGGAGATACTGGAGCAGCAGAAGCAGGTGCTGAAGAAGATGCGGTAGATGAATCAATAGTTTCAGTAGCAGTAATCGCCTGGTAAGCTTTCGGATTTCTGTTTTGAGGACGTTTGCGGCATTCATTGATCGAATGTCCAGATGCCTTGCAGTAATTGCAGATCCGCTGCTTGCACTGATTTGCAAAATGGCCGAAAGTTTGACACTTGAAGCACTGTACTTTACTCAGATCTCTGTTCGGCTGTTTTCCCTTGGAAGAATGACCAACACTGACAGAAGAGGTGGGTACACTATAGGCAACCTCCATAGTACCTGGACTAGCTTGTTGAAGCACCTCAGATTGCGTCAATTGTCTCTGTTCCTCTCGCAATAATTCATGAAGACAGTCATCCAGAGAAGGAGAAGGGACCCTACTCATGAGATTGGATCTGACCGATTCATATTGAGATCTTAATTTCATGAGAAATTGATCCCGATGACTAGTTGCGAGTATATTCAGCAATTCTGGAAGAACCTGTGCGGATACATCTGCATATTTGATTTCATCTAATTCGGCCCATAAATTCTGGAAACCAGAATAATATTCTTGAATTGAGGAAGTGCCTTGCATATAGTTTGCAATTTCAAATTCCAAATGATACTGGCGTGCAGAATTCCCCTGATGATATATTTTCTTGAGATAGTTCCACATATCCTTTGCAGTTTTGTATGGTTTCAAATTCATGAAGAACTGAGGTTCCATGGACCCAAGAATCCAAGTTTTGATTTTAGCATCTTTCGTGTTCCAGGACACAATTTTCTTTTCATCCTCTATTGGTTTGGGATCAGTCCCAGAGATATGGCCCCATAATTCTTTTCCTTCTAGGTAAAGTTCGAATTGGAAAGACCAAGATGGATAATTTGTACCATTAAACTTGATTAAATGAATTTCAGATTTCTCCATTTGAACACACAGTCGGATGAAGCAACAGACTGAAGTGTCTGATCAATATGTAAATCACAGAAATTATAACAGACTGAAGTGTCTGAGCAATATGGAAATCACAGAAATTATATGTGTATGCACTGCCTAAACAAAAGCAATACACTGCCTAAACAAAAGCAATACACAACAGAACACCACTAGAACTCAATGGTAGCAGAACAATCAGCAGCAAACCGTCAGAAACCAGAAGTGCACCAAAAACAGACACACACGTCCAGGTCGTCAGTGCATAGAAACAACACCTGGGCCCCACCAGATGATCTTTTGACAGATCAGAGGAGATGGATGATAGGAGATCTAAAATCCACAACTGATGGAAGAAGAACCCCTCAAAAAAGATCAAGATCCAAAAAACTAGACGGCTGAGATTGAAACTGTTGAATAAAAATGACAATCACTAGAATCGAGCAGATGACCTACCTCTGGTGATCAAAAATTATGGAAAAAATCTTCATAAACAAGGGAATATTCAGGCGACCATGAAGGGTTGATTCCGCCAAAATGGTGATGATGATCATAGGTGGGCCACGCAAGGATCTGAGATGATCTGTGATGATCTGTCCGGATGAAAGTCTCTGAATAGTTTGCAGATCTTGGAAGATGACTGGAAGGATCCAAAAACACTTGGATCTTGAAGAACACTAGAGCAATGGCTCTGATACCATGTTACTATAAGAGACTGAAATTGTGAATGTGATCGATCCCTTTGAGGGTCGTCTGTATCTCATATAAATAGGGACTTAATCCCTGATTACAATCAATCAATCTTTATTACAATCAGTTAAGTAAATCTACACTAATCTAGATCCTAATAATTAGCTAACCAATATAGTATGTACATGAGGCTGTGACTTATGATAAGAACAAGCTAATGATAAGAACAAACAATGGGCCTAAATGGGCCTGCGAGATTGGGCTTTGAGCAGCTTCATTAACAAGACTGATCGAGTAGAGCGTTATGATGATGGTGGCGAAGGTGGCCCGGGGATGTCGGTCTTCACAGAAACTGTCTGTCCCATCGGACCGATGCCAAGGGCACATGATTCTTCTCAAAGAGATCGTGACGTGACTCATTGTTTTGTGCTGAATAATTGCCCTGAGGCGTTGCTGTATATGTAGTATGTGCTTCAATCTAGCCATATTTATGCATTGCATGTTGACTCCTTTATTCATTATATACTTTTACTTATTCATTAAAAGCTATCTTGAGTAGGGAACACAAGATTTTAGTGCAAGATCAAAGAGGTGGAGATGTCGGGCAGATACAACGAAAAGAATTTGCAAAATGGTTCAAACAACGTGTAAGACATATAAAATATTAACATTTTAATTGCTAGATATTATTGGATTTGTTTTTAAATAACATTAGTCCAATACATTTGACTTAATCTGCCTATGTAGATGAATCAATTGCGAACTCTAGGTTCAGTGGAAGCTTCTGATGAGATGTGGTCATTAGCAAATGGCCCTAGGTCCCAAGTGAATCTTTATCAGGGGTGTGATTGCAATTGCGTCCGATACCACACTAAAGACTGTGAGAAATGCCGTAGAAGCCAGAGTAGCGCCTTGGTCGTGGAAGGGGAATACGAAGGGGAGAAACATGACTACTATGGCTACATTTGTAAAGTATGGGAATTGTCCTATCGGCACGGGGGTAAGGTGGTCTTATTTGAATGTGAATGGTTCAACACTAGTACCAAGCACAAGATAAACATCGAAGACCATGTTACAAGCATTGATATCACTGGTCATTGGTGTACGGATGATCCATTTGTCCTACCAAGTCAGGTGACACAAGTCTTCTACGTCAATGACACCAGCAGAGGAAAAAATTGGAGAGTTACTACAAAAAATACAAAATATTGCCACGGCCAGTTCTGGTGGCTAAAAGTCCAAATTACGTGGCAAAAACATTTTTGCCGCGGAAAAACTTTTAGCCACGACCGAGACAGTATTTGGTGTGGAAAGAAGTTTGTTGCCACGACCTTTGCCACCGCGGCAAAAGATTAAACATTTAGCCGCGGTCGTGCCGAAGCAACAAATTGTTTTATATTTAAATTATTTTTAAGTTTTTAATTAATTAATATCATTTTGTCGCGGGCATCACCGCTGTAAAAAGTATTTATTGCCACGGTTTGCAGCAATAAATTTTTCTCCATAATTTACTTAGTTCTTCTTTTTGCAGCAAGTGGCCGCGGCAAAATATTTTTTTTTTTTAGAATAAAAAACAAATATCGATCTAATTTGTGTACTAAAACCATAAAGCTCTGAAAGTGAAAGAGAATCTAAACTGAAATTTCATTTCACGTTAAATAAACCAATTCTAACATATATGATCGATAAGTACATGTCTAGAATAAACGAACCAACAACCATTCACTACATTAACATTCTTAATACTATTTTAGTCTAGCCAAAAAATAGAAGAAAAAAAATCTCCAAAATATCTGAACCGAATATCCCCATGATCGAAGTTCAATATCAAAACAACCGGCACACATAGCCATACTGTATTCTGTATATCATCTGCCCCAAAATCACAAAAACCATGAAAGTTCGAAATCGACCATGTCCTACAAAAAAAAAATCACAAGCTAATTTGTTAGTCCATAAATTAATGTCGCTCGTGATGCTTCAAAAAATAAATGAAGAAATAACACATAAACATAAAATATGATGAGATCAATAATAAATTAAGCAATTGTAATTGAAGAGCTAGAGTTGTGATTTTGACCCAAAGCAAAAGGTAAGCTACTGTGCATAAATAAAAGGTAATCAACCACAAACAAATAACCGCAAACTTGACAGAACAGTTTAACCAATCAAACTAAGGAAGGGATTAACTCACTAGAAGGAGCAAAATGAGACATCCCCATCTTCATCGCTGGAGGGCCATCACAGAAATGTACACCCACCAAGAGACTGTAGTCCATGATCTTCTCTGCTTCCAGGAACTCACAATCACATTCAATTTGTCTGAAAGACATCAGTGAGCAACAAGGCACATACACATTACAAACCAGGAAAAAAAAACAAAAATTTATATGAATCAAATAAATGTCTATAAGAATCATATGACAGTCATGTTAAAAAGAAAAAAAAAAAAAGGAGTTATACAAGACAGCCACCTTATAGATTAAAACAGAAAGGATCTGAGATATTAGTTTTTTTTTTTTTTTAATTGATATACATATACCAATTGTTTTCAAAATATTCTGATTCAAATTGATATACATATTAGTGCTTCATATGTACATGACATCCCCACTTCGTTCAAAAAGATTCTTCGACGTTTCATCTTCCCTTTCATGTTGAGCACGCCAAGCTCCCCAAGATGAGTACATAATGCACTTCACTACCAGAAATTTCCTCCCACTGTTCCCTATCACATCAATGCTCAAAAATATAAAATAACAACTGATGCAATGGTGAAAATTTCTTCCCACTTTGGTAGCTGCAACTAAAACCTTCCACTGCTTCGTCAGAGCATGAATCAACCTTGAACAAACAGTCCAAATAATGCACTATAAGATGAAAATGCAACTCTCAAAATACAAAGCCCACCGCATTAAAAGCAAACCTGCTGATTTGAATAGCATTCATGGTACCAAATCCTAGGACAAGCTGTTGTAGGATACATTTCCAAAAGAAGCATCACAATAACATTTCAATAAAAAAAAACTTCAGACTCATATCTTACCCCTAAGTGATATGATCCAAAAGTAAAAATGACGGCATTTGCATCTTCAACCATTTGATCGGTGTATCCTCTTTTACGGGTAAGCTGCTTCACCCAAGCTTTTACAATCTGACTCAAAACAAACACGGAATTACTTCAAAGTTATGGTGTTCTCTCTCAAAATAGCAATAAAATAAATAAAATCCAAAAGATAAACATACAATTGGTCAAAAGGGAAAAGGCGCGATTTTTTTTTTCTAGTGTGCATAATTAAATAGCTACAGCCACAGAACATGTGAAGGCAAAGAAAACAGAAAATAGTCGTACAAATTCATTGAAAGGAAAAGCAGGCAATGAAAAATATCAACCCATGTTAGCAAAATCCAATCAATTCATCTTCCCCTTTTAAAAGAAAAAAGATTGCAACTTCTTTTTAAACCCCACCCAGAAACCAAGGGATTTCCATGAATCCTTCCCAGTCTTCCCATAACACAAAAAAATCAGCCTTCAGGCCTAGAAAATAAATAAAAATCTAATAGCAATTCCCCATTTTTTTTTCGTTTAATTCATTGTTTTATCAGAGAAGATGATCTAATCACTAATGGGGGAAAAAGAACTGCAAGAAAAGTAAACTCGAACCATATTTACCTGATCAATCTGACCAAGAACCTCTTCTCTCTTTATCGCCTCCTCCTTGCTCTCGTAAAGGCCGGATGCCACCAAGAACTTCCATTGCAATTCAACAAAATCAGAAAAAAAATCGAAAAAAACAGGAAACAAACACACAAAGAAGATCTTAAACAATAAAAAAAAATACCTTTTCCAATTCTGCACTTCTCTGGATATCCACCTCGGTCATTCCGGCAACAGAAATCGGCTTTCTCACGCCATACTGCTTAGCAGCAGCAGGCACTGACGAAGAATCGCTCGAACCCTCACCACTCACCATCTCAGTACCAAAACAAACCTAAAAAAAGAAAGAAAACCCTAGAAAGAACAAACAAGCAGGAAGAAAAATCTCTAAATCTCAGATCCTTACGAAAGGGAACAAATCCGAAGAAAGATCGAACAATTTCACATAAAAGATCGTCTCTGGATCAGATCGGTGCCGCTGGTACACCAGCAATGAAAAAATCGAAGACTGAAACCCTAAAGATCGGCTCCGGCGCGCGGGAGGGCACGGTGCAGAGCGAGAGGGAGGGAAAGAGAGAAATAGAGAGAGGGAGAGAGAGAACCGGTGGCAGCTCCAGCGCAGCGGGCTCCGGCAGAATCGTTGCTGGTGCGGAGGGAGCACGGGAGCAGGGGACAGTGCAGAGCGCAGGAGGTGAAAATGGCAAAAAAAAAAAGTGGGAAGGAAAAGTGCCTTTCAGTGTTTTACAAGGGTCTAGCGACCGCTATTGCGGCCGCATAAGTGGTCGCTAATGGACCTTTTGCGACCACTCAAGGCGGCCGCCCGCTTTTTTATCTGCCAAAAACTAAATTTCTGGCAGTGCGCACTAGATCCACACTTTCCAATAAAATTCGTCTACTGGTTCGTGAACCATCACAGGCCTAAAATAGAGTTTGCTCAATGAAAAGTCTCTCATGATTAGTTTTTTTGAAAATGTTCTTACAAAAGTTAATGCTTTGCTCTCCAAAGAACTTGATTTTTATCTTTCTCCGGAAAATGTATAACTTGTCCGAGCAGTGAAGAAGGAGAAGTTTCGGGATGGAGGCGGTTGGAGCTAGGAAGAAGGAGAAGTTTGGGAATTTAATTTGTTTTCTTATTTTTTAGTTTGGTATTTGAGAAGGTTCGGTGAGTTTAATTTTTTCACCAAAACGAAGGGAGGGAAAGAATAAAACCGCTGCGCGAACATGTTTTTTTTTTTTTAATAAATATTAGATCTTATTGCCGTAATCGAAGCAAATTATGTACTTGAAGCCGCGGCCAAAACATGATCGTGGAAAAAGGAACAACTTAAAGCAACGGCCAGGTTGAAGTGGTTGCAATAAGGATACGTTTTGTCACGGGCAGACACGGGCGAGGCAAAATGAGATTTGTTACCACTAACTCTATTGGTCGTGGCAACAAGTAAGATATAGCCACAAAAACACTGGCCGCGGCAAAAAGTTTGACGCTAAAAGTCATTTTTTTGGTAGACGTCGTAGAACGAGTCAAGCCTCGGGTCGTATGGGATGTACCCGCCAGGCGGGATGACGACGACGACGACGATGATGTGCCTAATGATGCATTTCAGCAGGACGAAACAACATTTGTTGTCCTAGTCCTCGTTGATGGTACTAGTGTCCAATACTTTATGGATTATATAGATCCTGAGATCGTTCTCAGTGATGAGTCAGCAGACAAGGATGGCCAAGACGAGGATGAAACACTGGCGGAGTATGAAGATGAAGAAGAAAATGATGTTCATAGTGAGGAAGATGATGACATTGATTATGACATGTAGTGTTTGTTTCAGGTTTCTCACATGTAACGATTAAGTTAATTAATAAAGATCTTGTCTTACATAATGACATTGTCTTCAATTTCATTTTCTCTTATGATTTGTTCATATATGGATAAAAAAATTTTACATTTCACATTTTAATCCTATTTATATATATGGATTAGAGTGTTGGGCAGTAAAGCATAATCATGTCAAGAAGATGGAAGTTGCGGAGATGAGAATGCTAAGATGGATGTGCGGGATCACAAGTAGAGATAGGATTAGGAATGAGGAGATTAGGGGTAAAGTAGGAATAGCACCGATTGGAGATAAAATGAGAGAAAATCGACTGAGATTGTTCAGCCATGTTAGAAGGCATCCAACGGAGGCACTTGTTAAAAGGTGTGAAAGCATGGAGATTGCCAGGAGTAGGAGAGGGAGAGGGAGACCCAAGAGAAGTTGGAAAGAAACTATTAAACATTGCCTACATGGATCTAACGGAGGACATGGCCCTAAACAGATTTGATTGGCGTCGTCAAATCCATATAGCCGACCCGACTTAGTGGAAAAATGCTTGGTTTGGTTTGGTATATATATCATAGCTACAAAAGATGTCAAACAGAGGGAAAAAATGGGTCAAACCAGGAGAGTTGTCCTGTCAAGTGCAAGCATCCAATTATTTATTAAAGAGAAAAAATACAATTAAGCAGAATGCAGAAAAAATTGCATCTCTAGGACTCTAGCGGACCGCACGTGCTATATTTGGTTCGGCTAAAGGAACAAACGAGAAGGGAAAGAAGAATGTTATTGGGAATGATAAGGATGAGAACTACATTCCAACAGAAGATGATGATGAGACATCTTGGTCTCAATCGGATGAGGTAATCGTTATGTGAATGTCCATGACATGTACTTTAAAAATGTTATTTTTGATGTTGACAATCATGCTAAAATGATTTCCATTTCCATATTGCATGTTAGATGCTGACATTCACTTTGCTAATACTATTGATTTTTGCTATTAATTATTTATTTTCCTTGTCAGTTTGCTTTAATCCAGATTACAGATATGCCTCGGGATAGTAGGGCGAAACGTGCTCGGACTGTCACAGCTGCACTCAATTTAGCTGGTGTAGAGAGCACACATGAGGCCCTACCGACCACATCGTCCTCACCGACTCAGCCTCCGACCACACAGCCCTCATCGACTCAGCCTCCGACCACACATCCCTTACCGACCCAGCCTCAGCCGTCCCAGCTACCGCCGAGTCCTCATATAGTGGGTAGCAGCGTAGGTGAGAAAATTATGACCTTTTAAAATCCTGAATTCACTTCAATTTAATGATTTGTGTTCAATAACTCATTTAGCATTGCCATCTTAACAGCGTTAGCCCCACCCTCTTCGCAACCGAGCCATGTAAGGAGTATTACGCGAGGGAAGAATGCGACGAAGTTTAGTAGACAGCTGGGTCATAACATCCCAGTTCCGATCCCCATCTCCAGTCATAGACCAAAAGGGGAGCATGCCCCATTACTGGTTAACCATCTTGGGTTAGCCATTAGAGAGGTTGCCCTAGTAAGGCCCCATGGTTGGAAGAAGCTTGACAGTGGGATCAAGCTTGCCATTATTGCTGCAGTTCAGGTAAACTGAAACAAGAAATATGTACCCAAATTATTATAGTTGTGCTCCTCATTACAATATCTGATTATATTTATTATTACTAATCTTTATATAACTCTCCCCTAATTGCAGCAATTATTTGATATCGGGGACTACGAGGGTGATATACAGATCAAGGCGGACATTGACCGCCAATGCAGAACTTTGTACAAGGGTTGGAAGTACGAGCTGCACAGTCACTACCTCGTGTTGTTGGAGCAGGGGGTTCCCCGACCCCAGGACCACCTGGCACTTGGTTGTAATCCAGCTGATTGGCAGTTTATGATCTCACATTGCTGGGAATCACCAACTTGGAAGGTAACTTCGGGATGTTATCTACAACAATTAATTATATTCCAACGTAATTCTATTAGTAATGATTTTATAAATGATTGCTATTGTATTAATGTTTTTCTATGTAGGTGAAGTCTAAAAAGGCTCAGGAGAGTCGAGCCAAGTTGTCATACAATCACACTAGTGGCTCCAGGTTATTCGCATCGAGGATGTCTATGATGGTACTAATTATATTCATATGACGGAACTGCATTAAGTTTATTAAATTATCAATATGTAGCTATGTTCATATCTAATACAAACCTATTTCAAATAATAGATGTCATAGAATGCCGGTCAGGCGCCGCCTATTACTCAGTTCTTCCACGACACCCACTACAGACAAAAGAGTAATGAGTGGGTAAACGAGGTGGCTGAACAGAGACATGTACGTGTGCAAATAAATAAATTAAAAATTGAATAATAATGCCACATAAACATTCTAAATCCCCTATTGTTCTAAATGGCAGGATGCCTTAGTGCAGCGGATTGAGGAGCAGTCGCAGCCCTCTGTCACAACTCCGATGAGTGAGGAGCAGATTGCTGTTGATGTGCTTGGGAAGAGGTCTGGATACTTAAATGGATATGGAATATATACGAGGTCCTCTTCATCCTCCACACAGTCTTGGGCATCGCATTCTAAGGTGATTGCCTTGCGGGAGCAAGTAGCTGAGCAGGACAAGAGGGTGGCTGAGCAGGACAAGAGGATGGCTGAGCAGGACAAGAAATATCGTGCACTTGAGGCCCTCGTTCAGCAGTTGGCATCTGTAGCAGGGATAGATCCGACCGGCTTATTGGACATCACGAGAGGGACCACTTCTGCTGGTGATGGCACAGCTACTGGAGATCATGATGCGACCTTGGGTGGTGGGGGCGCTCACCTAATCCCATAGGTAAAAAAAAAATTTATCACTTTATGTTAATACTTCATATATTTAATATATTGTGATTGTAAACTAGTAATTCGGGTTTATGTTAATACTTCGTATAGTTAATATATTTTATTTTTGGTAAATTTTCCTTTATGGAGGAATACAGTTTGTTTCATCTTAGCTTTCCCTCACAGTTGGAAGCTCATCAAGCCTTGATGAGTGTAACAATTCACAACAACATGCAACATGTGGAATCTAGCTAGATATGGTTATAGTATAGTTTCTAAAATGACAGGTGATGTAGTGACTTATAGTGATTTATAAAGTGATGCATCCACATGGGAATTATAAGGGCCCTCTTTTAATGGTGTTAGATGAGTTATTTGGTTTAATGGTGTTAGATGAATTATTTGGTCTCTTTTATACTTGTTTAGAGTAGTACCTGGGTGGGGTTTTTTCAACTTCAGAGTTTTGCGAATTTTGGAGCTCGGGTTTGAGTTTTGGGTTTTCCCTAGAGTAAGGCAAGTAGAATTTCATGCTTATGAAACTGATATGTATGTCTTAACTTAGAATCTCAGTTTCTAACGGTATATTTTTTATTTGGAATTATATTGAATGGTGATTTTGCTTATGAAATGGGAATGACGGAATTGATTTTGCATCTGAAATATATATTCCATGTAATATTGTGATAGTAAACTAGTATTTCAGGTTTATGTTAATGCTTCGTATAGTTAATATATTTTATTTTTGAAAATTTTCCCTGTTAATATATCTCAGGTTGGCCCATAGGTAAAAAAAAAAAAAAAATTTTAATCTGAAATATATTTCCATGTTATTTCCTCCTTCTCAATGACGGAGTATCTCATAATTTGCGCATTTTTGTAAACTGTTTGTTCAACCTTTTCTGTAATTGGTTTAGAGGTGAGCATGTGACTCGGCTAGGGATAGAGGTGAGGATTTCATCTTATTTTTCTTTGTCAATATAAAGTGTGTTATAAAACCGAATTGCTTACTGTTTTGTTGATTATGTTATGACGGTTCGCAAATATGCTTAATCTTTTGCATGGAACACCCTATGTTGTCCTGTTGTGACAAAACAATTATAGGATTTGTACTTTTACAATTTATTGTTCTCCTAACTTTTCAAACCTTTATGATGCAACTTTCTAGTGATCTCCCTATTGTGCTGTCTTATGAGCTGTATATTTACTAAGTTAATCACGTAAACATGAATTAGTTATGTTTCATTCCTTATATTTATAAAGAATCAAGATGTAAACAATTGGATCTTCATCTTGTTCACAGTGTAGGTAATTGGGGTCGAAGCTTCAAGGTTGGGTATAAAGGGACTGTGGATTACAAAGTCATATCTTGAAATGATAGTAGAAAACAAAGGTATAGCAATAAACATTATTCCTATGATAACTTTCCTCTTCACTCCTATTTATTGCACATTGTGTATTTTATGTGTTGCTTTAGCTTCAGTCTTTTACAACCCTAGTGCACAACACATTTGTTGTCCCACAAAATGATATAGCTTTTCAATTAGTTGGATTTCTTCCTTGTGTTGACTCTTATTAGATGCTAAATACTTCTGAGTTCGTAAAAATGTTTTCCCTTGCTCTTTTCTCACTTCCTTCATGTAATTATCACATTCAACTTCATAACTGTCTTAAAAAGTGGTGTTCTTCAAAAGAACATGTAGGGGAGACTTTACTGTTTACTCCTTTGATCTCATATATTATGGATATGGGACTTATTCCTAAACATTGTTGCAACTTGCTACAGGTTAAACTTATTGATTTCTCTCCCGGGGAAAAGTACTTGGTTACTTACAGTAGTCATGACCCTAGCAACCATCGTGACACACATGTAAACAACCATTCTCCTAAATGCTTAGTTTTTTATTATTCACTTGGCAAATTGTCGTTCATAAGAGTATTTTGATTTCAGAGGGTTGTGCCTAACATTTTTTATGTGAGATCTGGAAAAGTTATGAGGGACTTCAAGGGGAATGCGGATGAATTTGCAACTGGTGGGACTGGTCATGTAGCTGCAGTGTCTTGGCTAGTATTTAGGTGATTTTGACATCTTTATTTTTTATTTTTTTTAAAACGGGATTTTGACTTCTTTATATTTTATTTTTTTTGAAATGGGATGTTGACTTCTTTAGTATGTGTGCTACTCTTGTGTTTGACATCAATGGGGGCCATATATGTCCAATTTAACTGGTTTGCTTGGAAATTGCCCAGTTCAGGTCATATGCATGGGTTGGGTCTGGGCTTAAGTTAAATTGCAGCTGAACAGGTTGCATTAAGAGTTTGGTATTTTTGGCTTTTCTATTGAGGCCCAAATTTTTATCCTATTATCAATGTTACTCACAGGTTGGTTATAAGAAATAAATATTGTTACTCGCAGATTTGGTTTATGGAGGCCCAGCCATAGGCCAACCTGTTGATGACTTTCTATATCATACATCTCTTTTTTTTTTTGGTTATACACCATTGGTCTAGTTGATAGCTTTAGAAAGATCTTATCTTGTCTATTGAAAGTGGATTACTCGTATTTTGCAAATGCTTAGGCGGAAAAGATGATAAATATTTTGCTTGGATTGGGAAGAACATAATATCTGTTTTGTAGGGGTTAGTTTAGTTCTTGTAAAGTTGGATTCTCACATGATCTTACTGTATCTTACTGTGTGCTGTAGTCAAATTTTTGTGGTATATTCTTACAGGTTGTAGGAACATTCTTATTGCCCCCGGCCAGCCTGCTGCATGCCCAAATTCGTCCACGGGCCAGGGAATAAAATCATGTGAGCCATAACCCATCGGGAAGGCCAATGTTTTAAAACTTAAAAGTCCTAAATGGGCTCAATATCCAACCAAGTTGGTCGGACTCGGTTCAACTTGTAGGCTCAGCTAGTTGTAGAAAGCAAAATGGAGATGTAGCTACTCTTATCTTTATTTTATTCCATGACAAACAAATAGACCCTAAATTATGAATGTGATAATTGATAACTAGAATTTGGCTACAGATTCAATGGGAGTTGCAGGTTTTGAGTCTTGAGTCAATTGTGTGAGTACTAGAACTATAAAAAATGAAGCACGACTCCGTGTTCATCAAAACTCCCATGCCGTTTCTTTGAGGTTTGAAAAATTCACACTAGATTCCTAAGGTTTGTTTCATGGGGTGAAGGTTGGTTAATTATTCTCGTAGAAAGGGAACATGTTGATTGTCCCTGGTAGATTTCCACCTCTAGTCAATTGCTTAGCCCCTTCAATTAAAGATGGTTTTCTATTAGGAATTCTATAGGAATTAGGGAGTGTGACCACTGAATTTGCAATGGCAGCAGCATACTCTCGAGGATGTCTTTGATTAACCTTGTTATATGCGTCGGTTTTGACCCACCAAGCTATTAAAGTTCCCTTCAAGAGGCTCCAAATGTTCTGGATTTGGACTCTTGCCAATAGAAAGTGAACCTTTGTTCTAACGAGCTGTTTCTTCTTGCAGATACGTTTCAACCTCCGTTACTTCAGTTCATGAGATGGAAAATGGATTCAACATATGATCTTTCAATGGCAAGCTACTCTATAGGATTCCCAGAGATTATTTCTATCCGGTATATTTAACAGACACCCTCTTCTGTAAAGACGTCATATGGTTTGAAGGTGCTCATTTCTAAAAGTCAAACCTCATGTTTTTTTTTTCTTTTAAATATGGACATGAGATTTTTAATATTAGGTTGTTTCTATTTTAATTTTAGTGTTTTGGGGCACATTCTCTTGATTTATGGTCATTTTTAGGGGCCTAAAAGGAGTTGAAACTTATTTAACATGCCTAAGAATTTGTGATTCTGATATGAGTTGGGGAAGGAAAATACAGAGGGTACATAGGACTAAATGTATGATAATTTTTGTTTCAACTACAACGGTTCGCAAATAGGAGTCCCGGTTAGAGAATTACGAGCGAAACATGAGGTTTTCCAACACTTTAGGCTCGAAAACGGCCCGCCGGGGGTCCGAAATGGGAATCGGCCGTCGGAAAATTGGGAAACCGGCACAAGCACTTCGCTCGAGGGTAGAGTAACTTGTAGCAACTGATGGTTCGCAATTAGGACTCCCGGTTAGAGAATTACGAGCGAAACATGGGATTTTCAAATACTTTAGGCTCGAAAACGGCCCGCCGGGGGTCCGGAATGGGAATCGGCCGCCGGAAAATTGGAAAACCGGCACGAGCACTTCGCTCGAGGGTAGAATAACTTTTGGGAACTGAATGTTCGCAATTAGGACTCCCAGTTAGAGAATTACGAGCGAAACATGTGGTTTTCCAACACTTTAGGCTTGAAAACGGCCCGCCGGGGGTCTGGAACGGGAATCGGCTACCGGAAAATTGGGAAACCAGCACGAGCACTTCGTTCGAGGGTAGAGTAACTTGTGAAAACTGACGGTTTGCAATTAGGACTCCCGGTTAGAGAATCACGAGCGAAAATAGGATTTTCCAACACTTTAGGCTCAAAAACGGTCCGCTGGGGGTTCGGAACGGGAATCGGCCGTCGGAAAATTGGGAAACTGGCACGAGCACTTCGCTCGAGGGTAGAGTAACTTGTGGGAATTGACGGTTCGCAATTAGGACTCCCGGTTAGAGAATTACGAGCGAAACATGGGGTTTTCCAATACTTTAGGCTCGAAAACGGCCG
The DNA here is from genome assembly GCA_012931725.1 of Litsea cubeba. Classification (NCBI taxonomy): domain Eukaryota; kingdom Viridiplantae; phylum Streptophyta; class Magnoliopsida; order Laurales; family Lauraceae; genus Litsea; species Litsea cubeba. Next base: position 20,895,613 of record CM022955.1, on the reverse strand, counting down.
CCGGGGGTCCGGAATGAGAATCGGCCGCCGGAAAATTGGGAAACCGGCACGAGCACTTCGCTCGAGGGTAGAGTAACTTGTAGGAACTGACGGTTCGCAATTTGAGCAAGGTTGGTGATGAATTTTTTTTATTGCCTTGGAAACACCTTTTTCTTTTTTATAAATTTACCTGTTGCACTAGCTGTAGTTAACTGATATCATTGAAGTGTAGCATGAAAACTTTCTACATGTCTTCATAACAAGGTCAAAATAATGGGTCTAGCTGTTATATTGGCACCCAGTAAATTGGTTTTTATTGGCTGATATGCAAGATACATTTAAGGTCGCGGTCTATGAACAGGGAAAGAAAAACAAAAACAATAAGAAAAAGGTTCAAAAAGCAATTGCTGCTGCTAGGGGAAATGGTGAATTAGTTTGTTTAGTTTGTTATGTTGCCTATTTATGATGGGATATGATGAGGACATGGCATTGTTGAAAAGCTTATAATTTGTAGATATGGCATAGTTGAATTAGTTTGTTTAGTTTTCTTTTTCTTTCTTTTAGATATGGCAATGTGAATTATGTAGATGAGAAACATCGACATGGATATGAGGTTCGTGTCATTTCAACATGGTTTATAATTTTCATTGCTAGTTTCTGATTTGTTACCCTCATTCAGATTTGAGCCTTGATAGGGTTACTTGTGCAAAGACTGATAGAGTTGTCTTTAACTCTATAGCATGGATGAAAAAAGCGGCCGCCATGTAGCGTGGCGGCCGATATATTGGCCGTGGCGGGGGATACCGTCACGCCATGGCCGAAATATCGGCCGTCGCATCCGTGGCGGCCCGTAGCGGCCGCCACGTACCCTTTTTTTTTTTTTTTTTTCGGGGGTGTTGCCCCTGGGCCCCCGCGAGCTGACCGGTCAGCTCGACCCCTGACGGGGGATACCCCCGGACCCCCTCTGCGAAGCGCATGTTTTTGAAAAATGTGGCAATCAAGAAGACAAAAAGATCATACTTGACCATGATAGCTAAGACTCTTTTGCTGGTTGTCTTTCCATTTTTGTGCTTGGATGTCTATTATTATCATAACTTGCTAGATAAGATATTAAACCTGTTTAATTATGTTTGAAATTGTATAGTAGTAAGGATATAGTTACCTATTACTACTAGATTTCAAATTGGTCTTAATTAAATTATTTTATAAAGAACCCTCATTGTGCTGGTGACTAAGGTATTCCTATTTCCTTCACTAACTCTCTACTCTGTCATTTTTAAATTGGTGTTGAATGTTGATTATTGATCGCTTCATAACTTCATAGTTCATTCACTTCATTGAATTTGAACCTTGAATGTTGAAGTATTGATATTTAATTGTTCAATGTTCATTAATGAGTAATGACCTAACTCTTAAGTCTTATGCCTTTATTTCATGTTTTAGTGTTTTTTTTTTTCTTTTTTTTTTTTTTTTTTTTTTTTTTTTTTTTATGAGCTTTCCATTACTTTCTAAGTATGACTAAGAAACATGAATACATGTGAAAAAACTAATCATTATTATTATTTTCTATTTATACAGCGATACAGGACTTCATATATTGAGGGCACCGCTACGCCCCCTTTTCTTACTTACTTTTGCAAAAGAATCACATATTCTTTCATTTTACAATTTTCTGGATTTTCTGGAATTTTTTTCAGATTTTTTAGGCAATTTTTTCAAATCGCACCGCTACGCCGCTACGTATCCTCGCTACGCTACGTATCGCCCGCTTCGTAGCGGTTTGGCGGCGGGCCGCTACACCCGCCGCTACCGCTATTTTCATCCTTGCTCTATAGGAACATTTGTGGCATGTGTGAAATCCAGTCTATTCAGCAGCAGGCCCCTCATGAACATCACGTAGCGTAAAAACTCTGCCATTTGGTTCATCATGTGTAGAACATTGAACATGAGCTAGTCCAAGAATAAGTCTATTCAGCAGCAGGCCCCTAATGACCATTTTCATTCCTTACGGTTAAACATAATTTGTTAAAGTGGCCCTACATTTTTTTTTTTTAATGTCTTCTTTTCCGTGTTAATTCCACTTTCTTATAGCATTAGAGAATTAATTAATTATCATCTATGTAGGTCAATCCTGATATGATCCACTTTCTTAACGTTGGGAACTAAGAGCGAGTTCAATCCCATCAGCAAGACCAACAAAGAGATAGCAGATAAACTAGCTACCTCAATTTGGTTATTTTTGCAAATGAAAGTATACATGTGTAACCTGAGGCCAGAGGTGTTGTGGAAACCATTGTTGGTCCTGTAGGCCAGGTTCAGGTCTTGCCCCTGGTGGAATTTAGGGATCTGAGAAGAAGGGAGTGAGGAGCTTGGAGAGGTGAGATCACTCAGAAATCTTGACCTTAAATTCTCATAGAAAAGGATATGCTGGATATTCATTTCATCTTTTTTTATTTTATTTTTATAATAGAAGGAAAACTTATTTGATTGCTTATTTTTTGGATTGTCATTTTTTATCTTCTTCTTTACCACTTAAGAGCAAGAATTGTTATGTATTTTTTAGAATTTCTATGATCTTAGTTAAAGAATGGGTCAATCAAGTCAAAATATCATTGCAATACCTATATCTTAGCCAATTCATAAAGGTTTTGATTTTGACCTATACAGTGTCTGCAAGAGTGTTCTGAAACCATTATCCGATGGCAATTTCTCATGTGCATGTTTAAAAGAATAAAATCACATATAATTTGATCAAGCATTTCTAATGTTTTTGCTTTCTTTAGTTTCTATGTATTATTATAAGCAAGCTTCCCCTTGACCCATCTCTTGTTTGAACTTTACTTCGATTCTATTGTCCTTGGAATCTGATTTAAGAAATGTATGTGTATATCAAGTGGCATAGGCACCAATATCATGAAAGAGACATGATTATGAAAGCAAAGAAACAGCCTTAAAAATTCAAGTCTTTTGAGGATCCTAAGATTTTTTTAAGTTTTAAATGTTACTAGAGACATATGGGAAGTCTAAGTGAAAGGAATACCTTTCCCTTTCTAGTGCTATAGCCAATACTTTAAGCTTTAATATGGGTTTGATGGGTAGCATCTACATTATCTTAGGCGCAATATCTCAACCATGCTTACCTCTACTGGAATACATTTTTTTGTTGGTGCACTTAGAATAATCTAACCTTTTAGGATTCTTTGATTCTGTGTCAGTACTCAGTATTACCTAGGTTTTTAGAGAGGAAGTTTCCAGTCCTTGATCTAAACCATACATGTGGCACATGTAGAAAATATCCAGGCGGTGCATTTGGTGAGCCATATTGTGGATGGTACATGGCTCAAAAATTCAACAAATGTTCCCACCCCAATAGCAATGAGTCTTGGAGATGTAGAAATCAATTGCAAAGCTATCTTTTTTAAAAGAAAGTTCATGTTTTTTTTAAACAAATGTTCCCACCCCAATATAATATGAACTACCAATCAATTAGGAACGATAGAAGTCACTATATTCTGAAACTTTTTGCTCTTCATTTCCTTTCTAATTGATTTTATCTCTGTAAAGGCATGATCATTGATAGAGTTCCCTTATATTGGATGGACAACATTACTTGTATCTATGTTCTAGTGTTCTGAAACTATTAGCTATGTCCATACCAAAACTTCATTCATGGTCACAGAATAACTTAAAGGTTGTGATGGTTGCTTTCTATTATGTATGTAATGCTTTATTTGATATCATGGGAAAGAATTACAGCTGAATTCATTAGATGATTTCATCTCTGATATGATCTTTCTAGGGTGATTGAAAAAAATAATTAATAAGGGTTAGAAATATAAGACTAAAAGACATTTCTGATAGATATTTCATCTCTGATATGATCATGTGTGAATAGAATGTTGATGCTGAATCTTGAGATATGTATGACCTTGCTCTGTTTTCCATTGGTAACATGATTCAAACCCACAACTTTCTGGTTGCGACAAAGTGACTCACCAACTGTGCCATGGGCTCTTGTCATTTTAATCCCATATTTATTTCTGGTTGTGACAAAGTGACTCACCAACTGTGCCATGGGCTCTTGTCATTGGTGACCATGTTTAAATAAATCAAACACATATAACCAGGCCCCCTTTTAAATTAGTTTAAGAGGCACGCTTCAGCTAGACAACGAGCAATTGGAAATTACCAAGTCACTATGTAAAACTAAACTTCTCTTCCATTCACTCCACATTAACAAAAAGCATTCCTCCAATCAGATGCACAATTCAAGAATGATAAAAAGACAATTGTTTCAATGCAAATAGTTGGCATCCATTGAGATTTCACTCCCTATTCTTTTATTAAAAATCCTTAGCCAACCAATCTAACTTAAAAATGTTCAGGTGACTTATCAAATGACTACAGTACCCGTATGAAACCAAATGCAATTTTTTAAGCTTAGCTTTATCTATTTCAGTCAAGGATGCTTCCTCAAAGCTTATCTTCTTCCATACATTGTGGCAAAAACATAAAAACTATAGACCTAAAAGTAATTGTCATTTGAAACTACTTACTCAACCAAGATGAGAAAGAAGAACTATAAAAGCAGTAGTGTTCAATTCTACAGCAGCTGCTTTCATCATTTCTCCTACCTGTTTGTCTGTATCTTGGAATCAATTCCTTTTAATTTAGTTATACCCTCTAATGTTCTGTTGAACACTCTTGGCAGTTAATGGGGTGCATGCATAGTCTTGATGCTGTGTTTCTTCTCCTGGATACTGCTCTCAATAGCATGGTAAGTAACACTACTCCTATTATACATTCTAGAGGAATTAATACTAAGCCATAGTTTGAAAACTTGTTTTGAGTTCTGACTTTCCCTAACTTGGGCTAATTCAACGCAACTAGGTAGGTTACAGAGTGGAGCAACTAGAATGAACCCAACAGAATACTTAGCCTGACTTGCCAGAGTTACTTGACTCATTGACCTTCTGAATTGCTCAAGTTTCAAAGTTCCTCAACACTCCACCAAACCCAAGGTTATGAATAGCTATTTTGCTCTTACCAAGTGGAGGTCCATGGTCGGTGATCCAGACTTGAGATCATCAATCCAATTGGCCTATGCTGGAAAAATCATACCCCTAGAACAGCCAAGAGTGCTAGATCCTGGCCATGCAATACTTAGCATTACCGTTTTGAATTTGGACCATTGGCTTCTTTTACTCAGTCTATCACAAGCCAGCTATGGCAGACCATTTTGAAGTGCTCGAGGGTAGAGTAACTCGTAGGAACTGACGGTTCGCAGATAGGACTCCCAGTTAGAGAATCCATAGGATTTTCAAACACTTAAGCTCAAAGACGGCCCGCCGGGGGCTCAGAATGGGAAACGACCGGGGCAAAAATTGAAAACCGGCACAAGTACTTCGCTCGAGGGTAAAGTAACTAGTAGGAACTGACGGTTCGCAAATAGGACTCTCGAAAACGGCCCGCCAGGGGCCTGGAACGCGAAACGGCCGTGGGAAAAATCAGAAATCGGTACGACCACTTCGCTCGAGCGTAGAATAACTCGTAGGCACTGACCGTTCGTAAATAGGACTCCCGGTTAGAGAATTACGAGCGAAACATGGGATTTTCAAACACTTAGGCTCGAAGACGGCCCGTCGGGAGGTCGGAACGGGAAACGGCCGTGGGAAAAATCGAAAACCGGCACGAGCACTTCGCTCGAGGGTAGAGTAACTCGTAGGAACTGACGGTTCGCAGATAGGACTCCCGGTTAGAGAATTGAAAGCAAAAACATAGGATTTTCCAACACATAGGCTCGAAAACGGCCCGCCGGGGGCCCGGAACGGAAACGGCCGCGGAAAAAATCAGAAACCGGCACGAGCACTTCGCTCGATGGTAGAGTAACTCGTAGATTGGACTCCCGGTTAGAGAATTAGAAGCAAAAACATAGGATTTTCCAACACTTAGGCTCGAAAACGGCCCGCCGGGGTCCCAGAAAGGGAAATGGCCGCGGGAAAAATCGAAAACCGGCACGAACACTTTGCACGAGGGTAGAGTAACTCGTAGGAACTGATGGTTCGCAGATAGGACTCCCGGTTAGAGAATTAGAAGAAAAAACATAGGATTCTCCAACATATAGGCTCGAAAACGGCCCGTCGGGGGCCCGGAATGGGAAACAGCAGCGGGAAAAATTGAAAATCGGCACGAGCACTTCGCTCGATGGTAGAGTAACTGGTACATAGGACTCCCAGTTAGAGAATTAAAAGCAAAAACATAAGATTTTCCAACACTTAGGCTCGAAAACGGACAGTCGGGGTCCTAGAATGGGAAACGGCCTCGGGAAAAATCGAAAACCGGCACGAGCACTTCGCTCGAGGGTAGAATAACTCGTAGGAATTGACGGTTCGCAAATAGGACTCCCGGTTAGAGAATTACGAGCGAAACATGAAATTTTCAACATTAGGCTCGAAAACGGCCCGCCGGGGCCCGGAACGGGAAACGGCCGCGGGAAAAATCGAAAACCAGCATGAGCACTTCGCTCGATGGTAGAGTAACTCGTAGATTGGACTCTCGGTTAGAGAATTAGAAGCAAAAACATAGGATTTTCCAACACTTAGGCTCGAAAATGGCCCGCCGGGGTCCAAGAATAGGAAACGGCCGCGGGGAAAATCGAAAACCAGCACGAGCACTTCGCTCGAGGGTAGAGTAACTTGTAGGAACTGACGGCTCGCAAATAGGACTCCCGGTTAGAGAATTACGAGCGAAACATGGGATGTTCCAACACTTAGGCTTGAAAACGGCCCGCCGGGGCGGGAAACGGCCGTGGGAAAAATCGGAAACCGGCATGAGCACTTCGCTCGATGGTAACTTGTAGATTGGACTCCCGGTTAGAGAATTAGAAGCACGGGGTCCCAGAATGGGAAACGGCTGTGGGAAAAATCGGAAACCGGCACGAGCACTTCGCTCGAGGGTAGAGTAACTCATAGGAACTGACGGTTCGCAGATAGGACTCCCGGTTAGAGAATTAGAAGACAAAATTTAGGATTTTCCAACACATAGGCTCGAAAACGGCCCGCTGGGGGCCCGGAATGTGAAACGACTGCGGGAAAAATCGGAAACCAGGGCGAGCACTTCGCTCGATGGTAGAGTAACTCGTAGATTGGACTCATGATAGAGAATTAGAAGAAAAAACATAGGATTTTCCAACACTTTGGCTCGAAAACGGCCCGCCGGGGTCCCAGAATGGGAAACGGCCGCGGGAAAAATCGAAAACCGGCACGAGCACTTCGCTCGAGGGTAGAGTAACTCGTAGGAATTGACGGTTCGCAGATAGGACTCCCGGTTAGAGAATTAGAAGAAAAAACATAGGATTTTCCAGCACATAGGCTCGAAAACGGCCCGCCGGGGGCCCGAAACGGGAAACGGCCGCGGGAAAAATCGGAAACTGGCACGAGCGCTTCTCTCGATGGTAGAGTAACTCGTAGATAGGACTCCGATTTAGGGCTCGAAAACGGCCCGCCGGGGTCCTAGAATGGGAAACGGCCGCGGGAAAAATCCGAAACTGGCACGAGCACTTCGCTCGAGGGTAGAGTAACTCGTAGGAACTGACGGTTCGCAAATAGGACTCCCGGTTAGAGAATTACGAGCGAAACATGGGATTTTCCAACACTTAGGCTCGAAAACGGCCGGGGGCCCGAAATGGGATACGGCCTCGGGAAAAATTGGAAATCGGCATGAGCACTTCGCTCGAGGGTCAAGTAACTCGTAGGAATTGACGGTTTATAAATAGGACTCCCGGTTAGAGAATTACGAGCGAAACATATGATTTTCTAACACTTAGGCTCGAAAACGACCCGCCGGGGGCCCGGAACGGGAAACGACTGTGGGAAAAATCAAAAACTGGCACGAGCACTTCGTTGGAGGGTAGAGTAACTTGTAGGAACCGACGGTTTACAAATTGAACTCCCAGTTAGAGAGTTAGACATAAAAACGTTTAATTTGGAACACTTAGTCTCGAAAATAGGCCGTCGTAGGTTGAGAACGGGAAATGGCCATCGAACAGCTGAGAAATCAGCACGAATACCTTGTTCAAAGCCAAAGTAACTTGTTGAAATTGACGGTTAGTGAATCGGACTTTTAGTCAACAAATTAGACGCAAAAACTGCCTGATTGTGAACCCTTAGGCTGGAAAAAGTCCGTCGAAAAACTTAGGAAAAGTTTTATATATATTCATGTTTATGTTTCATTTATAATTTAATTCATTGAAAATAATCTAATAATGTTTTTGTCATTGCAGATTGATGGACGCTTTGGGGTCGGTTTCAGACTTGGGGTGTCGGACTTCTTTTCGGTTTATTTGTATATATATATATATATATATATGTATATTAGACATTTACATGAGAGGGTATCATTGTTGATTGTAATTTTTGTTTAATGAGATGAATGATTTAATGAAAAATGGAGATGGTTGTTTGTTTATTTAATAACTTTTGTTTCATTGCATTTTTTATGTTGAATATAGATATACGAACGGGTTTATTTTTGATACAGTGTATAAACAGGTTTACAGGAAAATAATAATGAAAAAATAAATATGATATTTAAAAAAAAAGACATTTGCCGACGAATATTTTCGTCGGCAAAATTAAAAAAGAAAAATAAAAAAAAAATCAAAATCATTTTGCCGACGAATATTTTTCTCGGGAAAATTAAGAAAGAAAAACAGAAAAAAATAAAACCATTTTGCCGACGAATAGTTTCGTCGGCAAAATTAAAAAAGAAAAACAAAAATAAAATTAAAATCAGTTTGCCGACTAATATTTTCGTCGGCAAAATTAAAAAAGAAAAATAAGAAAAAAATTAAAATCATTTTGCCGAAGAATATTTTCGTCGTCAAAATTAAAAAAGAAAAATAAGAAAAAAATTAAAATCATTTTTCCGATGAATATTTTCGTTGGCAACATTAACAAAGAAAAACAGAAAAAAATTAAAATCATTTTGCCGACGAATAGTTTCGTCGGCAAAATTAAAAAGGAAAAAGAAAAAATTAAAATCATTTTGCCGACGAATATTTTCGTCTGCAAAATTAAAAAAGAAAAATAAAAAAAATTAAAATCATTTTGCCGACTAATATTTTCGTCAGCAAAATTAAAAAAGAAAAATAAGAAAAAAATTAAAATCATTTTGCCGATGAATATTTTCGTCGGCAACATTAAAAAAGAAAAACAAAAAAAAAAATAAAATCATTTTGCCGACGAATAGTTTTGTCGGAAAAATTAAAAAAGAAAAATAGAAAAAAAATTAAAATCATTTTGCCGACGAATATTTTCGTCGGCAAAATTAAAAAAGAAAAAAAAAATTAAAATCATTTTGCCGACGAATATTTTCGTCCTCAAAATGAAAAAAGAAAAATAGAAAAAAAATGAAATGATTTTGTCGACGAAAATTTTCGTCGGTAAAATTAAAAAAAAAATAAAAATATTTTGCCGACGATTATTTTCTTCGGCAAAATGAAAAAAGTAAAATTGAAAAAAAAATTTATTTCGCCGACGAAAAAGTACGTCGGCACAAGTTAAATAATCGTTGGTAAAAACTTTATTTTTGCTGACGAAAATTAAGTTCGTCGGGAAAAGTCTTTGCTGACCATCTTTTGCCGACGTCTGGCCGACGAAAAAATTTTCGTCGGTATATACGTTTACCGACGAAAATGTGACTTTTGGTGATGAAAAATTTCGTCCCCAAAAGTGTAGGTTCTTGTAGTTATTTTAATGTCTTGCTTCTATGTAAACTTTTTTATCTAGACTGTAAAACAATTTTAGTGCTCATTTCAATAATACTTGTAAAGTCTCTTAGATCATTAGAATGCCTTGATGATATCCTATTTTGTAAATGCCCGAGTCACAAGGGTTATACAAAAGCAAGGCCAATTTCATTCATTGAATTCTCTCATAGTCTATAGCCCCCTTGGATAATTTTTTTCTCCACCCTCACAGTCAGATGAAATGGAGGCGGGACTCGTTGCTTTAATCCAAATTGCTTAAGTACAATGTCGACGTTGTGTCTCTCGACGACCATATAATTGACCATTGTCACTACAGATTGAAAGAGGGATCTATCCTTTTCATTTACACAAGTTCATGTTGATGAACAGTTAGAGTCTTTTCTAAAGGTTTCTGAAGCTATTGATAAACGCTCGGAAAAGAAAAGTAAAACTATCTAAGTGTCTTTTGTTTTCCTTCAAAGGTAAGCCTATGGTCATATTTTTTTCACATGTTTGTAAAGTAATTAAGTGTCTTTTGTTTTCGGTCAAAGGTAATCCTATGGTCATATGAGTCTTGACCATACAAAAATTAACACTTAGACCAGACAAAAATAAACACTCATGTCATACCTCCAAGGACAATAGGACATTGCTGAGACGGGAACACAAAAGACTCTCACCTTGCTTATTCTTCACTAGTGATAATACACACAGTCATCTCATATATCTAAATGGACAACTCTAATGACCACACTCAATAGGTGAATAGGGCCAACCTTGATGCCTTATCAACCAACTTTGATGCATCAACTGTCATTTAATGGCAAACCACAAGTTACCCAAAGGCCCACTGGCCCAAAGTAAAGAAATGGAGATCCTCTTTGTCTATGGACTTGAGAGAAATTCTGAATTGAAGGAGCTGCCAATTCAAAATCGAAGCAGCTTCAAAGAAATACCTCATTATGTATAGAATCTTATGATAAGATTGCATTCACGTTATGCCATTACTCTTACACTGGGTTTAACTCCCACTGGAGTAAAATTTTGAGGCATCTTATACGTTCAAGGGGTATTCATTTTGAGTAGCTCAAATTTTCAGTAGGTTAGTCTCAATGTAGAGTTTCACTCTTTCAACTAAGGACTTCTCTAATTCAAAAGATAATATGATTCCAACTCCAAAGTAAATGCCCACTAAACTTAACCTTATAAAATCTCTAGAGGTTCATAGAACATTTTGGGTAACTTAGATTTTTAATAGGTGAGTCCTACTATCAAGTTTCACTTTCTCAATCTAAGACTTCTCGAAGTCAAAAGACTAATAGGATACCAACTCCAAAGTAAATGCCCATTAAATTAAACCTTATAAAATCTCTAGAGGTTCACAAAACGTTTTGAACCTTGTTTCCAAAGAAGTAGGAGTCCAAGATTCATGATAATATAATTATAGCTCAAATCGCCAAGACACCAAAGGGGATGTCTAGCAAATCTAAGTTACCCAAAAGGAGTCCAAGAAGTAGGAGGCCAACGAGTGTTGGGGGTGTACTTAGGGACCACAAAGGGGATGTCTTGCTCATATTCTTTAAGAAGGTAGGTATCAAGGAATCAAATGAGACTGAGACTGAGGTGTTGGCAATTTTAGATGCTCTTCGATTGTTCTTTTATTCTTTTTGCGAAAAATTATTAGTGGAGAGTGACTCATCAAATGCTATCTCTTGGATCTCAAGCAATATGGGTCCTTGGAGGTTGATGGACCGTGCTTTTCGCTCGGCGCTACCGAGGTCGGCGGACGTGGGAGTCCGTTTTATCCAACCCTTTCGCGCCCGGAGGGCAAAGCGGGTATCGACATTTTTTTTAGTGGGTGCGCCGGATTTTCTATTTTACTTGGAATTGCAAGTGTGATTCGGAGATCGACCTTTGCAAGTAAAAAGGAAATCAACTTCTTTCAAGTTTCCATTGCACATATATTTAAGAAAAGAGATAAGTTTTTGAAATACTGTAAAAGTCGATTTCATTTGTTTTGCCGTGAAAGGCGATGTTTGGCATTTATAGCCAATTTTTGGCGTTTATAGCCGATTTTTGGCATTTATAGCCGATTTACATTTCTTATCAATAGTGAAAGACAATTTTTTTTTTTTAGAAAAACACAAGCTACAATGAAAAGTAAGAAAATGAGGATCTAACTTCTTAGGAGATTGTGGGGGATTCGTTTAGATTGACGGTCGCAAGCCATGTGTGGACTTCGCCATCATCCATGCAGATGAGAACATATGATGCTTTTGATTCGCTTGGCTTGGCTATGACCTCAGATTTTTAGAGGACAAATACCAAGAGGAGGTCTTATGTCCAATAAAAAGCTAAGTAGATGGGCTGAAAAGCCACATCTAAGCCATTGGAGGCATAAGGAGAAGGCAAGGACCTTGGGGGGTACCCCCAAGGGACTTTTGTCACGTTGTAGTGGTGGTCGGTGCAGAACTTCAGTAGAGTTTTCTCTCTTAGATTTCTGATGCCTTTCTTTGTCTGGATTTCCAGATTTTTCGAAGTGTTTTTTCCATCTCCCTAGAATGCTTGGAGTGCTCTCCTATTTATAGGCTCTTGGTAGCCATTTAGGAGAGTTATGGGCTTTAATTGTCATTAAGCCGCATTATGAGAGGAGTTACAAGTTTTAATTCATTTACATTGTAACTCCTTTTTCTTGGCTTCTGATTGGCCGGTAGAGATTTAAGGCATTTAATCGCCTTTAAGCACCATGATGGGAGGAGTTTCATGGTTTTAATAAATGCCATGAATATCTTGATTTTGTAACTCCCAAATGCTTGCTTCTGATTGGGCCATCCAAAATAACGAATTAATGACTGCAATAAAGCTTGTCAATTAATTACATTAAGTAGTCACCGAGCAGTTGAAGAGTCGCGGGCCGCGCCGCGTCTTTTGGAGTTCTTCCGGCAATGATCATCGATGGATCTTCATGCTGATCGACATCGGATGACCATGTAACTTCAGACATTGATTGCTAACAGCGGGCCGGTGACATCTGTCCTGTCGATTTCTCGATCGATCTGGTAGAAAGTGCACTTTTTGGTTGATCGGTTGGCGATCAATGATGATTTTGATACTCTTGAAGACGGACCCGTGATTTTGACGGATGTCGACGGATTTGGTGCCTCAAAAGTTTAAATTTTGAAAGAACCATAGGGGCCGGAAGTTTTGAAACGCGAAAAAGGATGGAAAACGGCCCTTCCGGGGCAAATTCGGCGACCCGGATCTCCATGGTCGCCGGCGACCATGTGCCAGGGTCGCAGGCTGCGACCCTGGGGGGATTTTTCCCCTTCGGTCGTCGTTTTTCGGCCGTTTCGATGTTTTTTCTGATTCTTTTTTCTTTTGTATTTTTCTTGACATTTTTACACATTTGTTGGCTTCATTTCCCTGTAGAAAACTTAACGATAATCCTTGAATTTTGGAGTGCAAATTTTCTAATTTTTCGGGAAAGCTGAAGACTTTATCGCGTAGAGCTGCCGATTTTTCGTCAGAAGCCGAAACTGGGCCAAACGATGCCAAAATAACCTGAAATTTGAGTTGAACCCTCCTGAGCATTAAATAAGACAAACCACGGGCTTTTGTTTGAGTTTTGAAGCCGTATGGGGTCCTGTCTCCAGTAGACTTGATTCTGTTGTGAGGAAGATGTCGCGCTTTGATGTGCGGTCAACTGATGTCCGATTGACCTGAAATTTGATAGGGAAGCTATTAGAGTCATTTTGAGATGATCCACATACTCTGTCTTAAAAACCATGGTCTCGGAGAGCTTCACCTCCGAGAGGCCTGACTTGGCTTCTGAGAGTCAAAGTCTGGTCAAATGTTGTCGAAATGACCTGAAACTTGACGTATAGCCCTTTGTAAGCATCTTGAAGCAGCCCATGTTCTCTGTTTGATGAGTGATGGCCTCGGTGGTTCTCGCCGCTGAGAGGCTTGATTTAGTTGTTTGAGGGTTGAACCAGACAAATAAAAGCCCTTCATGGGGAATGACCATTCTCTTGATGGCGCGAGGCTAATACTTTCCTTACAATGGACCTGTGGTGGAAAACCATGATGATTTCTCAATTTAAATGCCCCGCTCCTACTCAATATTTTATAATTGAGGATTTTCTTTTAAGGTATTAGGGCCCACATATATATATGAACATCAAATCATCTCATGATGTAATCTAAGATTGGTTCCAAGTTAAGTTATTTTAAGGAAAGTCCAGTTTCTTAAATTAGTGTTACCAATGTGTCCATCTCATGGGTCATCAACACTAATACAATGGACCTATGGTGGAAAACCATGGTGATTTCTCAATTTAAATGCCACGCTCCCACTTAATAATTTATAATTGAGGATTTCCTTTTACGGTATTAGGGCCCACATATATATATGAACATCAAATCATCTCATGATGTAATCTAAGATTGATTCCAAGTCAAGTTATTTTAAGGAAAGTCCAGTTTCTTAAATTAGTGTTACCAATATGTCCATCTCATGGGTCATAACACTAATTAGAACTCTTTCCAAAAATTAATTTGATTTGACCAATTTTAGTAACTTGCTATGTTTGGATCAGATTTGGAAACATTCTAAATCAAGCATTCAACTATAAATAGAAATACTAAAATTAGAAACTAGTCATCTCCTCCACATGGCCCAAGCGGAATAGACTTCTAGGCTTGCAAAAAATTTAAAATTCCTTAAACTCTTTGGGAAACTCCAAAACACATTTGGTAATCTTCAAACACTTTGATTAGGAGTCCAACTTCACTTTCATTCTTTGTCTCGGACATCGCCATAATTTACAAATTTAGAAAATTACATAAATTCATATGTCTCTACGATGAGACTTACATGGTAACTTATTAATGGAAATAAAAGGCTCATAGGGAAATTCACCATGCCTTGCCCTAAACTGGGAAACCAAGAAAACCATGATGCCCTTTACAAATAGCCAAAAATAAATCAATCAACCATAAAAGAAAGTAAAATCTTGTGGGCCATATGGAGAGGACAAAGGACACCTGCAAGTTAGTATCTCATACAATCAAGCAACTCACAAAACCAGGCTGCCAAACCATAGTGGAAAGATAGGATACCAAAAGAAATTCGGAAAAAATAGAAAAATATTCTGTCTGCAGTCGGCTGGTCGACATGGCCAGTTCGGCTAGCCGAACTGTTCACGTCGGCTGACCGACCTGACGAACACCCAAAATTTGGGTTTTTCCAAAACGACTCCAACTGATCCCAAACTGCTTCTAAAAATTCGAAATGCCTTCTATTGGCTTCCAACCATCATTCCATCATAGTTAAACCCTATTGTGTCATTCCAAACATGGATCTACTACAAAAGTAACCAAACCCATTATTAATCAGATCCTTATATAGCCCTAGGTCTATCCTATTCGCATCTCATGCAAAGGTTAGATATAGATTACTGATCTAACATGATTAGAGATGAGGTTAGGCTCTGATACCAATTGTTGGAAATAGGTGGGCCTCTAGGATAGGTTTTAAAAAATTTTGACCCACTTGATGCAGGGATCAACTATCCAGAAGTCTACCAAAACCAATCTAAGATGCGTACCCTCAATCTCAGCCATCATGATCAGTAAATAACTCTATCTAGAAGATAGAAATAGTAACTAACAAGCAACAAATAAATCTACAAAATACAAGGAAGTAGATTATACCTTTGGAGCTCGGTTGTGCTCTAATGGAGAAGTTGCATCTTTCTTTGATGATGAAACTCTTTCACTAATCAAAATAGGAATCTCCAAGACCTCTTGAAATTTTACGTTATGACGCGTATTAGATTCTCTTTTTCTCAAGAAAATGGTGGGATCTCTAAGAGAAATGTACTAGTAACTCAAAGGAGGAGCTAGAAAAAGAACTCGAATAGGGAGGAGAAAAAAATCATGCATGTGCAACTCTTGCACAAGGGGTTATGGGCGTGCAACTCTTGCACTTCCCTTGGGCCGGGCGTGGATTCCAATATGTGGAATAGCAACAAAAATTCCAGCCCTATATCTCCTCTATTTATAGCTTTTGCAAGCACTACTTACTAATTTCTATTAGAATTCTCACTTCCATAAGAATTAGTAAGTTTCTCTTCTTTTACTAATTAAAATAAAAGTCTTACTTCCACAATAATTAGTAACTTACCATATCATAATTCGAAGTCTCACTTTAAATATGATTAGTAACTTTCTAATTCCTTTTTAATTAAAATAAAAGTCTCACTTCTACTAAAATTAGTAACTTACTATTACCAATATTAGAAGTCTCACTTCAAATAGAAATAGTAACTTTCCTTTTAAAGTTCAACTAGAATTAGTATCTTAATAATTGGGCTAGCGTGGGGACCACTAGGGATTCCTTAGAAAGCTGGCTCCAACTGAGACTCGCGACCCCACATCTCATGTGTAATTCGGGCCCACAGTTAATTGCAAATAACTCCACTATATAAATGCAATTGAACTTCAGTCTTAAGAATATTACATAGAAGACCCAAACTTCCACATTACCACAAGTAGGCCCCTCTATCAGTATCCATGGATCAATTGGACCTGTCTTCCAAACTAGATCCACATTTTATTATCTTTGTGCCCCAATTAATTATAATGATCATAGGTACCTTTCCAATTAACTCTTAATCGGAATGGGTGCGCACTTACCAATGATAAATCCATTAATTGGCACAAGGGGATATTAGAGATAGATTTCATCTTGACCATTGAATATTCTCACAGCTCTACTACCACGTACCTAAATCACCGAGGTGTTGACCTACAGTTGGCCTCACTCATTGGTGACTCAAAGCAAATGAATAGATAGAAACTTGAGTTCATTAATGTCTCAGGATTGAGAGCTTACTACTAGGGAATTATGAGAGCAGACCTTAAGTTTAAAGACAATGTTCATAAGGTGTTTCTCATGGTCCTTCAAATGTACCAACACTATATCCAGAATATTCCATTCTGATGATCGAGACAAATCATATTATCTCATAGTGATCAAAGCGCTGCAATCTTGTCAAATATGAGATGTCCAGTCTCATCACTGGTTGTGAAGATATTTAAGTATAAGATTTGCTACACATGTCTCCTGTATGTGGATCTCATCCATACACATGTGTTACGACTAATATACTTGTGGATTCCGGTTCATCTCATGAACCATCTTGTCATTCGTATTGGTTATGTGCAAGTATTTAATAAATCACAATTCATTTCATGAAAGGAAAGCATGAATATACTGATAAATAAAGAAATTAATCAATTTATTATATCATCTACTGGATTGAGTCTATAAAACTAACAATATATTGACATGCACCTCTTTTTTCCACTAGATCCAAACGGTTTATTATTATCTTCTACATCTGGGGTATCCATCACTGCCCTTGGATCTTGAAGAGTTAATCGTACATGATTGATCTCTCGTAGTCATAGATCTCCACAACCAGTGCCTGATTCAAGCCGATGCATTCCTTATCGCATTTTAAGTGGCCTACTCATTCGGAAGCGTGCTTCCACAGATTCTAAGGCTTTCATTGGTGCCAAAGCCACATCGGCACACTCACGTGAAGATCGCTTTACATAGGTTTGGTTGCATTTTAAGGTAATCCGGAATCTTATTGAACAAATTAGAATCTAGAGAAATTACAAGTTTTTTTTATGATTCGATCGATCAGAAGTAAGAAAAAAATTTATTTTTCATTAATAGTTTCTAGATTCCAATATCTCTGAAAAACCCTATTTCTTCAAAACTCTTTTATACCTGTGACCCGAACCCAGCCACCCCGTATTATACCTAACTGCGCGCACTTCTGCGTGATGGCCCGGCAATTTCCCTCTCACACGGGCCACGTGATCGGTTGTGTGCACAGTGACATAAAATGAGTGGAGAGTCGTGCGAAATACCTTGTGTGTCCGGGCCCCAGGTAGCAGAAAGTGACAAAAGAAAAAGAAGAGTTGTTTGGAGAGAGGGAAATGGTGCGACTACACCTAATAATGTTTGGACTATGGATGCTGTGTGGGGAGATTTTCAGAACTCCAGGATTACGCTAATCACAGCCATCAGATGAGACTAAGCACTCTCACGTGCCATCCGCGTGCCATCCACGTGGCACCAAACTCACCTCGGCTAACAGAGCAGAGGCCTCAGCCGAAGTCAAACAGCTCCAGGCCGCTAGCGCCGAGCTCGGCCACCCTATGTGCCCATCTCGGCTGAGAGCTCCACCTCGGCTGAAGGAGCCGGGACGAAAGCCGAAGCAGGAAGGAGCCTCCACTCGCACCCCTCTCCCCCCACGTCATCAGGCACGTGGAGGAATAGGGGCGCGAGCTAGTGAGACAGATGCGACATCCAGCCGTTCACAATCTTCGCCAGATCCCTGACAAAGCGGCATCCAGCGGCTGAAGCCACATCAGGGTAAGGCCCGAGGGCGGATCCGATGGTACCCCAACCGTCAAAGGCGCCCAACACGATCTGGCCCAACGTGACGCGCATTTAATGCAACGTGGGCTGATCCGACTGGCATTAAATGTAGAGTGGGCTGGATTGGACCGCATTAATTGTAACGTGGGCTGATCATGACTTCCCAGTCGAATCATGGGACCCACACCAAGATATCGTCTAAGATATCTTCCAAATCGTCTATAAATAGAACTGCATTTCACATGCAAGGTACGCATAATACAACCCACAGAGCTGTTACTCTGCCTCTCTTCTTCCTCTCCTTCCATTGTTCCAGTTCATTCATTGACTTTGGCATCGGAGAGCCTTGCGCCGCCCAGGCCAGGGTCCTCTGACCGTTTGCTCTTCTCTTTCAGGCTTTCGGACGGTACCCAGTCATCACCACCTTGGATAAGTCCTCTAAGGCTCCCCAGTTATTGTGGGTCGTTATTTTCTGCACCTACAATTGGCGCCGTCTGTGGGAAAGTAATATCCCAACCTTCCCAACCTTCCCAATCTTCTCAACCTCAATCTCCCAGAAGCCATGCCTCCGAAAGCTAGGAAGGGCGGAGAATCTTCGAGAGCAGCGCTCGAGTTGCCAGCACCGTCGACGGACGTCCCTCCTCAGGGGCGTTCCCGCACGGTGCATGGCACATCTGCAGGCGAGGGCCGCTTAGGCTCGCAGCTTTTCGTCGAGGTCCCCCTCCAAGAGGGCCTCGAGGCCTCGTCCTCAGCAGACGAAGTTACGCCGCCCCGACGCGACGAGCGTCGGCATGAGCGTCCTCGCAAAGATAAAGCCGTCGCCGTGGAAGAAACGCGTCGAGTTCAACCTCCTGCCGCTGAAGGAGATGTCGCAGCTCAAAATGCTCTCCTCCAGAAGCAGGAGCGGTTGATCCGCGAGCTCCAGCAGCAGCTGAGAGCAGCACAGACTGCCTCGTTGAGGCAAGTCTCTGATCCTCAGGGAAAGAAGAAGGATGCCCCCAGCAGGCAGCCCAGCCTCCTCGCGAAGATCTCAGAAACCATCTGGACCACAAGTGGAGCCAGATCCATGACGAAGGCTCGAGCAACAGCCGAAGTCATCGCAGTCGCGATGGCCGAAACCATAGCCATCACAGCCCAAACCACTCCAAGCGAAAGTCAAGAACCCAGACTCCAGAGAAGGACGACGAGCAGGAGCGATTTGACAAGCGCGTCAGGTTGGCTCTTCAGCGCAACCTGGACGTGCGGGACCAGAAGCAGATCTGTGGCCACGCTGATCTAGGGGCCTCGCCCTTCACGAGGGACATCGAGCGCACCCCCTTGCCCAAAAGGTTCTCCGTCCCGCTGTTCGTCCCCTACGACGGGCTGTCCGATCCATCTGCTCACCTCCGTCACTTTTCCCAGAAGATGTCCATCTGGGGAAACGAGGGCCACCTCAACTGCAAGATCTTCTCCTCCAGTCTGGGTGACCTCCCTCTGAAGTGGTTCTGCGCCCTCCCAGAGGAGTCAGTTTCGAGTTAGCTCCAGCTCTCCTTTCTGAAGAAGTTCCAAGCTTACAGCGCTGTCCCCAAAAAAGAAGGGGACCTTCTCGCCCTAAGAATGAAGCAGGGTGAGACCCTCGCCAAGTTCGCCCGACGATTCTGGGCGGTTTACAGCCAGATCGAGGGCACTAGGGAAGAGATAGCAATCTACGCCTTCCAACATGCCCTGATTCCCGGCCACGACCTCCGGAAGGACTTGGTCGGAGACCCCTTAGAGTCCATGCCAGAGCTAATATCCCGGATAAAGCGCTTTGTCGCCCGGGAGGAAGATGAAATCCAGGCCCGGGAAGAGGACGAAAGGCCGGAGCCCAAGCACAAGAGCAACCAGCCTCGGCAGAGAGGCGGGGGGCCCTTCCAGAAGCAGGAGCCCAAGCAGGCTCGGGTCGCCAGTTCGGCGAAGCCCACACCATCCAGATCTGGGGGCACCAGGAGGCCAAGGCCTCACGCCAACGCCTATCAAGGCATCAATGTCATCTTCAGGGAGCCGATACACCCGATCATGAACAAAATAAAGGGCAAGCCGTTCTTCAAGTGGCCCCAGCCCTTGAGAAATGAGCCCACCGACGGCAGTCGAAACAAGCTCTACTGCTCCTACCACCAAGGTAAAGGGCACAAGACCGAGGAGTGCAACTCTCTGAAGTGGTACCTGGAGAGACTCGCCGGCGAAGGCCACCTTCCAGAGTTCGTCAAGGCAGAAGATGCCGGCGGCAGCGGGGGCCGAGTTCACCAGAGCACGGCTCGGGACCCAGACAGCGAGGATTCCGAAAAGATCATTAACGTGATCCACCTGGCATCCTTAGTTCCCTCTCCCTCGTCTCGTGGAAGCTCGCATGCCCGCGCCGAGGCCAGGCAGGCATAGCACGGGAAGGAGGTGATGAGAGCCGAGCTCGGGCAGGCACCCAAAAAAGCTCACCGCGACCGACCTGCGATCTCTTTTCTCAGATAAAGATCTCGAGGGAATCCAGCTTCCCCACAACGACCCCTTGCTCCTTACGATGAAGCTGAAAGACTTCACCGTGAAGAGGATCCTCGTCGACTCCGGCAGCTCTTCCGAGGTCCTCTATTATGATTGCTTCAAAAAGATGAACCTCTCGGAAGCAGACCTCACGGAGGTCCGTGCGCCCTTGCTAGGGCTGTCCGCCATGCCAGTCTACCCCAAGGATAGGATTACCCTGGAAACCCGAGTCGGCGGAGCCTCCGTGTTGGCCGACTTCCTGGTCGTGGACGCCAATTCTCCCTGCAACGTCATTTTGGGCAGAACGTGGCTCCACAAGTTGGAAGCAGTCCCTTCTTCCCTCCACCAGAAGCTGAAGTTCGTCCACGAGAACAAGGAGGGCAAAATGGAAGTGGTCACGGTAGAGGGAGATCAGCAGCAGGCCAGGCAGTGCATGCTGGCCGCAGTCCCAGCAGTGAAAGAGCCGGAGCGCGTCAACCTCGCCGAATTCGAGGAAGGCCTAGATGAAATCGGCCGAGACCCCGAGAAGAAAAGTATTGAGGACCTGGCCGAGGCCAGGCTGAACTCGGTAGACCCAGATAGGTTCTCCCTGATCGGCGCCCCGCTGCTAGGCGAGGAGAGAGCCGAACCCTCAAGGTTCCTGATGCAGAGCGTCGACGTCTTTGCTTGGAGCCCAAGTGAAATGCCTGGGGTTGACCCCTAGGTCGTGTGCCACAAGCTGAATGTGGACCCCAGCCACAAACCAGTAGTGCAGAGGGCCCGAAGGATAGGGCTGTAGTAGGCAGACGCGGTCGTCGAAGAGGTCGACAACCTGCTGAAGGCGGGAGCCATCCGGGAGGTCCAGTACCTGGTCTGGCTGGCCAACACGGTGGTGGTCAAGAAAAAAACTGGTAAATGGAGGGTGTGCGTGGACTTCACCGACTTGAGCAGGGCCTCCCCTAAAGACAGTTTCCCCCTTCCAAAGATTGACCGACTGATCAACGCCACCACTGGCCACGACCGAATGAGCTTCCTCGACGCCTACAGAGGCTACCGCCAAATTCCACTTCACGAGCCTGACGAGAAGAAAACGTCATTCATAACACCCCGCGGCACTAACTGCTACAAGGTGATGCCCTTCGGGCTAAAGAACGCGGGGGCAACCTATCAGCGCCTCGTGACGGAGATGTTCCAGGCTCAGCTCGGCCTAACGGTAGAGGTGTACATCGACGACATGGTCGTCAAATCAGTGCACTCCAGCGACCACCTGGCGGATCTTGGCCAAGTCTTCGACATCCTTCGCGCATACAAGCTTAAGCTAAATGCTTCCAGGTGCGCCTTCGGCGTAGCCTCTGGCAAGTTCCTCGGCAGCTTGGTAACGCGAAGGGGGATAGAGGCTAATCCAGACCAGATCACCGCGATCTAGGGCATTCAGAGCCCCTCTACCACAAAAGAAGTCCAGAAGCTCATGGGAATGGCTGCAGCACTCAATCGATTTATCGGCCGGTCATCAGATAAGTGCAGGCCTTTCTTTCAGCTTCTAAAGAAAAATTTAAAATTCCAGTGGACCCCTGAGTGCGATCGGGCATTGGCCGCGCTCAAAACCTATTTGATGTCACCACCCTTACTCTCCACCCCAACTCCGGGGGAGGTTTTGTATTTATATCTTGCGGTCTCGGATCACGCAGTGAGCTCAGTCCTTATCAGGGAGGACGAGGAAGTTCATAAATCGATTTATTTTACAAGCAAGACCCTGCTCGATGCCGAGACCAGGTACCTTCTATTGGAGAAGCTTGCGTTGGCTCTCGTAAGTGCCTCCCGCAAGCTCTCCCGTTAGTTCCAATCCCACACCATTGTGGTGATCACGGAGCATCCACTCCGTTCAATATTCAATAAGGCTGACTTTTCAGGGCGAATATCAAAGTGGGCAGTTGAACTGGGGCAGTATGATATACAGTACCGTCCCCGAACTGCGATCAAAGCCTAGATTCTGGCGGACTTCATCGTTGAGTTCATCTCGCCCAATTCGGCTCCGACCCAGCCCGGCACGGCGCTGCCGGGCACAGGGCACGAGCCAGAAGTAACTGAGGTCGAACAGTCTCCCACCTCGGCAACACCTTTCCCTCTGGCCTACGGGATGGAGGCGGTCATTCCTTTAGAAATCGGCCTTCCCACCCTGAGGACAGAGCTGGTCGACCAAGGCCGAAATGAGAAACCTGGCAATGGAGCTGGAGCTGGCAGACAAGCGCCGAGAAGCAGTAGCCCTGCGTCTGACCGACTATCAGCAGCGGTTAGCCAGGGCGTACAATCAAAATGTCAAGGAAAGGAGATTCTCCCTGGGAGAGCTGGTTCTCAAGAAGACCCTGCCAGCTGACAAAGAACCAAACGAAGGGAAGCTGGCCCCGAACTGGCACGGCCCGTTCAGGGTGGTCTCACTGGCAGGGAAATCTGCCTACAAGCTCGAAGACTTAGAGGGCAAACCACTGCCGAGACCGTGGAATGCATTCCACCTGAAGAAATTCTATTCCTAAAAGATGTAGCGAGTCTCAGAATCAATGAAAGCACCTTTTGCCCTGTTATCAATCTGTGTCGTCTCTCCTTACATGACTTCGACAGCTCCGGGTCTACCGCCCTGGAAAGGGCCTCGAGTTCATACACTCGGTCGTTTCCTAAAGCTCCGGGTCTACTGCCCTGGAAAAGGCCTCGAGTTCATACACTCGGTCGTTTCCTAAAGCTCCGGGTCTACCGCCCTGGAAAAGGCCTCGAGTTCATACACTCGGTCGTTTCCTAAAGCTCCGGGTCTACCGCCCTGGAAAAGGCCTCGAGTTCATACACTCGGTCATTTCCTAAAGCTCCGGGTCTACCGCCCTGGAAAAGGCCTCGAATCCAGACTCGGTCGTTTCCTAAAGCTCCGGGTCCTGGACCCTGGAAAAGGCTCCGAGCTCCGACGCTCAGTCGTTTCATAAATTCTTGGTTCGTACACCCCTAAAGATCGCACGGCCGAGATCTCCGAGACTCTGGGTTCGAACACCCTCGAGATCACGCCGAACTCAAACTCACACAGCCGAGATCACGCCGAACTCACTTCGGCCCAAGGCAGTTCGTCTCGGCCAAAGCCAGCCATCTCGGCCAAGGTCAGTTTTTAACAAAGAACTGTGCAAGCACTGAAGCACAAAAAGGCAGCACAAAAACACAAATATTCCAAGACAGTGCAGGGAAAGTAAAAGAGAAGACAAAAAGCACTGCACACAATTCAAGTGATTGCAAATTTCTTCCTTTTTATTCATTGTAAACTGCTTCATTACAAGAGTTACAGAACAGAAAACAAAATACAGAAAGGAGGATCGCAGTCCTCTAAAAACAGAAAATAAAGTGAAAGACTGGGAGACTCTAATCTTCACCGACTCTTCAGGCTGCAGGCTCGAAGACGCCGGTTCGTTGCCTGGAGGTTCTGAGGGATCCTGAATTTCATAGAGCTCTATAATATCCTGAATTTCATATAATGCAACTATTATTTTGGCTCATGATAAAAAATAGTATTTAGTATAAAAAATATTCCAAAAATTATTTTTTAAGGTCCGCGACCTTACTGGGTCAGTTTGGCCCAATAGCAGGCCCGTTGACCCGTTTATTACTAATTATTATATCTAATTATATTTTTGATATTTAAGTGGGTTTAGATCATGAACGAGTTTCTTTTAGCATTAGAATAGTGTCTGCGAAGTTTCGTGCGATTCCGAGTTCGTTTGATCATAGCAGGGGTGTAGTTTTTGCAATTTTGGGAAATTGGAGTGTTTTTACGGAAAATTCCGAACGCCGTGATTTTTGGGTTCGTTGGAAATGTTTCGTTGCGCTGATCATTTTTGTTTCTTGGATCATCGCGATCTGACAATCAGAAACCCTTCAAGTGGTCAATTCCTTCATCGGGCCCACTTAAGGGCAATTTAGTCTTTTCCTCCCTCTCTTTTTCTTAAGCAGGGATTAACCCTAATTCTTAATTCATATCTACAACGAACGAAAGCAACAACAACCCCCTTTCTTCTCTTCTCAAGCCCAGAACTCTAGCCCGAAGAGATCATCTCCGCGATCCGAACCATTAATCTTTAACCTCTCGATCCCCTCTTTCTCTTAGTATCGA
Source organism: Litsea cubeba (assembly GCA_012931725.1). Classification (NCBI taxonomy): domain Eukaryota; kingdom Viridiplantae; phylum Streptophyta; class Magnoliopsida; order Laurales; family Lauraceae; genus Litsea; species Litsea cubeba. Next base: position 20,870,818 of record CM022955.1, on the reverse strand, counting down.
TTTAGTAAGCATTCTCATAACATCATCTTTTCAATTATCTTCTCTTTGTTTAGATTAGGTTTAATCTTAATCTTCTTCCTTCCTTTTTTCATTCTTGGCATTCTAGACCGCGCTTTATCGGGTTAGATTGCGGATTTTGCGGTAGAGAGCTTCTCCTCAAGTTTTACCCAATTTTCATCTTCTTCGTTGAGGGAAGTAGATTTGCATTGTTATAATTAAGCATGTATGTATGTTTCTTGTTAATTGTCTATGCTTTCTTGTTAGAACACCTTAATTCCAAGCCTGTTCTGATTTGGAGATTAATATGCTAGGTGTTGATTTGGGGATCTGGATTTGTTATTTCTAATTGGTATTCCTTTTGTTAATTTGATTCAATGGTTGGAATGGGAATGGAATGGATTGTTGGAGAGAGCAGGAGGCTCAATTTTATGCAGGTTGTAGCCTTTGAAAAGGCTTGGAAGTGGAGGAAATGAATTGGGTTGGAAGAACTTCAGAAATGACCTGAAACAGAAATTATTCTGTACTGATCGCGTGACGTCGGTCAGGTGTCGGTCGATGTTTGGTCATCGGACTCAAGGTCGGCCAACGAAACCATGCTCGGTTCCAATTCCAGAGAGCGATTTTAGCTCCTAATGAAGCTCGGTCAGGTTTCAGTCAACCGAACTTTAGAGTTTGGTGAACCGAATGTGAACCGACATCTAACCGAGTGAGGCGGAAGAATTTGGGAAATATTGGACAGTACAGCTGAAGTTCAGTCAGGTCTCGGTCACAGTTAGGTCAGCCGAACTAGAGGTCAGTCAACCAAATCTTGTCTCGGTTCCAATTCAAGAGAACAGGTTTCAGCCCTGTCAGAGTTCAGTCAGCCGAATTCAAGGATCGGTCAACCGAACTGATGAGTTCGGTTAACCGAGGGCTAACTGAATGTCACACCCCCGGACTGAGAACCCAATAATTATGTCCTTAATCCGGGGTCGTGGCGTGGCGAGCCAGAAAATTTCGCCTGCGAATGCATGTTTCCCACAGGTTTTCCACGGCAAGGATCCTTGAAGTTCGATCCATTACTATCAAGCAATCACATTCGCAATCTATAAAAATCGCGGAAGCATTGTAGCAAACAATTAATTCCAAACATATAAATAAAATGGACATTTAGGACTAGTATCAAAAGAGAAACATATCATATATACGCCCTAAAGTTAATTTAAGTTCATACAATAAAAGTTGTTTAATTACAAATCCCAAAAGAAACAAGCCAACAATGGCCATAAACAAAAACCCAACAAAATATTCAATCCCAAGGTGATCTGCAGCTCAAGTACGATTCGATGTAACAACATCATCGGGTTGCCACGCACGTTCAGTCTGCGCTATAGCCTCCTCCTCAAGCTGCGCCTCAAAGGCTGAGGGGTCAAGATCTGGTACCAAACAATAAAGAGGGTCAGACACAACGGTCTGGCAAGCAAATAAAACAAGTAACAAAGTGATAGGATTTATAGAACATTATCAAAAGAATGTAAATATGTTTGAAATCTTAAGCAATAGTATAAATGAAATAATGATACATTTCTGAAACATTAAACCATTCAAAGAGTTATAAGTATTCAAAGAAACGATGACTATTTAGTAAAACTATAGCATTCGAATAAAGTAGTGACATTCGAGTAAAACACTTGATATTTGATAAAATATCGGCAAACCACATATGCTACATTCTCCTATTACCGAAGCAATAAGAGCACTCACTCAATAACATACTATAAAAGTACTCAATCAATATGTACTTCATTACTGAAGTAATAAGAGTACTCGATCAATTCCAAACCATATAAAACGGAAGGAAAGATCTCACCGTTGCCATGGACGGAGACAATCACTTAATGGGGTCCAAACTGCAGTTGGCAATAAAATTCAAGGATTCTAAGTCGGGTGATCAATCCAACGAGGGTCCCAAGCTTAGTGGTGCCGGATAAAGACATAAACCGATACATTCAAAATCATTCAAAGGATTTCTATCGATAAAGCAACTACTCTAGTCAATTTGCAAACGGACATATCACTCATTCAATCGAGTAGTTTTATCGATATTTTCAAATGTGGCGAACCACTCAATCTATTTTAAATCACTGATGTTTTTCAAATGTGGTAAATCACTCAATTTGTTTCAAAACAATTTGTAGAAATCATACAATCTTCTAACTTGGAATGGAATTGAGTGAAGTAGTTGAATAGCTTATTTGGGGTCATCTCAATACACACTTAATCGCTTAATGTTGATTTATGAAAGGAAAGTTTGGCACCACTGAAGATCTCCAACATTTGAGGTTATAAGTGTGAATTAGAATCCCTGAAAGTTTCATTAAATTTTTCATTCAATCAATAATTCTGGGTGCATTTCGGTTACTTGTCGGTTGGCCGTCGGTTAACCGACAACGTCAGTTCGGTTAGCCGATAGGCTGACCGACAGCTAGCCGAGGACATGATTTGGAGAGAAATCAGCTCTCTGGAATTGTAACAAAAAATGGTGTCGGTTGGGGTTCGGTTAACCGACACCTCAGCATCAGAAAATTGCAGCTCTCGGGAAAAGGAACCGAAGCAAGTTCGGTCACCTGTCGGTTAACCGACAACTAACTGACATTGCTACGGGCTGAACCGACAACTAACTGACATTGCTACGGGCTGAATTTCTGAAGCTGTTTTCTTCTCCTTCCTTTCTCCAAAACTTTTCTCATTTCTACACATTGGTTCCCTCCAATAACATGAGACAAAAACCCCTCTATTACACCATTCAAGACCTTCATTCAATCACTTCAAATGCACCTAAACAAACCTCCTTCAATCACTTCACCATTCCAACCATCCATTCATAAAAATTCCAAAATAGAAGGAAACAAGTTTCAAAGTAAAATCCAATGAATTAAACCAAAACATATGAGTAATCAAAGCACATGTTTAGTAAACTAAACTTCAACATAAACTAGATTAAGCATAATGGGTTCAAAACAAGAGATAAAAGTAAGGAAAAATCTAAGAAATCATTCATATTGAACATCAATCATCATGTTAGCTTGGATATCTACTTGCCTCAAGACAATATGAAGAGAAAATCACTCAAGGATGGCCTCTAAAAGGTCTCTAGCTCCAATCCTACAAAAGCCCAAAAAAGTGCCAAGACAAAACCCTAGAGAAATCAATCTTTTGTAAATCTCATGAAACCTCTTTACATGTGTGAGGAAAATGATCCAAATGGTTTGAAAAACCAAGATTAGAAGAAAGAAACAACATTGCTAACCTTTGGTAGCCCGAACAAGAAAGAAGGGCTTGGAAAATGGGTCTCTCCTAGCTCAAATCTTTTGAAAAAGAGATCTTTGAGAAGCTTGAAAGGTGAAGAAGAAGTTTAGGAGATCAATCCCTTGTCTTGCCTTCAAGAGATATGCAAACAAGAGGAGAGAGAAAGAGAGCTGGAAGAAGAAAACCCCAAGCACAGTCCAATGTTGCAGGAAAATCGAAATGGAGGGGATGAAGCCATCGTGGGTCTATAAATGGGTAAGTTGTGGGTCCCATTTAGCCTCAATTCAAGTAGTTGAAACATTGATTTGTGGGTCCCGAACGAAGACGACGAAGAAGAAAAAATTGTTCAACGAAATATCAACTTTCCAAAAAGTATATTTTTTCCAAAATCTGAAAATTTTGAAATTTGGGTAAATATTTTGTGTGAAAGGTCGATTTTGTCCTTTTTCTTGAAAAACGAGATTTCTAAGCCTCATATGCAATTTGACAAAACATGAAAGTTGTCAAAAACAATAAAATGAGTCAAAAGAAGTAAAAATTAGAAATTTTCAAACAAAAATAGATTCCCCCAATCTCACACGCAACACACGGGCGCCCCGGCCCACGTCAAACTAAATCTATCGGTTCTCGAAAATCCCGAAAGCTATTCAAAAGTCTATTCTAGCTTAAAATTAAGCTAATCGTCCTCTAAACCCACTTATACACTAATCACGATTAAAATGATAATTGAAAATACCGAACCTGGGTCGGGGTCTGACATTCTCCACCCCTTAAAACAACATTTGGTCCTCCAAATGATCACTAACCTCTAGAAAGAGCTGAGGGTATTTCTTCTGGACCTGATCACGAAGTTCCCAAGTGGCCTCTTCCGGTCCATGATTCTTCCAACGAACCTTTACCCACTGAATCATTATATTCCTCAATTCTTACTCTTTAGTATCAATAGTCTGGACCGGCTTCTCGATGTAGGTGGCATCTTCTCGAACTTCCAACGGTTCGTGATGTAGCACGTGTGAAGGGTCCGAAACATATTTTCTCAACATCGATACATGAAACACGTTGTGCACACCTGAAAGTTCTGGAGGTAAAGCCAATCTATATGCCACTTCTCCAACATGACTCAAAATCTCATACGGTCCAATGAATCTCTTTCATAATTTACCCTTCTGTCCAAATCTTAGGGTTCCTCTGACCGGAGATACCTTTAAAAATACTTTGTCTCCAATTTGAAACTGTAGATCCTTCCTTCGAACATTGGTATAACTTTTCTATCGGCTTCTCGCAATCTTCAGTTGTTCATGAATGAGCTTGACTTTATCACTTGTTTCTCCAACCAAAGAAGGTCCATGAAAATTGCGTTCTCCGACTTCTTCCCAACATACTGGGGTTCTACACTTCCTGCCATACAACGCTTCGAAAGGAGCCATTCCTATGCTCGAATGGTGGCTATTGTTGTAGGCAAATTCGCAGAGAGGTAAATTCCCATCCCATTGATTCTTGAAGTCAAGTACACAGGCTCGAAGCATGTCCTCAAGGGTCTGTATAGTCCTCTCCAACTATTCATCAGTCTGCGGGTGATATGTTATGCTGAATTGGAGTTTTGTTCCCATAGATTCATGTAAGGTTTCCCAAAACCTCGAAACAAATCTGTTGTCTCGGTCTGAGGTAATGGAGACCGGCTGATCGTGACGGCTAACAATTTCTCTCACAAAGGCTTCAGCTAGGGATAGCATGTGCATATTCTTTCCGGTCTTCAAAGGAATAAAATGTGCAGACTTCGTTAAACGGCCCACTAGGACCCAAATTACATTGTTCCCTCTGCTTATAGTGGGCAGTCCCGAGACAAAATCCATAGTGAAGTGTTCCCATTTCCACTCCGGGATTTCTAATGGCTGCAAAAGACCTGATGGCTTCTGATGTTCTGCCTTCACCAACTGACAAGTCATGCATCTCGATACGAAGGCTGCTATGTCTCTCTTCATGTTATTCCACCAAAATTTACTCTTTAAGTTATGGTACATCTTCGTACTCCCCGGGTGCATAGAGTACCTTGTGTTGTGAGCTTCAACCATGATCTCATTTCTTAAATCATCTATCTTTGGAACACATAGTCTGCCGTGGAAGTACAAAACTCCATCCAAGCTTGGAAGTCTGGGCGTTCTGAGATGTGCTCCACAATCTTTGCTAAGGCTGGATCTTGCATCTGATTATCCTTGGTTTTCTGAATGAAGACGGGCTCAGACACTGACATATTCGCCAACATGACTCCTTCCCTCAAGGGTTGAAATTCCACTCCCAAATCTTCAAATTGCTGAAAGTTATAAAATCCTTGCAAACTGGCCATATTGACTGGCTTTCTGCTCAGTGCATCTGCTACAACGTTCACTTTCCTCAGATGGTAGATGATCAAAAAGTCATAGTCTTTAACGTACTCCATCCATCTCCTCTGTCTCATATTTAATTCTTTTTTAGAAAATAAGTATTGGAGACTACGGTGATCTAAATGCACTTCAAAATTTTCTCCGTACAAATATTGTCTCCACATCTTCAACGCAAACACAATCACTGCCAACTCCAAGTCATGCGTTGCATATTTTTTCTCGTGTTCCTTTAGTTGTCTTGAGCCATATGCTATGACATTTCCATTTTGCATCAATACACAGCCAAGTCCTACACCTAAGGCGTCGGTATAAACTATGAAACCACCACTGCCCGAAGGTAATGTGAGAACTGGTGCTGAAGTATGACTCTTCTTCAATTCCTCAAAACTGGCCTCACACTTCTCTGACCATAGAAAAGGTACATTCTTCCAGGTTAGCTTAGTTAAAGGCACTGCAATCAATGAGAACCCTTGCACAAATCTTCTGTAGTAGCCTGCCAAACCCAGAAAACATCAGATCTCCGTCACATTCTGTCAGACCCCGACCCAGGTTTGAATGTTTAATTATGTGTTAATCGCGATTAGTGAATAAGTGGGGTTTAGTGGGCGATTAGCTTATTTTGTTAAGCTAGATAGGTTGTTTGATTAGTCTTTGATTTAAGTGTGACACGGGCCGGGCGCCCGTGGATTTATGTGTGAGATTGTTGAATTTGTTCTTAATGCTTGAAAAATCCTCATTTATGTGTATTTTGACTTATTTCATCTAGATCGTCAACTTTCGTGTTTTGGCCAACTTGATTTTATGATCAGAAATCGCGTTTTTCGAGAAAAAGGGCAAAACAGACATTTCACACAAAACCTGTACCCAAATTTCGAAAATTCCAGAATTTGCCAAAAATATACTTCTTGGAAAGTAGAAATTTCGCCGATCATTTTTGTCTTCTTCGTCGTTTTCGTTCGGGGCCCGCAAGTACCGTTTCTAGGCTTGTGAAGTTCGGGGCCCACATTGGCTTGTCTCTTAAGAAGAGAGCTTTTCTCTCTTCCTCTTCATTCGATTCCAGCAAGTCTTTGGCTAGGGTTCCTTTCCTCTTCTCCCTTCTCACTCTCTCTCATCTGGAACTCTCACTTGGTGAGGTTTGCTTGGAGGATTGATCTCCTCAATCTCTTCCTCCCTCTTCAAGCTTCCTAGGGATTCCTTTCTTGAAGAATTTGAGCTAGGAGAAGCCTTCCATTCAAGCTTTTCTTCTTTGTTAGGGTTCCTCAAGGTGAGCAATAGTTTCCTAAACTCTAGATCTTTGCTTTCCTCTCCATTTGGAGCATTTTAATCCTATTTGCCAAGGTTTTCATCAAGGATTTACAAATGATGACATTTTAGGGTTTCTTGGGAAATTTTTGGGGTTTTTTGTAGAATTGGAGCTTGAAGCTCTAAGGAGTGGTTTTAGGAGTGATTTTGAGCTCATCTTGGCTTAAGGCAAGTATTTTCCAACACTAATATGATGTTTCTCCTCATTTGGTTTTATTTCTTGATTTTTCCCTTTTTATGTTAATCTTCTTTAGTCATGGTTTGCTTTGATTTAATGGTCCACCTCAATAGCTATCTTAATGTGTGTCATTGCTCTTCTTTGCATTGGAAATTTATTCTCACTTTGGTTTCTTGGAAAGTTCATCTCATTTGTTCAAATGGGTTCTCAAAGAAATGGGAAAGAAGTTGGATTTCATTTAAAAGTGTGGTGATTATGTTAATCAGATGGTTTAATGGTTTGTAGAGGATGAGAAGAGGCCAAGATTGTTGTAGAAATTATGTATGGAGGGAGGAATTGAAATGATCAAAGAAGGAAGGAAGAAAAAAACACAAAAAATGGAATTCCTGCACTCGGGCTGGACTGGGCAGGCCCAGTCCGCTCGAGCGACCCAGTGGGTCGCTCGAGCGGACCAGGTTCTGTCTGGGTCCGCTCGAGCGACCCACTGGGCCGCTCGAGCGAGCCCAGCTCAGTCTGGGCTCGGATTTTGGGCCTGATTCAGGGTCCTTTTTAGGATAGTTTGATGGCCCAGTTAGAGAATGTGATAAGCCCATTTCTTAGGTGTTCTTTGGGCCTGTTTTAAGGCCAATTCGTGGGCTGTTTTGAGTCTTATTGTTGGGCTGTGTGCGACATGAATTGTGGGCTGTGTTAGGGACTGTTTGGGCTGGTTCTCCATGGGCTGTTGGGTTTGAATAAAGCCAGCTGTGGGCCTGATTAAAAAGGGATCTAAACCTACTTCTAAAGAAGACCTATTCTATATAATTTCAAGCCCACTTCGGGTCTATGTCCAAACTCAATTCAGCCCCTAAACTCTCTCCTATAAGTGAAGCCCATTCACCCTTTGCAAGCCCATAACTCATGGTGAGAAGTGTTTTAAACCATGGCCCATACCACTTAGGAAAACCCTTGAGTCTAAGTGTACATTTAATCCCTTGTGATTGTCAACGATCTTCAGTGACACCAAATAACTTTCTTTAATGACAATAAGGGGATTAAACGTATATCGAGACTACCTGCTTAGTCGACCGACCATCATACATTCTTTTGTATAAACGACTTTTGTTTTGGTTCTTTCTCAATTCTTTTATTGTTTTGAAGTGGATTACCCCATACTTTAGAAATGATGAAACTACTCACTTGTTTTGCGTGGCTTCGCCTATAGGCATTTGTTTGGAGTAGTTTTCTATCAATTTTGGAAATGTATCTTACAAATGGAATTGCATTTCTTCGAGGTTTCGGATTTTCACTAAAATGGCACCACTAGGCTTAGGTCACCTTGTCGGACTGATCATCCGGCTTGGGGTCTTTACTTTGTTTGCCAGCTGCAGTTTGGATTTCGTTTGTACCGACCATGGCAACGGTAATTTCCCGTTCCCACGTTTAGTGGCTACGGTTCTGTCTGATAACGACTATGTCGTTCCGTCCCACGTTTAGTGGCTTCGGTTTGTTTGCTCCGGTTACTTCGGTAACAGGAGAATATAGCTTTATGTGGGTCGCCATTGTTTTATGCATTGATATTCATCTCATGGCATTTATTTATGTTACTCATCATGATATTAGATTTGCAAACCATCGAGAAGTTTATTCTATCTTTACTTCGTCATTGTTATTAATCGTGATTTCATCGTAGCTCTTTCTTATTATGTTTGTTCTACTTTCATCTTATTATTGTTGTAATTGCTTGCCAGACCGTCGTGTCTGACTCTCTTTTGTTTGGTGTCAGATGTCGAGCCCCTCGCGGTTGAGGCGCACTTCGAGGCGGAACCCATAGTTCCAGCGGAGGGCGAGTGGCAGCCCGATGATGTCATTTAGACGTCGGGTTACCTTGGAGCTGCGATCACATTTTGGGGATTTGATGATATTCATTTTGGGTTTTTGTTATGGCCATTGTTGGCTTATATTCTTTTGGGGGAAAAGTTTGTAATTAATGCATAACTTTACTTTTGTATCAACTCTAACTAACTTTGGCCCACAGTAAATGTTTCTCTTTTGATGCTAGTCTCGTGCGTTCTCAATTTATACCTGTTTATGAGACTTTTATGTTTGCTACAAAGCTTCCGCGTAATTCATTTGTATGAAAGTGATCCTTATACATCACTATTTGATCGGATTCCGTGAATCCTTACCGCGGAAACCTGTGGGAAACTAGCGTGTGCGGGCGGAATTTTCCGGCCCGCCTCGCCGCGTCCCCGGATTAAGGCCTCGTTTGGCGGGACCTCGGTCCGGGGGCGTGACACATTCTTTGGCCTTTCCCACTTAACAACGGCTTCGATCTTCGATGGGTCGACTGCCAATCCTTCTTTGGAGATGATGTGACCTAGAAAGGTGACTTGCTCTAGCCAAAACTCGCATTTCCCAAGGTTCGCACATAACTGATTTTCTCTTAATAATTGCAATGAAGTCCTTAAGTGTTGCTCATGTTCTTCTCTTGACTTGGAATACACTAGAATATCATCAATGAAGACGATGGTGAATTTATATAAATATGGAGTGAAGATCTTGTTCATAAGAGCCATAAATACCGCCGGTGCATTCGTTAGTCCAAAGGGCATCACCAAAAACTCATAGTGCCCGTATCTAGTCCGGAAAGCTGTCTTCAGTTTGTCTGATTCTCTGACCCTCAATTGGTGATAGTTGGATCTCAAATCTATATTCGAGAAAAATTCTGCTCCTTACAATTGTTCAAATAGTTCGTCTATTCTTGGCAAAGGATATTTGTTTTTAATGGTCACCTGATTCAATCTCCTGTAATCTATACACATCCTCAGGCTTCCATCTTTCTTCTTGATGAATAACACTGGGCTCCTCATGGTGAAACACTTGGTCTTATAAAACCTTTTTCTAGCAACTCTTGTAACTGTAACTTTAATTCTCCCAACTCTGCCGAAGCCATCCTGTATGGAGCAATGGAGATCAGTGCAGTCCCTGATATCAACTCTATCGTGAACTCAATCTCTCTGATTGGTGGCAAACCTGGTATTTCTTCTGGGAAGACATCTGGGAACTCGCACACTACCGGGATATTTTCCACCCCTTGGGATTGTTCATCCTTGACAGCACATTCAATAAATCCTTCACATCCCGTTCTCAACAATTTAGCTGCAGAAAGAGCTGAAATAAATCTAGCCAGAGAAATCCTTTTCTCTCCCTGAAATCTCACTCCGGTGGATATCCCATCCAATCTAAATGTAATAGTCTTGCTAAAGCTATCCATGGAGGCATGATGTCCCGCCAGCCAATCCATGCCTAAAATGACATCGAAGTCATGCATATCTAAGATGATGAGGTCTGTAGGAAATGTGACATCTCCTATCTTCACTGAGCATCTAGGGTAATATGTACTACACATAACTTGTTTCCCTACTGGAGTCGTGACAGTCAAGACAAACTCCAACTCACAAGTAGGTACACTAATCAATTCTGCAAACACAGGAGATATAAAGGAATGGGTTGACCTTGGATCAAACAACACTTTAGTAACTACTTCATAGATTAGGAGTTTACCTTCAACTACATTACCAACTGCGTCTGCGTCCACTTGGTTCAGATGATTCAGGTGGCCTTGTTGTCATGGTCTGTTTCTGTTCTGATTCTGCCTTCCTTGTTGTATATTTCTATTTTGTTGTTGAGGTGGACGGGCATTCTGGTTCTATTGTTCCTGACGAGGTTGTTGTTGGTTCTGTTGCTGAGGCTGCCTTTGCTGATTCTGCACTGCCTATTGGTTCTACTATGGTGCTTGCTTAGGCTGCTGTGGAGGTCTATTGTCTTGGTTTCTGATGTTCGAGCAGTCCTTGACTAGGTGGTCAAACCCACCACACTTGTAACAAGCTCCTGTAATTATGTAACATTCTTGTGACGGGTGGTTCTTGCCACAATGAATACAAGCAGCCGGTGTCTGAGGATTCTGATTCTGTCTCTGTCTCTTGCCTTGATTGGATTTTTGCCTTTGGTACTGCTGCCTTTTCCTTTGTACATTCTTGATAATTTGATTGTTAATTTTTTCAAATCTGTAAGCTCTTTTAATAGCTTCTTGAAAAGTAGCTGGTGGCACAACACCTAAGGCATCCCTCAAGATGATCGGATTGAGTCCATCCATAAACTTGGAGATTTTCTTTTCTTCCGTATCAACAAGCTCTGGTGCATAACGTGACAACTTCTCAAACTTTGTAAGATACTCCAAGACTGTCATGTCCTCTTGCTTGTGCAATTGAAACTCTGCTGCTTTCTGCTTCTTGATGTATGCACGGACATATTTTTCACTGAACTGTTGTTTGAAGGTGGTCCAAGCAATCTCATTCTCAATATTTTGATAACCCTCCTTTATGGTCTTCCACCAAATATCTGCGAATCCAGTGAACATTGAAGCTGCTATATGAACTTGCTGCCTGCCTGTGCATGTAAAAATATCAAAGATGTTCTCCGTGTGGGCTAACCAGTCATCAGCTGCTAAATGATCTTCTTGTCCTGTAAACTCCTTAGGGCCTCTCTTTCGAAATTTCTCAAACAAGGTATTATGATCCCTGTCTCTGTTCTGCATAACAAACTGAGCTCCCACATTAGGCATTGGTTCTGGTCTTCTACCCAAAACTTCAAGCAGCTGTCTCTGAACCTGAGTTAACTCTTCGTCTTTCTTCGCCATTTGTTCCTGTAGTCTAGCTTGCTGTTCTTGGAACCTAACTTGTTTTTCATTAGCCATTTGCATAAGTTGTTGCATTTGGTATGTCATTGGATTTTCAACTCCACTGTCACTATTACTACCCGAAGCATTCCCAGTAGTAGAAGGTCTGTGCGGAGCCATGATGCTGCAAAACAACTTGTTAGTGCAAGAAAATAAATTAAATAAATCGTTCCTAAGTCCCGAAAGATACTAAATAACGAACAATCTAACGAATCCTTGCCACTTCCTATGTTTCTAATCCATTTTTAATTGCCTCAATATTTCTCGCTCTGATACCAAGCCAGTCACGCCCCTGGACCGAGAACCCATTAATTAGGTCCTTAATCCGGGGTCGTGGTGTGGTGAGCCAGAAAATCTCACCTGCACACGGATGTTTCCCACAGGTTTTCCGTGGTAAGGATCCTCGAAGTTCGATCCATTATTATCAAGCAATCACATTCGCAATCTATAAAACTCGTGGAAGCATTGTAGCAAATAATTAATTCCAAACATATAAATAAAATGGACATTTAGGACTAGTATCAAAAGAGAAACATATCATATATACACCTTAAAGTTAATTTAAGTTCATACAATAAAAGTTGTTAAATTACAAATCCCAAAAGAAACAAGCCAACAATGGCCATAAACAAAAACCCAGCAAAATATTCAATCCCAAGGTGATCCGTAGCTCAAGTACGATTCGATATTTAAACAACATTATCAGGTTGCCACTCACGTTCAGTCTGCGCTATAGCCTCCTCCTCAAGCTGCGCCTCAAAGGCTAAGGGGTCAAGATCTGGTACCAAACAATAAAGAAGGGTCAGATACAACGATCTGGCAAGCAAATAAAACAAATAACAAAGTGATAGGATTTATAAAACATTATCAAAAGAATGTAAATACGTTTGAAATCTTAAGCAATAGTATAAATGAAATAATGATACATTTCTGAAACATTAAACCATTCAAAGAGTTATAAGTATTCAAAGAAACGATGACTATTTAGTAAAACTATAGCATTCGAATAAAGTAGTGACATTCGAGTAAAACACTTGACATTTGATAAAATATCGGCAAACCACATATGCTACATTCTCCTATTACTGAAGCAATAAGAGAACTCACTCAATAATGTACTATAAAAGTACTCAATCAATACGTACTTCATTATCGAAGTAATAAGTTGTGAAATTCTAAGAACAAAACATGTGATGCATAAGAACAAAACATGTGATGCATAATGATTTCAATCAAATTAACAATGTAGCTCAATATATGTATGCTAAAAGCATTTGAAAGTGTAAAACACAAAAATGGATTTGATTGAAATTAAGGGACAAATCACATGTAATTAAAAATACAACTTGAAAATGATATACCAATCAAAGCTTAAACAAGTTGTGAAACTTTAAAAAAAAATACATGTGATTTGTAAAGTTGTTGAATCCAAAACATAAGTTATATTTGAAAGAGATTTTCTTATGATGAAAAACAACAACCAAAGATTTAACCAAGTATTGGAATCATGTTACATATGATTTCAAAGATGATTCCAAAACAAAATTCACATAGATATACCAATTAGAGTCCTATTTGGTTTGAATCATGGTGGTGCATCCAAAACAATGAATCAATTCAAAATATATACATGTTAAGGTTACAACAAATCATAGTTTGGCATGCTAGAAAAGATTTACCAATAATTAAAACAAAGCATGAAAACATATGATTAGGAAAGTAAAGCCTACTTGTTGATTTAACTTAATGGATCAAAGTTTTAACTTTCCAAAAGACCCACTAGCCTCCCTTAGCTTATTCCCCTTTCTTTGGCCTCAAAACACCTCAAGGAGGGCATAAAAGTTCCCCAAATTTGCCTAAGGAATGAGCTCACTTTTATAGAAAAAGTGTTCAAACGGCTACCTGTCAGTCGACCGACACCTCAACGGTCAGATTCCATCGGTCAAAAAATTTACCGTTGTACAGGTGTAGGTCAGCCGACATGAACCGACAAGTGAACCGACTATACAAATATGTGAAATTTTAAGCTCTCTGGAATTGGAACCGAGAGGACTTGTCGGTTGACCGACACAGACCGACAAGTTGACTGACAGCTTGTTAAAAAATCCCAACAAGGCATATTTCAAAGCGAATTTCTTTGGGGATTTTTGGGCCATTAAACCAAGCATGGAAACATGATTACATAAAAAGCCAAATAAGATTTGAAACTTTAAAACCATTGGTAAGCTTGATTTAAAAACTTTTTTCAAACTAAATGCATCCAAGATTTAAATCCAAATATGCATGAAACATAAGTTCTGAAAGTTTAAAAACCTATGCATTTTTAAAAACAAGATTTCAAGTATTTTCTAAATCAAAGCTCATGTGAAAATTTAAATGATGAGGATAATGAAAATGCATCCATCAAATTGCAATATACAAAATTCCTAACACATGTTAGCTTGAATATCTACTTGCCTCAAGACAATATGAAGAGAAAATCACTCAAGGATGGCCTCTAAAAGGTCTCTAGCTCCAATCCTATAAAAGCCCAAAAAAGTGCCAAGACAGAACCTTAGAGATATCAATCTTTTATAAATCTCATGAAACCTCTTTGCATGTGCGAGGAAAATGATCCAAATGGTTTGAAAAACCAAGATTAGAAGAAAGAAACAACATTGCTAACCTTTGGTAGCCCGAACAAGAAAGAAGGGCTTGGAAAATGGGTCTCTCCTAGCTCAAATCTTTTGAAAAAGACTTCTTTGAAAAGCTTGAAAGGTGAAGAAGAAGTTTAGGAGATCAATCCCTTGTCTTGCCTTCAAGAGATATGCAAACAAGAGGAGAGAGAAAGAGAGCTAGAAGAAGAAAACCCCAAGCACAGTCCAACGTTGCAGGAAAATCGAAATGGAGGGGATGAAGCCATCGTGGGTCTATAAATGGGTAAGTTGTGGGTCCCATTTCGCCTCAACTTCAAGTAGCTGAAACACTGATTTGTGGGTCCCGAACGAAAACGACGAAGAAGACAAAATTGTTCAACGAAATATCTACTTTCCAAAAAGTATGTTTTTGTCAATTTCTGAAAATTTTGAATTAGGTACATATTTTGTGTGAAAGGTCGATTTTATCCTTTTTCTTGAAAAATGTGATTTCTAAGCCTCATATGCAATTTGACAAAACATGAAAGTTGTCAAAAACAATAAAATGAGTCAAAAGAAGTAAAAATTAGAATTTTTCAAACAAAAATAGATTCCCCCAATCTCACACGCAACACGCGGGCGCCCCGACCCACGTCAAACTAAATCTATCGGTTCTTGAAAATCCCCAAAGCTATTCAAAAGTCTATTCTAGCTTAAAATTAAGCTAATTATCCTCTAGACCCACTTATACACTAATCACGATTAAAATGATAATTGAAAATACTAAAGCTAGGTCGGGGTCTGACACCGAAGGTCAGCAGAAATGACAAATTTGTCTTATTTTATTCTGGACTAAGACTGTAACCTAGGTTTGGGACTTAAATGCTGGAAACTACTAACCTTCTATCACATTACTATTAATGGAGATTGAAATCAAAACACGCGGCTTGGTGTGAATTCGATGGGCTGTCTAGGTATTTGTGTATTACACATGGTGTAACTGAATGCGTATTGAACTGAATCGACCGATGCTTAACATGATTGTACACCAAGGATTTCCCACAGAGTATCGTCGATCGAAATTCCACACGTACTCTGTTAGGACATGTGGGGTACAGGGATGACACCACGTACCAGGATTGGATTGTAATATCCCCTTGACTTATGACTTGTATCTGTTGTTTATATTCCTTGTACACTCTCTTGGCATAAAATACTTAACTAACTATGAAACATAAATCCTCATAGGATTTAGGACTTGTACCTAACTTAGAATGTACCTTAGGAACCTGTCTCATGTAATTGAGAAACATGACTGGCTAGCAATGAAAGGGATTATCACGTGGTTTACTTATCTTGTATTATCTTGAATGAGATAATCCTTATGGTCATGTCTTGTGCGTTGAGCTAGCCAGACTTGCTTGTCTTGTTTGTTCTTGTGTCAACACCACTTCATTACTATTCGCATATTATGGCCATCTGCAGTTTGGAGTTTTATTAACTGGCCGGTCACTCGGTCGTCAAGGTGGGCAGTTGACGTCGGACGGCATCCATGGTTTGAATAGCTGAGAGCGGGTTAGGACCGTGCTGCTATTCCCAGGACCAGTAGCTAGGATCCGACTGGAGGCGGACTTTGGTATCAGTAGTCTTGTTTGGATTGTTACTGGTACCTCGGGAAGTGGCGCAGACATCCTCGGAGTCTCCCTTTAGATACTTGTATTGCATTGCATGGATAGTGGTTATTGCTAGATGATTGCTAGGTTTCCCGTTATTGTTTTTGTTTAATTATTATTCATGCTTTATGCCTAGCCTCGCTATCCTTGTTTTCACATGATTACTATACTTGTCATTACTCTATACTTGATGCATGCCATGTTTATTATGCTTTGCTTATCTATTGTTCAACTTGTCGTTGACTCTGTTCCTTGGTGTGCAGACACTTCAGGTGGTTACTACTACTATGAGGAGCAGGCCGGTGAGGAGATCCCAGAGGATCTCCAACCAGCAAAGGAGGAACGAGAATGGCGTGCCGATGACGTAGAGTAGCGTCATCATCCCAGGCATGAGAGAGACTCACATGGGGATACTCATTAGATTTATTTATTCTCTTATCATGTCTCGTTGAACCTTATTTCATTGACTTGTTCTTTTAATGGCCTTGGATATTGGGTGGCCATTGTAATAAATTAACTTAACTGTTTAGTTTGATTATATTCTTAGTGCAACTTTAAATTTAATGAAGCTATTATTCACTGTTGTTATTCCATATGCCTGCAGTTGTATGAATCCCGCAATTCATTAATGTCTTGAGGTTTGAAATGTAATATCCTCACAGCGTGTCACACCCCGAAACCGGGCCCTGCAGTGATCCAACCTCGGGATGCGCAATTTTGGGATAAATTTGAAACTTTTTTTATATTTCCTAAGATCAGCGTGAATGAGGATAATCAAATTCCATCACGATCCGAGTGTATTTTCGTGGAAGCTAAATATGGTGTTACGACTCGGAATCCGTGGCCATCGGGTTCCGTGTCGTACGCAACCAATATCATAAAGCCATCACATAAGCAGACTGGCACAAATCACAATCCAAAGAACACTGAGCTGGTAGTAACAAGACTATTTATTTCCCACATATTCAAATTACAATTAACAAATGTCTTAATTACAAACCCAATGAAAAAGGCTAACAAAGCCATACAAATAAACCACTAAGTGACATACTACCCCAAGTGATTTTACGAGCTCCGGTACCAAAACTTGACATCTAGATGATATCAATGGGCAGCCTCTCACGTCAGACCGGCGGTCACACCGCCTCCTCCGATCAAACACCTAAAAACAGAAAGAGAGGAAACTAGCACCAAACAAACAGGATCAGACACGACGGTCTGGCAAGTAAATAAACAAGTAATATGAAACAAAAGGACATTCATAAAACAATATGGAATCATTGTAAAACCGATTAAAGAGTCCAAACAATAATCACAATAAATCACGATAAAACGATCGAAAGACCGAACATAAATATCAAGGTAAATAAATGAACAATCTCTGGAGCATGAATATCTTGAAAAGAATCAGCCTACATAAAACATTTAGTAATTGGAAATACATTTAAAATCCTGAATAATAGAGGCAATACGATAAAAGATCGATTTCATAACATTAACAAATTCAAAGAATATAATGAGTATAACAAACAAGAATCATAAAACAAAATACTAAGTAGATAAAACATTGGCAACCACACCTAGCTATATTCTCCTATTACCGAAGTAACAAGAGCAGACAGAACCGTAGCCACTACACGTGGGACCGGAAATAGGATCAGAACCGTAGCCATACAAATGGGACCGGCAGATCAAAATCAGAACCGTAGCCATACAAATGGGACCGGCAGATAGAAACCGTTTCCATGGTCGGTACAGACAGAATCCAAGCTGCAGCTGGCGGACAAATTAAAGATCCCAAGCCGGGTGATCAGCCCGACAAGGTGACCTAAGCCTAGTGGTGCCTTTAGTTTTCGAAACCCAAACCGATACAACTCAAACCATAATAATCCCTTTGGCTCATGGGCTCACACTACAAAGCTCTGGCCCCATCTTGCCTCGAGGTTTTATTTTTGAAATAATAGTCTCTTTGGCTCATGGGCTCGCACTACAAAGCTCTGGCCCCGTCTTGCCTCGAGGTTTTACTTTCAAAATAACAGTCTTATAAAAAATAATAGTCTCATCGAAGAAATACCGAATGTGGCGAACCACTCTAATCTCCTTTCAAATCGATTCGGAGAAAACATACGAATTTCCAGGGTAAACCACTCGAATACACATCAAAGTAATTTGTATAAAACTATGTGATCACCCTTTCGAACATGGGGAACCACATGATTTTATAACAAATCACCGATGCTATTCAAACTAGTTCACCGAAGAATACAAATACATTTTTCTGACTTGAAATGGAATGGATAGTGGAGAACGACTTAATGACTTACCAAGGAACCATCTCAATGCACCTTTATCCTTTAAACATTGATTAATAAAAGTATGTTTGATGCCAATGAAAATCCACAACATTTAAGTGATAAAGTGCGCATTGAGACTCGAACGATTCCCGGGTAATTTCACATACGCTCATTCTCACATTATTCCCATTCCCATTTCACAATTTTCCAAGCATCACAAGTAATCCCAAATCTCTTTAAAACAGACCCATAGCTGGCCTTAAACCGAGCCCAAAACAGTCTACTCATTTAATCCAAAATAGCCCTTTAAACATGGCCCAAACAATCCTTAAAATAGTCCAAAAACTGACCTTGAATGGCCCAAGAAACAATTTTAAAACAGCCCAAAACTGACCTTGAACAGGCCCACGAAACAAGTTTTAAAACAATCCAAAACTGACCTTGAACAGGCCCACGAAACAAGTTTTAAAACAGCCCAAAAGCTGACCATGAACAGGCCCATAAAACAGGTCTTAAAACAGCCCAAAACTAAACCTTGAATGGCCCACAAAGCATATCTTAAAACTGCCCAAAACTGACCTTGAATGGCCCAAGAAACAGGCCCAAAGACACCCCAAAAAAACTGGCCCAGAAACTATTTTTAAACGAGCCCAAAATCCAACCTGAACCAGGCCCCCAGGCTGGGCTGGGCTCGCTCGAGCGACCCCAGGCCCGCTCGAGCGAAGCCCAGACAGAGCCTGGGTCGCTCGAGCTACCCAGTGGGTCGCTCGAGCGAGCCAGGCAAAACCTGGTCCGCTCGAGCGGCCCACTAGGTCGCTCGAGCGGACTGGGCTCTGTCCAGTCCGGCTCGTGGGGCATTTTCTCCCCTTTTTTCCATACTTTTTGATTCTTTTACATTCCCAATCTTTCATACAAATCTCCTAGATCATTTGGGCCCTTCCTTGACCTTCCAAACTCATCAAATCACCATTCATGAGCAACCCAATTAACCAAACAATCACTTCTAAAAATCAAAGTTTTTCCCCATTTCTTTGAACACCAACTCTTAACACAAAGAAATCAAATTTTCTAAATGACCAAGATGAAAGCAAACTTCTAATACATTGTAAGACCATAACATAAATGGAAACCCACATAACATTGATTCATTCATTCGAAGCAAATCCATAAACCATGAAGAATTAGAACATAATAAGAAAAAGCCATGAAACCAAACAAGAGAAATGAAACCATCATATTAATTGAAAATTTCACTTGCCTCAAGTCTAATTGAGAGAAATAATACTCCTCAAACCAAGCTCTAGGATCTCAAGCTCCCAATCTACAAAAACCTCAACATTTCCAAAGAAAACCCTAAAAATCCATTTTTCTCAAATCTCCAAGGAAAGCTCTTGCATGAGTGATGAAAACACTCTAAATGAAGAGGAAAACAAAGATCTAAAGTTTGGAAAGCCATTGCTAACCTTGAAAATCCCAAACGAAGAAGAGAAGCTTGGATGAGAGCCTTGCTCTAGCTCAAAATCCTTGAAAAAGGCATCTTTGGGAAGCCAAGAGAGAGGAGAAGAAGATGGGAAGATCAAATCTCCCTTTAGCATCCTAGAAGAAGAGATACATGAGGTGAGAGAAAGGGGCTGGGAGAAGAACCCTAGACTCCCCTTTTGTTGCAGGAAAATGAAGAATGGGAGAGAAGAGAAACCCATTGGTGGTTTTATAAGGTTAAGTGGGCTGGGCCCCATGGGCCCCAATCTTCACAAGGCTGAAACTAACATTTGTGGGTCCCGAATGAGATCGACGAAGAAGACAAAATCGATCAACGAAATGTTTACTTTCCAAAAAGTATATTTTCCCCAATTTCTGAAATTTTCGAAATTCATGGACAGATTTAGTGTGAAAAGTCAGTTTTGCCCTTTCTCTCGAAAAACGCATTTTCTGATCATCGAATCAAAATGGTCAAAAGATGAAAGTTGTTAAACTTCATAAAATGAGTCAAAATACACCAAATCCAGAATTTTTAGAAGTCAAAAGTAATTTCTCATAAAAATACATTTTACAAAGACCGGGTCAAACTAAAGTCAACGGTATTCAAAATCTCCAAGGCTATGGAAAAGTCTAGTCAAACTCAAAAACAAAGTCAAACCAACTCGAATCTTGCTTAAAAAGCTAAACCATAATTAACACAATACTAAACAGAGAAATTGGGGGTCGGGGTCTTACATCCTCCCCCCCTTAGAACCCATTTGGTCCTCCAAATGGTCTAAACCAAATCAAAATCAAAAACCCAAAAGACAAAAGAAAACACTGACACCCTACGCTAAACCTCGGCAACTGAGATACCCTCTGATCAAACCTGACGGTGAGATGTATGGTCAACAACACTCTGATTCGTTTGAAGGCTTCACACTTTTCCACATTTCTGCTCAAAAACATGCTTCTCTGACCAAACTAGAGTTCAACAATTCTTCTAATCATCCCTGGTGTTATCTATCATTCCTGCACTGGATCACTTCTTTTACTTACCTTGTCAGTCACTGTCAGTCCAAGAAACTGTAAATTCTGCCTCTTTCTATCACCTTGGGATTCTGTGCTTTAAGTCCTTCAAAGCTGTACATGGTGTTCCCGATGCTTGTACGAAGATGTGATCGTAGACATGCCTTCACTGAAAAATCTTCATCCTGAAAAACTCTGGAATCCCATATGTGTTGTTCTAACTATGTTTCTCGAATGCATCATCAACTTCTGGCCTCCAAGTATATCGCCAATCCTTCTTCGTTCTGAAATTAAAATCTCCAAATTCTCTAGATCTCCTGTCACTAACTTGGTCTGCCACAACTCAGATGTTATACTGCTATATACTGTTGAGCTGTTCTGTGTCGAAACTTCGCATGGCTTGCCTCTCCAGATTTCACTCTTCAAGTCTTCTACTTCAGACAAGCATAACTGATCTTAGAAATCCAATTTGTATTCACAACTCCATATTCCAATCTTTTTGTACTGTACTCAGAATTCCCGTCCACATCTGATTCTATCTACTTGTTGTTCTTGATCTTCTGCTTGATACTGTGTCATCCACAAAATAAACCTGCCAAGTCGACATCATTCCCTGATAAGTTGAAACTTTCAATCCAAGTCTTGAATGATGTCTACTCTCTCATAGATCCAACTTTGTTTCCAACTAAACTAGTAGACTTCCTGACATCCATCAACCCTTCAATTCCGTACATTTCCAAACTCCATCCATAAGCTATTACCAGTCACTCCATTCAATGCAAAACAAATCTTAAAATTTAAAACATAGTGACTAAAATAATTACTTAGCTAAATTTCATCATTTTAAAACATAGTAGAAACTGAACTTCCAAATTATCAAATAAAACTTAAATAAATAAATTTTATCTAAGTTTGAACATGAAACAACATTATTCGTTTTGAAATTCAAATTTTCATAACCCAACAAATCGTTGAAATACTCAACAATCTCAAATTAGGATTTCAAAAATAAACCAAATTCATGTAGTATGACCATACATTAAATTTTATTGAAATCCATTTCCAACCAAACATATACAAAATTTTGAAATCTTTAAGGTTTTGAAATGTAGATGTCAACATTTAAGAAAATTAAAACAAGAGCAAAATTTCAAGATCATTGTAAAGCAATATCTTAAGAAGATTAAACAAAAATTCGAAACACAAAACCTTATGAAAACAAAATCATGTAATTCATGAAAAAGAGTAGAATGACATGGTTATTTCAAAATTAGCCTTAAAGAAGAAACATAAATCCATTGTTTAAACTCTGCAAGGATAAATCATAGACATTAAGAAAAAAAAACATAACAAAGATGAAAACATCACGAAAATCATTCTAAATATGAGATGGACATCGCACTAACTGAGGTATTCACTTGCATCTACACATTGTCCAATCCAATACCCTGTAAGTCGGTGAAATCCACAAGGTTTCCTCTGCTGCCAAAAATCATCTTGACCACAACGAACCATCCACTTGGTATCCCTGCTGAATCAACTACACCGGCTAAGCTGCAAGTTACAGAAATTCTCAACCAAAACTACGACAAGGCTCATCAAATCCAGGAAATCCCTGAGTTTCTGGCACCAACTTCTAACCTTACTAACTAAGAATCACTTCTCCCTTCATAAAATCAATAGCTAATATGCTTTTGCAGTCCTTCATGTTGGAAAGATGGTCTGAGTTCACCCAAAATCCACATTTACTTACCTTGGTACGCTGCATGATGATCTTCGATTAGCTGAGAGGGGATCTTCAAATACTGCTCAAGTCCTACTTTAGCGGGCAAATGCACATGTCTTCTCTCATTAACCACAATGAAGATGCTGAAGGCTAAAAGTCTGCCGATGTTCTCTGAAAACAACATACTAAGTCCACAGGGTTCTCAGTCTCCGACACAAGCACAGACAAAAGACACTGAACAAGAGTATGGAGACTTCAAATTCTCCACCACTAAGGAGGAAATTTGGTCATCCAAATCTCCTAACAACAAGAACTAAAAGAAAAGACAAGCAAAGTCTCCCGAACTGAAAGAAAAGCAGACTCAAATCCAAAGAAACAAGGACACGAGAAAACAAATCGACACAATCTAATGAATCCTCACCACACGTCTTAATGTCTCTAGAGTATTTTTTTTCCTAGAAACTAACCAGCTCTGATACCAATCTGTCACACCCCGAAACCGGGCCCTGCAGTGATCCGACCTCGGGATGCGAAATTTTGGGATAAATTTGAAACTTTTGTTATATTTCCCAAGATCCACGTGAATGAGGATAATCAAATTCCATCACGATCCGAGTGTATTTTCGCGGAAGCTAAATATGGTGTTACGACTCGGAATCCGTGGCCATCGGGTTCCGTGTCGTACGCAACCAATATCATAAAGCCATCACATAAGCAGACTGGCACAAATCACAATCCAAAGAACACTGAGCTGGTAGTAACAAGACTATTTATTTCCCACATATTCAAATTACAATTAACAAATGTCTTAATTACAAACCCAATGAAAAAGGCTAACAAAGCCATACAAATAAACCACTAAGTGACATACTACCCCAAGTGATTTTACGAGCTCCGGTACCATAACTTGACATCTAGATGATATCAATGGGCAGCCTCTCACGTCAGACCGGCGGTCACACCGCCTCCTCCGATCAAACACCTAAAAACAGAAAGAGAGGAAACTAGCACCAAACAAACAGGATCAGACACGACGGTCTGACAAGTAAATAAACAAGTAATATGAAACAAAAGGACATTCATAAAACAATATGGAATCATTGTAAAACCGATTAAAGAGTCCAAACAATAATCACAATAAATCACGATAAAACGATCGAAAGACCGAACATAAATATCAAGGTAAATAAATGAACAATCTCTGGAGCATGAATATCTTGAAAAGAATCAGCCTACATAAAACATTTAGTAATTGGAAATACATTTAAAATCCTGAATAATAGAGGCAATACGATAAAAGATCGATTTCATAACATTAACAAATTCAAAGAATATAATGAGTATAACAAACAAGAATCATAAAACAAAATACTAAGTAGATAAAACATTGGCAACCACACCTAGCTATATTCTCCTATTACCGAAGTAACAAGAGCAGACAGAACCGTAGCCACTACACGTGGGACCGGAAATAGGATCAGAACCGTAGCCATACAAATGGGACCGGCAGATCAAAATCAGAACCGTAGCCATACAAATGGGACCGGCAGATAGAAACCGTTTCCATGGTCGGTACAGACAGAATCCAAGCTGCAGCTGGCGGACAAATTAAAGATCCCAAGCCGGGTGATCAGCCCGACAAGGTGACCTAAGCCTAGTGGTGCCTTTAGTTTTCGAAACCCAAACCGATACAACTCAAACCATAATAATCCCTTTGGCTCATGGGCTCACACTACAAAGCTCTGGCCCCATCTTGCCTCGAGGTTTTATTTTTGAATTAATAGTCTCTTTGGCTCATGGGCTCGCACTACAAAGCTCTGGCCCCGTCTTGCCTCGAGGTTTTACTTTCAAAATAACAGTCTTATAAAAAATAATAGTCTCATCGAAGAAATACCGAATGTGGCGAACCACTCTAATCTCCTTTCAAATCGATTCGGAGAAAACATACGAATTTCCAGGGTAAACCACTTGAATACACATCAAAGTAATTTGTATAAAACTATGGGATCACCCTTTCGAACATGGGGAACCACATGATTTTATAACAAATCACCGATGCTATTCAAACTAGTTCACCGAAGAATACAAATACATTTTTCTGACTTGAAATGGAATGGATAGTGGAGAACGACTTAATGACTTACCAAGGAACCATCTCAATGCACCTTTATCCTTTAAACATTGATTAATAAAAGTATGTTTGATGCCAATGAAAATCCACAACATTTAAGTGATAAAGTGCGCATTGAGACTCGAACGATTCCCGGGTAATTTCACATACGCTCATTCTCACATTATTCCCATTCCCATTTCACAATTTTCCAAGCATCACAAGTAATCCCAAATCTCTTTAAAACAGACCCATAGCTGGCTTTAAACTGAGCCCAAAACAGTCTACTCATTTAATCCAAAATAGCCCTTTAAACATGGCCCAAACAATCCTTAAAACAGTCCAAAAACTGACCTTGAATGGCCCAAGAAACAATTTTAAAACAGCCCAAAACTGACCTTGAACAGGCCCACGAAACAAGTTTTAAAACAGTCCAAAACTGACCTTGAACAGGCCCACGAAACAAGTTTTAAAACAGCCCAAAAGCTAACCATGAACAGGCCCACAAAACAGGTCTTAAAATAGCCCAAAACTAAACCTTGAATGGCCCACAAAGCATATCTTAAAAATGCCCAAAACCGACCTTGAATGGCCCAAGAAACAGGCCCAAAGAAACCCCAAAAAAACTGGCCCAGAAACTATTTTTAAACGAGCCCAAAATCCAACCTGAACCAGGCCCCCAGGCTGGGCTGGGCTCGCTCGAGCGACCTCAGGCCCGCTCGAGCGAAGCCCAGACAGAGCCTGGGTCACTCGAGCTACCCAGTGGGTCGCTCGAGCTACCCAGTGGGTCGCTCGAGCGAGCCAGGCAAAACCTGGTCCGCTCGAGCGGCCCACTGGGTCGCTCGAGCGGACTGGGCTCTGTCCAGTCCGGCTCGTGGGGCATTTTCTCCCCTTTTTTCCATACTTTTTTATTCTTTTACATTCCCAATCTTTCATACAAATCTCCTAGATCATTTGGGCCCTTCCTTGACCTTCCAAACTCATCAAATCACCATTCATGAGCAACCCAATTAACCAAACAATCACTTCTAAAAATCAAAGTTTTTCCCCATTTCTTTGAACACCAACTCTTAACACAAAGAAATCAAATTTTCTAAATGACCAAGATGAAAGCAAACTTCTAATACATTGTAAGACCATAACATAAATGGAAACCCACATAACATTGATTCATTCATTCGAAGCAAATCCATAAACCATGAAGAATTAGAACATAATAAGAAAAAGCCATGAAACCAAACAAGAGAAATGAAACCATCATATTAATTGAAAATTTCACTTGCCTCAAGTCTAATTGAGAGAAATAATACTCCTCAAACCAAGCTCTAGGATCTCAAGCTCCCAATCTACAAAAACCTCAACATTTCCAAAGAAAACCCTAAAAATCCATTTTTCTCAAATCTCCAAGGAAAGCTCTTGCATGAGTGATGAAAACACTCTAAATGAAGAGGAAAACAAAGATCTAAAGTTTGGAAAGCCATTGCTAACCTTGAAAAGCCCAAACGAAGAAGAGAAGCTTGGATGAGAGCCTTGCTCTAGCTCAAAATCCTTGGAAAAGGCATCTTTGGGAAGCCAAGAGAGAGGAGAAGAAGATGGGAAGATCAAATCTCCCTTTAGCATCCTAAAACAAGAGATACATGAGGAGAGAGAAAGGGGCTGGGAGAAGAACCCTAGACTCCCCTTTTGTTGCAGGAAAATGAAGAATGGGAGAGAAGAGAAACCTATTGGTGGTTTTATAAGGTTAAGTGGGCTGGGCCCCATGGGCCCCAATCTTCACAAGGCTGAAACTAACATTTGTGGGTCCCGAATGAGATCGACGAAGAAGACAAAATCGATCAACGAAATGTTTACTTTCCAAAAAGTATATTTTCCCCAATTTCTGAAATTTTCAAAATTCATGGACATATTTAGTGTGAAAAGTCAGTTTTGCCCTTTTTCTCGAAAAACGTATTTTCTGATCATCGAATCAAAATGGTCAAAACATGAAAGTTGTTAAACTTCATAAAATGAGTCAAAATACACCAAATCCAGAATTTTTAGAAGTCAAAAGTAATTTCTCATAAAAATACATTTTACAAAGACCGGGTCAAACTAAAGTCAACGGTCTTCAAAATCTCCAAGGCTATGGAAAAGTCTAGTCAAACTCAAAAACAAAGTCAAACCAACTCGAATCTTGCTTAAAAAGCTAAACCATAATTAACACAATACTAAACAGAGAAATTGGGGGTCGGGGTCTTACACAGCGGACTTACGATCATTGGGACTAAAGGACACAATTTTTTATTAGTCTTAAAATTCACTCCCCGGATCCGGTGTATTCTTTAATCGGATTCGGGGGATATGACATAATGGTATCAGAGTAGTGGATGGTTTCTCAAGGTGAGAAATTGTAGAAACCATAGGACGCATATGAGGATTCCGTTAGTCAGTAGGTTGATCTTTTAGTCTTGTTTCTAACATTGTTTGTTAGCTTGAGGCATATTGGAACTAACCTTGAATATTTTATAGGATTTTGGCTGGCATACATACTTTAGCCAATAGTGTGACCCCACTCGAGCGTAGTACTTCTTATAATGACCCTGAGAATCAGTTCCATCAGTTCATGGCAGCCTTTATCCAATCCCAGAAAGATATGGCTGAGCAGAGCCATAAGAAGAATGAGGATCAAGCTGTATTCCAAGCTCAGATGCTTGAGGTAGTACAGAAAGTGGGCCAGCCACAGGCCAAGGAGTATGATCTCAACGAGCTAGTTGAGAAGTTCAGGAAGAGGTTTCCACCAAAGTTTCATGGCATAGAGGACCTTGCTGTTGCAGATGAGTGGGTTGTTCAGATGGAGAAAATCTATGAAGTGTTTAAATGCACGGGCATTCAGCAGGTGCAACTAGCAGCCCACATGTTCCGTGGGGCAGCATAAAGATGGTGGAAGACTGTCAAGCATCCATATGAGACAATTGCTGAAGATGTAGCCTGGAAGACCTTCGCTGAGCAGTTCCAGAAAAAGTTTATCCAAGAGCACTACAGGGATCAGAAGATGGAGGAATTCGAGCGATTGGTACAGGGTGACCTACCAGTGTAGGATTATGACATTTCCTTCACGCATTTATCCAAATTTGCTGAGAATCTGATTCAGCCCGAATCAGAGAGAGTTCAGAGGTTTATCAAGGGACTGTGAGCAGACATTAAGATGCAAGTTCAGCACAACAGGTTGACCAACTATGATGATGGGGGTCAAGGAAACATATTGGGCAGAGGAGTCCCTGAAGGACGTGATTGCATTGAAGCAGCAGAAGGTCTTGGCATTGATACCTCAGCCCAGGTCACAGTCTTCGTCTAAGTACTATCAGCAACCAGCGTCCAACAGGCTATGGTTCGAGCTTACGCCCAGACAGCAACCACAACAAGGCACTTGTATTCATTGTGGGGGGAGTCATTATTGCCGTGATTGCAGGAAACAGTCTTTGGCATCTTTTCATTGTGGAGACCCAGGGCATAAGGTTCGCCATTGCCTAGGAAAGACATGAGTGGCACCACCAGTATCTCCAGCTCTGGCGCCCAGGCCACCACATCATGCACAACCGTTGAGACAGATTTCTCCTGCACAGGCTAGGCCATAGCAACAGCAGCAACAGATGATTGTCTGACCACCTCAGCCTCCACATCAGCGCCCTCCAGTACCACAGCAGCGATTTTAGCAGAGACCTCCAGCACCACCCAGATTCCAGGGTCATGGTCAGAGACCACAGCAACAGTACCATCAGCAGCGTCCCCAACATGCAGGGAAAGCCTATGCTCTGACGCATGAGGAAGCAGAGGCCATAGAAAATGTCATAGAAGGTACACTTTTAGTTTATGGATTTGATACTAAGGTTATATTTGATCCTGGATCCACACACTCGTTTGTTGCTTCAGCATTTGCACTTCACTTGAGGGAGGATAAGGAGATACTACCGTATGATTTGATTGTAGCCACCCCCGTAGGTAGATTAGTACTTTGTAATGTTATCTACCCTAGATGTAGTGTTCAGATTGGGGAAGTTCAGCTGACCGCCAGTTTGATCATCTTATCAATGGCGGAGTTTGATGTGATACTTGGTATGAATTGGTTAGCAGCTAACCGAGCGGTGTTAGATTGTTTTAACAAGACCATGAGGTTGCAAAGTGTAAACCGTAGTGTTCAGTTTATTGGAGCTGAAAAGCCCATCTCCACTCAAATGATTTCTGCATTGAAGGCAAAGCGGTTGATGAGGAGCGGTTGCGAAGTCTTTATCGCATTTATTGCGGAGGACAAGGAGTCTAAGACTGTTGATGAGATTCCAGTGATGCGAGAATTCCCGGATGTGTTTTTGGATGAGATTCTTGGTTTGCCACATGTTCGTGAATTAGATTTCACGATAGAATTATAGCCAGGGACAACACTTATTTCGAAGGCCCCATATAGGATGGCACTAGCAGAACTGAAGGAGTTGAAGACTCAGATAGAAGATTTGTTGGATAAAGGTTTCATCAAGCCCAGTGTTTCACCGCAGGGAGCTCTGGTGATATTTGGGAAGAAAAAGGACGGGACAATGAGGATGTGCATAGATTATAGACAGTTGAATCAGTTGACTGTTAAGAACAAGTACTCATTACCAAGGATTGATGACCTATTCGATCAGTTGCAAGGAGCTCAATTCTTTTCGAAGATAGATCTGCATTCTGGATACCATCAATTGCGAGTCAAGTACAAGGATGTTTCTTAGACTGCATTCCGGACGAGATATGGTCATTTCGAATTTCTTGTGATGCCTTTCGGCTTGACGAACGCACCAACAGTTTTTATGGCATTGATGAATAAGGCGTTTGCCCCTTTCTTGGATCAGTTTGTAGTCGTCTTCATAGATGATGTATTGGTATACTCCAAGACTAAGGAGGAGCATGAGCATCAGTTGAGAACATCTTTGCAGCTTTTAAGGGATAACCAACTGTATGCTAAGCTGAGTAAATGTGAGTTTTGGTTGGAGTAAGTGGCATTTTTGGGCCACATTATTTCTAAGGAAGGACCGACAGTGGATCCTAAGAAGATAGCAGCAGTTGTTAATTAGGGTGGCCCGCGGAAGGTAGCGGAGATTCACAGTTTTCTTGGACTTGCAGGTTACTACAGGAGGTTTGTGAAAGGGTTTTCTATCATAACATCTCCACTTACTAAGTTGACGATGAAGGATATTCCGTTTGCGTGGACGGAAGGGTGTGAAAAGAGTTTCCAGGAGTTGAAGACCAGGTTGACTACAGCACCTATACTTGCCTTACCCGCTAGAAGTGGAGGATTTGTAGTTCTCATAGATGCATCAGAGATTGGTTTGTGTTGTGTTCTAATGCAGAATGAGAAGGTGACAGTATAGGGGTCGAGGCAGTTGAAAGATCATGAGAAGAATTATGCCAGATATGACTAGGAGCTAGTAGCAGTGGTGTTTGCATTGAAGTTGTGGAGGCTTTATTTGTATGGTGAGATATTTAAGGTGCACACGGATCATAAGAGCCTGCAATAACTGTTTACACAAGGTGATCTGAATAACATGCAGCGGAGATGGATGGAGTACATAAAGGATTATGACTTTCCGATCAAGTACCATCCTGGAAAGGTGAATGTGGTAGCAGATGCTCTCAGTAGGAAGGCATCATTCAGTGAATGTATAATGCTTGAATGGAGATGGATAGAGCAGTTTAGAGACATGGATGTAGAAGTATGGACTGCCAATGACAAAGTTCTAGTTGCTACTATGGGAGTTTGGGAGCCAGAAACTGTTAACAGGGTCAAGGAAGTTCAGAAGGATGATCCAGAGTTACAGAGAATCATTGAACATGTTGATGAAAAGTTAGAGTTCTGATTGATTGATGGAGTTTTGTACTTCAAGGATAGGTTGTGTGTACCAGATATTCATGACATCAAGTTAGATCTGATGACAGATGTGCACCACACCAGATATTCTATTCACCCAGAGAGCACCGAGATGTACCAGAATTTGAAAAATCACTATTGGTGGGTGAAAATGAAGAAAGAGGTTGCAGAATTCGTCTCCAGGTGTATGACTTATCAGCAGATTAAGGCAGAGCACAAGAAGCCTTCTGGTTTGCTTCACCAGTTGGAGATTCCACAGTGGAAATGGGAGAATATTACCATGGATTTCATGTCAGAGTTACCGAACAGCAGGAAGGGCAATGATGCTATTTGGGTAATTGTGGATAGATTGACTAAGTCAGCACATTTCCTGCCATTCAAGACTTGTCAATTTATGGACAAGATGACTAAGATGTACAGGGACAATATAGTCAAGTTGCATGGAGTGCCTAAATCCATAGTGTCCGATCGAGACACTAAGTTTGTCTCTCGGTTTTGGTCTACTTTTCAGTCATCTATGGGTACTCAGTTGAAATCCAGTACAACTTACCACCCTCATACAGATGGACAGTCAGAGTGTACCATTCAAACGTTGGAAGATCTCCTCAGAGCATGTATTTTGGATTTCAAGGAGAGTTGGATGAAAGTTTGCCTATATGTAAGTTTGCCTACAATAACAATTATCATTCAAGTATTTGTATGACACCATTTGAGGCATTGTACGGACGGAGATGCAGAACTCCGGCATGTTGGGAAGAAGTAAGAGTTCGAAGTTTTCATGGCGCCTCAGAGATTGTTGATTTCAGTGAGAAAGTTAGGATTGTTCAGATGAGAATGAAGGAGTCACGTGATCGTCAGAAGAGCTATGCAGACAAGAGGCGGAGGCCTTTAGAATTCCAAGTTGGGGATATGGTGTTTCTGAAGTGTCTCCGA
This sequence comes from Litsea cubeba, assembly GCA_012931725.1. Lineage (NCBI taxonomy): Eukaryota > Viridiplantae > Streptophyta > Magnoliopsida > Laurales > Lauraceae > Litsea > Litsea cubeba. Next base: position 20,839,239 of record CM022955.1, on the reverse strand, counting down.
TGAGAGGTGTTGTCAGATTCGGGCAGAAAGGGAAGCTTGCCAAGAGGTTTGTGGGACCATTTGAGATTAAGAGCAGGATTGGAGATGGGGCCTATCGTTTGGTACTACTGCCAGACTTAGCCGGTGTGCACAACGTATTTCATGTCTCAATGCTTCGGAAGTATATTCCAGATCCCACTCACGTGTTGCAGCACGAGCCACTTCAGTTACAGGCCGATGTCACCTATGTAGAACGGCTGGCGTAGATCATCGACACTAAGAAGACAGTGTTGCGTACTAAGACCATCCAGTGGGTTAAGGTACAATGGGAAAACCACGGTCCGGAGGAAGCTACGTGGGAGCTCAAAGATCAAATCCAGAAGACGTACCCTTATCTTTTTCTTGATGAGGTATGTTTAGGCATTTGAGGGACCAAATGTTCTTTTTTTGTTGTGAGAGTTGTAAGGTCCGCGATTTTACAGGGTCAATTGGGCCCAATAGCAAGCCCGTTGACCCGTTTATTATTAATTATTATATTTAATTATATTTTAGATATTTAAGTGTGTTTAAATCATGAGCGAGTTTCTTTTAGCATTAGAATAGTGTCTGCGAAGTTTTGTGCGACTTCGAGTTCATTTGATCATAGCAGGGGGTGGGTTGCAAATTAAGAAAATTGGAGTGTTTTTACAGAAAATTCCAAACGCCCTGACTTTTGGGTTCATTGGAAAGGTTTCGTCGCGCTGATCATTTTTGTCTCTTGGCTCGTCGCGATCTGACAATCAGATACCCTTCAAGTGGTCAATTCCTTCACTGGACACACTTAAGGGCAATTTAGTCTTTTCCTCCTTGTCTTCTTCTTAAGCAGGGATTAACCCTAATTCTTAATTCATCTCTGCAACGAACGAACGCTACAGCAGCCCCTTTCTTCTCAAGCCCAGAACTCTAGCCCGGAGAGATCATCTCCGCGATCCAAACCGTTAATCTTCATCCTCTCGATCTCCTCTTTCTTCTGGTATCGATTTGGTAAGCATTCTCATAACCTCATCTTTTCAATTATCTTCTCTTTGTTTAGATTAGGTTTAATCTTGATCTTCTTCCTTCCTTTCTCCTTCTTGGCATTCTAGACTGTGTTTTATCGGGTTAGATTGTGGATTTTACGGTAGGGAGCTTTTCCTCAAGTTTTACCCAATTTTCATCTTCTTCGTTGAGGCAAGTAGATTTGCATTGTTATAATTAAGCATGTATGTATGTTTCTTATTAATTGTCTATGATTTCTTGTTAGAACACCTTAATTCCAAGCCTGTTCTGATTTGGGGATTAATATGCTAGGTGTTGATTTTGGATCTGGATTTGTTATTTCTAATTGGTATTCCTTTTGTTAATTTGATTCAATGGTTGGAATGGGAATGGAATGGATTGTTGGAGAGAGCAGGAGGCTCAATTTTATGCAGGTTGTAGCCTTTAGAAAGGCTTGGAAGTGGAGGAAATGAATTGGGATGGAAGAACTTCAGAAATGACCTGAAACATAAATTATTTTGTACTGATCGCGTGACGTCGTTCAAGTGTCGGTCGAGGTTCGGTCAACCAAACTCAAGGTCGGCCAACCGAAATCACGCTCGGTTCCAATTCCAGAGAGCGATTTTAGCTCCTAATGAAGCTCGGCCAGGTTTAGATTAACCGAACTTTAGAGTTCGGTCAACCAAATGTGAACCGACAGCTGACCGAGTGAGGCGGAAGAATTTGGGAAATATTGGACGGTACGGCTGAAGTTCGGTCAGGTCTCGGTCATAGTTAAGTCAGCCGAACTCGAGGTCGGTCAACCGAATCTTGTCTCGCTTCCAATTCCAGAGAACAAGTTTCAGCCCTATCAGAGTTCGGCCAGCCGAATTCAAGGTTCGGTCAACTGAACTGATTAGTTCGGTTAACCGAGGGCTAACAGAAGGTCAGCCGAAATGACCAATTTGTCTTATTTTATTCTGGACTAAGACTGTAACCTTGGTTTGGGACTTAAATGCTGGAAACTACTAACCTTCTATCACATGATTTTTAATGGGGATTGAAATCAAAACACACGGCTTGGTGTGAATTCCATGAGTTATCTAGGTATTTGTGTATTACACATGGTGTAACTGAATGCGTATGGAACTGAATCGACCGATGCTTAACATGATTGTACACCAAAGGATTTCCCTCGGAGCATCGTCGATCCGAATTCCACACATTCTCTGTTAGGACATATAGGGTACAGGGATGACACCACTTACCTAGGATTGGATTGTAATATCTCCTTGACTTATGACTTGTATCCGTTGTTTATATTCCTTGTACACTCTCTTGGCATAAAATACTTAACTAACTAAGAAACATAAATCCTTATAGGATTTAGGACTTGTACCTAACTTAGAATGTACCTTAGGAACCTGTGTCATGTAATTGATAAACATGACTGGCTAGCAATGAAAGGGATTATTATGTGGTTTACTTGTCTTGTATTGTCTTGAATGAGATAATCCCTATGATCATGTCTTGTGCGTCGAGCTAGCGAGATTAGCTTGTCTTGTCTGTTCTTGTGTCAACACCAGTATGTTACTATTCGTATATCATGGTCATCTGCAGTTTGGAGTTTTATTAACGGGCCGGTTACTCGGTCGTTGGGGTGGGCAGTCGGCATCGGACGACATCCATGCCGTTAAATAGTTGGGAGCGGGCTAGGACCGTGCTACTATTCCCAAGACCGAGAGCTAGGATCCCACTGGAGGCGGACTTTGGTATCAGTAGTCTTGTTTGGATTATTACTGGTACCCCGTGAGGTGACCCAGACATCCTCAGAGTCACCCTCTTGATACTTGTATTGCATTGCATGGATTATGGTTATTGTTAGATGATTGCTAGGTTTCCCGTTATTGTTTATGTTTAATTATCATTAATGGTTTATGCCTAGCCTCGTTATCCTTGTATTCACATGATTACTATACTTGTCATTACTCTATACTTGATGCATGCTTTGTTTAGTATGCCTTGCTTATCTATTGCTCAACATGTCATTGACTCTGTTCCTTGGTGTGCAGACACCTCAGGCGGTTACTATTACTACGAGGAGCAGGCCGGTGAAGAGATCCCAGAGGATCTCCAACCAGCAGAGTAGGAACAGAGTGGTATGCCAATGAAGTAGAGTAGCGTCATCATCCCTGGCATGAGAGAGATTCACATGGGGATACTCATTAGATTTATTTATTCTTTTATCATCTCTCGTTGAACCTTATTTCACTAACTTGTTCTTTTAATGGCCTTGGATATCAGGTGGCCATTGTAATAAATTAACTTAACGGTTTAGTTTGTTTATATTCTTAGTGCAACTTTAAATTTAATGAAGCTATTATTCGCTGTTGTTACTCCATTTTCCTAGAATTGTATGAATTCCGCAATTCATTAATGTCTTGAGGCTTGAAATGTAATATCCTCATAGCGGACTTACGATCCTTGGGACTAAAGGACAAAAATTTTAATTAGTCATAAAATTCACTCCCTGGATCCGTTTTATTATTTAATCAGGTCCGGGGGACGTGATATATATTTTTTAAAAGTAGAAGATTTAAAAAAAAATCATTTTTCTACACCCAAAATCATATATATAGTAGATCTAGCATGAAAGTGTGTAAATCTAACTTCTAAGTGAAGAACACAACACAATGACAAACCCAATGATCTGTTCATTCATTTCTATGCTTTATCTAAAAATAAAAAATAAAAAACACATAATAAGAGAGTTAAGTTGATTTTCTCTTACTAAATAAAATGTTTTCTTCAAGAAATAGTGTTGAAATTTAGAAATATGCAAGAGGAATGAGCTATGGAGATATGGCTGCTCTAAGGAGTTGAGGGAGTGGAGAAGAAGATGGGGAATAGGGAAAAAAGTAAAAAAAAAAAACTAGGGCTTTTGACCCATACACCATCAACCGATATTTTGGGGATTTTTTGGCCTACGATACCGATACCGGTATCGCAGCAAAAAATCATACCGGTATGGGCCGATACTGGTTCATATTGGCCGATTTTTTGAACCATGGAATAGACAGTAGAACTGCTATATGCTTGGCTAAGGACCCTCAGCTTCATCAGAGGATAAAACACATCAAACGAAAGTGACATTTTATCCGTGAACAAGTAGAAGCAAAAGAAATAACAATAGCTCATGTGCCATCTTTAGAAATGATTGCTGATCCGATAGTCAAACCCTTGGCGCAAGAACTATTCGATATTCATATAAGGCGTATGGGGATGCAATATATGTAATCCTTTTATTCAGTGGGAATGTATTGGACTTATTTTAATAAAAGTTTTTTCTCATTGTTTGTGATTATATGCGTGTTATATTTCTTTCACTCATGTATGTGCATATACTTTACATTGGAAACATACACAATAAGTATGTGTATTAGATGCACATGTGGCACCAAACATGTGAGGTCGTCCACTCGCACAGATAAAGGCTGCTCTTCTTAGTGGATGATAGGATAAGGCGCATGCATTTGTATGATATGCCGATTGGGCCAGTATGGATCTCATTGGTGCGTACAGATGTATGGAACACCGACTCAATATTGTGTGCAGTGGAGTGATGTGGATCAAAAGATTGAATGAGACTTAGCATTAGTCGTCAGACAAATCACACCCTAGCTAGTAAGTCCGATAGCCAGTTTTAAAACCAAGTGTAGTTGTATTTGTGACGACCTACTTGCATAGTGGTGAATCGGTGCAATGTTATCATGGGCTTACTTGTGGAGCTAATGCATTTTCACAATGTGGCGCGTGTCTATGAATATGTATGTTTAAGGACCTACCTACGAGCGACGAGATAATACCCTATAATCCTATTTGTCGTGCGAAAGTTAGTCCTATAGGTGACTCTTGAGCTTGGAGTTGGTTATTGTGTGAATCAGTTCTTGAGGCCCTTGTGCCATTATACCAACCTTTACACTGGAAAGATGAGATCGGTGATGCTACTTTAGTTGCAGATGTGCCACGATGACATAAGAGCTTACGAGTCACTGTGCTAGAAAAGTTGCTTGGTCGATTCCAACCCTCGAAAGTCCATGGGAAGACCCTTTGAAATCACACTCTAGTTTATACGTGCTTGCAATGCTTATCAGTCCGAGCAATATCGAGTGTTTGGAAAATTTAAGGCAACCATTCTTTTTTAATTATATATATATGTATAAATATGTTATTTTATAAAAAGAAATGCATGCAAAGAGATTTTTACTCAATAAGTTGAATAAACATGTATGTGGGTTGAACACGACTCAAGGGTATGAGTCAATGTCCAATCCGGTGTGGTCATACAAGTGTCTGGGGCAGACTGATGTGTCGGTGAGTTGGTGTATTCTAGTCAGATGACGACTTAGTTTACATTCTCTCCATGGATAGGCATCGTGGAAGTCCCACTCTTCAAGTCTATTTTTACTTTGTAGAATTTTATGATGGATATTGGTGATCTAATGGGGTGAATCTTGTTAGGTACGAGCGGGATATGTTGGCATTTGTGATGGGGCCCACTTGTGCTTACATGTGGTCACCCCACTCATAAAGAGACACTCCATAGAAGGAGTCTCATGGTGATAGGGATAAGAATAGCTTGAGTTTTATCTAACTCTCTGTCCTTATCATGTCTCCATTCAAATTCAAATTAAGAGAACTCTCTATCCTTACCATTTATCTATTCGAATTTGAATAGAAATCTTAGAACCCATTAGCCAAAAGGTTATATATAGACATGGGAGATAGTAGTTGGATAATAATCTGAACATATCATCCCCTAACACTAGATCACCCTCTTACTTCCACTCGATCTAAGATGTCGATTATCATCTTCTACATCTACGGTGTCCATCCTTGTCCTTGGATCTTGAAGAGTGAATCGTACATGATTGATCTCTTATAGTCAGTCATGGGTCTCTACAACCGTGCCTAATTCAAGTCGACGCAATCCTTATTGCGTTTGTAGCGGCCAACTCATTCAGATCCGTAATTCTACAACATCTACAACTTTCATAGAGAACATCTCAACAACAAGTTACTTAACAGGCTCTCGGCCTCACAAAAGAATGACATCATGTGTATAGGATGTCCCTAGATATTAACCCCATTTGAGTTGGTCCCATGTAGGATTGAGCATATGAGTACCACTCCTTCCACAGAGGAGTTCTCTAATTGAGACACTCGGTAGGTCTGGACTCTTTCATTCATTATTATTATCATCAAAGCCTTGTCCCAACTATGTTGGGGTTGGCAACATAAATTTTGTTTCTCCATACCGATCTGTCCTGGGTTAAATCCTAAAATAAGTTACACTTCTTCAGATCTATTTTTACTACTTCCATCCGTGTCCTCCTTGGCATACCCCTTCCCTTTGGTGAGCCATAACCTACAAAGCGAAACTTTTCCTTACCAGCATCGTTGCCAGCCTGCGTTAGACATGCCTAAACCATATCAAATCTCAAAATCCATGTTTGAGTTGTTAAAAAATCTTACACTAGCTATCAACCTACCTAACATAACCCTACTCCTTTACCCGGACTTTGGACCAACAATAAAAATTGTCGGTGCTATATGGGCTCTACATTGTGAGTATATAATCATTTTTTTTATTTTAATATACCTCATTTACTTCAAAAAATAGTCATAAATCAAGTTACATTTTTTTGAATGGAATGCGTTTCCAATTTTCAGACTAAATGGCCAAGCTGTCTTTATAAGATCTCCCCATGTGACAAGCAGTGGAGATATTGTGGTTTCTGGGGAGAATTGCCCTCCCTCGTTTGAGTGTTTACTAACTACAACAAATGGTGTGGAAATCTACAATGGGTCCCAACTATAAAAGTCATCCCTTTCAATGGACTGGCCACAAGTTTTATACCAATAGGATTTGGTCCCACCGTAATATTGAGCATATGGCATTCTTAATCATGCGCTCAATCTTATTGTGGGATCAACTCATATTGGTGTAAATTTTAGGGAAAGCGCAATCAAGGGGAAGCTTTGTATTTTGAGCTACTTTGATATTCAATAGGTGGCCTTCACTATATAGTTCTACATCCCTCATAAGAAGCATGAATAAGACATTCAAATGATCCAAACTCTTAACTTCGCGTTATCATACCATTTATACCTTTGAGTTTATCTTTTCATGACTTAGTGAATTGATATAAACGTTGTCCTTTTTAACCACAAGCATCATTGCCCACTAGACAGACAATCACAAGTAACCAATTAACAGATTTTCATTAATCAATAGTTGGTTGATTGGTTCACATGTGACCAAGCAACTATCGGTGCTACTTTAAGTGCGAAAAGAAAGAGAAAACAACTATTTTAGAGTGGTTTGGATATATTATAGTCTATCATTATCATCATGCACGAAAGAATCATTCCAATTGTCATTAAATAAATTTAACTCTCTTTCTCATTTGCATCATTATAGTGGCCCCTATTATTTTCATATTTTAACTGCCCTAATAAAGTTTTGAGAAGTTATGTCTTGGAAAATATTAGAATATTTTCAAATTTAGTATTTTTACATATTATTAGAAAAATAAAAAAATATCTTTTAAAAAATAGTAAATGAATCAATAAATATAAAATGTTATCAATCGACTATTGGTTGGCCTTTGTAAGAAAATCCAAGCTCTAACACTGCATGCGACGACTATTAATATTTTAAAACATTGACAACATGTACATGATTCAACTTTATTTAGAGAAAGGACTTGAATCCTCTAGTTCTGATTGTTAGTTTTATGGACTCAATCCAGTAGATGATATAATAAATTGATTAATTTCTTTATTTATCAGTATATTCATGTTTTCCTTTCATGGGATGAATTATGATTTATTATATACTTGCATACAACCAATACGAATGACATGATGGTTCATGAGATGAACCGGAGTCCACAAGTATATTAGATGTAACACATGTGTATGGATGCGATCCACATACGGGAGAAATGTGTAGTAAATCTTATACTTAAATATCTTCACAACCAATGATGAGACTGGACATCTCATACCGACAAGGTTGCATCACTTTGATCACTATGAGATAGTGTGATTTGTCTCGATCATCAAAATGGAAGATTCTGGATCATAGTGCTGATACATTGGATGTATTTAAGGACCATGAGAAGCACTTTATAAACGTTGTCTTTACTTTAAGGTCTGCTCTCATAATTTCCTAGAAATAGGCTCTCAATCCTGAGACATTGATGAACTCAAGTTTCTATCTATTCATTTGCTTTGAGTCACCAATGAGTGAGGCCAACTGTAGGTCAACACCTCGGTGATTTGGTACGTGGTAGTAGAGCTGTGGGACCATTCAATGGTCAAGATGAAATCTATTTCTAATATCCCCTTGTGCCAATTAATGGATCTATCATTGGTAAGCGCGCACCTATTCCGATTAAGAGTTAATTGAAAATGTACTTATGATCATTATAATTAATTGGGGCTCAAGGATAATAAGATGTGAATCTAGTTTGGAAGATAGGTCCAATTGATCCATGGATATTGATAGAGGGGCCTACTTGTGGTAATGTGGAAGTTTAAGGTCTTCTATGTAATATTCCTAAGACTGGAGTTCAATTGCATTTATATGGTGGAGTTATTTGCAATTAACTATGGGCCCAGATTACACATGAGATGTGGGGTCGGGGTCCCAGTTGGAGCCAGCTTTCTAAGGAATCCCTAGTGGTCCCTAGGCTAGCCCAATTATTAAGATACTAATTCTAGTTGAACTTTAAAAGGAAAGTTACTATTTCTATTTGAAGTGAGACTTCTAATATTGGTAATAGTAAGTTACTAATTTTAATAGAAGTGAGACTTCTAATTATGATGTGGTAAGTTACTAATTATTGTGGAAGTAAGACTTCTATTTTAATTAGTAAAATAAGAGAGACTTACTAATTCTTATAGAAGTGAGACTTCTAATATAAATTAATAAGTGGGGCTTGCAAAATCTATAAATAGAGAGAAAGAGGGCTGGAACTTTTTGATGCTATTCTCATCCTTGAGATTCACGCCCAAGGGGTTATCTAGTCCAAGTGTTGAATGTCCATCCCTATTGTGTGCAAGATTTACACATGGTTTTCTCCTCTCCATCTTCTAGTTCTCCTTCTAGTTCCTCATTTGAGTTCTTAGTAGTTTTCTCTTTGAGATCCCACCATCTTCTTGAGAAAAAGAGTATCTGATACGGGTCATAGCGTGGAAGATCAAGAGGTCTTGGAGATTTCTATTTGATAAGTGAAAGTGTTTCATCATCAAAGAAAGACGCAACTTCTCCATTAGAGCACGACCTAGCTCCAAAGGTATAATCTACTTCCTTGCATGTTATAGATTTTTTATGGTAGCTTGTATGTTGCTGTACTATCTTCTAGATAGAGTTATTTACTGATCTTGATGGCTAAGATTGAGTGTATATATCCTGGATTGGGTTTTGTAGCCTTCTGGATAGTTGATCCCTGCATCAAGTGGGTCAAAATTTTTTAAAACCCATCCTAGAGGTGCACCTATTTCCATCAATTGGTATCAGAGCCTTACCTCATCTCTAATCATGTTAGATCAGTAAACTTGTTCTAATCTTTGCATGAGATGCGAAGATGATATAGCAAGGGCTTTGTGCGGATCAGTTATGATGGTTTTGCTTGGATAATTAGTGAATCCATGTTTGGATAGTCACAAAATGGTTTAATAATGTTGGATGGATGATAAGAAGCCATTGGAACACTTTGGAAGTGATTTGGTGAAGTTTGGACATGAACTAAGAAAATCCAAAATTTTGCCTTCGTCAGTTTGGTCGACCGAGTGCATGCTGGTCGGTCGACCGAAGACACTGCACAGAATATGCAGATTTTTGGATTTTTCAGTGTCGGGTTATTTTCTTAGTCCTATTTTTCCAGCATTGTTTGGCAGCCTATTTATTTGATTTGTATGGTTGTATGAGATACTAACATGAAGGTTATCTTGTCCTCTCCATGTGGCCCATAAGTCTTATTGCTTTCTTTTATGGTTGATGATTTATTTTTGGCAATTTGTAAAGGGCATCATGGCTTCCTTGGTTTTCCGGTTTAGGGCAAGGCATGGTGAATTTCCCTATGAGCCTTTTATTTCCATTAATAGATTACCATGTAAGTCTCATCATAGAGACATAGGAATTTATGTAATTTTCTAAATTTGTAAATTCTGGCGATGTCCGAGACGAAGAAGGAAAGCGAAGTTGGACTCCTAATCAAAGAGTTTGAAGATTACCAAAAGAGTTTTGGAGTTTTCCAAAGAGTTTGAGGAATTCCAAAGTTTTGAAAAGTCTAGAAGTCCAAGAAGTCTATTCCGCTTGGGCCATGTGGAGGAGAAGACTAGTTTCTAATTTTAGCATTTTCTATTTGTGGATGAATGCTTGATTTAGAATGTTTTCCAAATTTGATCCAAACATAGCAAGTTACTAAAATTGGTCAAATCAAATTAATTTTTGGAAAGAGTTCTAATTGGTGTTGATGACCAATGAGATGGATACATTGGTAACACTAATTTAAGAAATTGGACTTTCCTTAAAATAACTTGACTTGGAACCAAGTTGGTCATATCATGAGATGATTTTATGTTCATATTTATATATGTGGGCCCTAATACTGAAAAGATCCTCAATTATAAAATATTAAGTGGGAGCGGGGCATTTAAATTGAGAAATCCCCATCGTTTTCCACCATAGGTCCGTTGTAAGGAAAGTATTAGCCTCGCGTCATCAAGAGAATGGCCGTTCATTCGGAGGGCTTTTACTTGTCTAGTTACTAGATATGGATCTCCTATGGATAGTGTTGTTGAGACGGGGTGGAAGCTTACACCTAGGAGGAGCTGCTCACAACGGTTGTCATGCAATGCTAGTTGGTGGGTCACACTTAACTAAAATAATGATGTAGCATCCCATAGGATTTGCCTCATGTATTTTAGAAACCAAAGCTAATCGGGAGTCATACTATATTTGGTATGAGATACCTAGATGATAATGAATGATGGGGATCATCGATAGTTAGTTTTAATTCCAATTTTGATGAACTTTGATCCGTACCAATCCAAGGACACTCGCACTCCCCTAGGAGGCATGCCCTAAGGGATTGGGATTCTGATGTATTCTGAATTTAGTGGTTATGAGGATTCCCACATGAATTTGGTAGAATACTAAACCTAATGTCATTTATATTCTTTCATTGAATGTATGATTATGTGCTTTAGTTTATACTGCATGAATTTGAATACTTTCAATCCACTTGCGACCATCCTCAACCAGAATAAGTTGATGGGATCCAACTATATAGACTGGAAAAGGAATCTGGATATTGTCTTGACAGCTTTAGGATGCAGATATGTCCTTACCATACCCTCCCTTCCTGAGCCCAAGCCTGATGCTCCACAAGATGTGAAAGACCTTTACACCAAGTGGACCAAAGACAATGAGATGGCCAGATGTTTTATTCAGGCATCCATGTATAGTGTTCTGCAAGATCAACATCAATCCTATAAGCCAGCATACAATATTATATCGAACTTAAAGGAGATGTTTGCAGAATAGGTCAGGCCTGCTAGGCAAGCTGCTATGAAAGTGCCGATAAAGATTAAGATGGCTGAGGGAACCCCAGTACAAAAACATTTGTTAAAAGTGATGTTGGCATTGAATGAGTTAGATGTACCGGGGGCTACGATTGATACTGAATTGCAGATCGATATGATCATTCAATCACTACCGGACTCATTCAAACATTTTGAGATCAATTATAATAAATTAAAAATGACCATACCTGAGCTGTCTCGCCAGCTAGTAGTGTTTGAGGAAATCATGAAGATAATACCAACTGCCCTCATGACAGAAAAGTCATTTGCTAAGTCTAAGCCGAAAGGCAAAGACCGAGATAGCAAGAAGAAATCAGTCATCAAGAGTCCTAAGGTGGAGAATGGTTCTACTATTAGTGTGGCCAAGGCCAAGGATATGGGAGTAAAGGGAAAGTGTAAGGTCTGTGACCTTACTGGGTCAGTTGGGCCCAATATCAGGCCCTGACCCGTTTAATTTATTATTATTATAATTAATTGTATTTTAGATAATTAAGTGGGTTTAGATCATGAGCGAGTTTTTTTAGCATTAGAATAGTGTCTGCGAATTTTCGTGCGATTCCGAGTTCGTTTGATCATAACAAGGGGTAGTTTGTAATTTAAGGAAAATTGAGTGTTTTTCCAAAATATTCCAAACGCCATGAATTTTGGGTTCGTTGGAAAGGTCTCGTCGTTCTGATCATTTTTGTCTCTTGACTCGTCGCGATCCGACGACAAGAAACCTTTCAAGTGGTCCATTCTTTCACCGGACCCACTTAAGGGGTAATTTGGTTTTTTCCTCTCTTTTTTCTTCTTAAACGAAGATTAACCCTAATCTCTTCATTATTCTCTGCAACAAAGAACAACTGCAGCGCCATTTCTTCTTCCTCTTCTCTTTTCAAGCCTGGAACTCTAGCCTGGAGAGATCAACTCCGAGATCCGATCCGCTAGTATTCATTCTATCGATCCCTTCTTTCTTCCGGTACCAAATTGGTTCGCACAACTCATATTTTCATTCATCTTCCTTTCTATTTAGATTAAGTATGATCTTAATTCTTTTCCTTCCTATCTTCCTCTTGTCTTCCTAGATTTCATTTTATCGGGTTAGATCGTGGATTTCCGGGTAGAAAGGTTTCTCCTCAAGTTTTGCCCAATTCCAATCTTCTTCTTGGTTGAGGCAAGTAGATATGCATTTCATAATATTTATGTCTGTATTATTTCATTGATTGATGATATATATTCATGATAGATTTCCCCTTTAATTCCAAGCATGTTGTGATTTTAATTGAAAATTATATGTTAGGTTAGATTTTTGGGAAAAATTGGATTGAAATGGAAAAATATATGATGTTAGGTTGTTTAGATTTGTATATTTGATTGAATGGATGGAATGGAATGAATGGATAGAATGGATTATTGGGGAGAGCAGGAGGCTCTATTTTATGCAGGTTATATAGCCTTTTGGTAGGCTTGGGAATGGAGGAAAACGAAATGGAGAAGGAAGAGTTCAGAAATGGCCCGAATCCGTACGAGTTCCGTACTGTCGATCAGCTCTCGGTTTAGTGTCGGTCAACCGACATCATGGTTTCGGTCAGCCGAGCCTCGTGTCGGTCAGAAAACCAGAGATCCATATTTTGGCCTTTTGAACATCGGTCAGCCGACAACCGTCACGTCGGTCAGCCGACACTGACCTCGGTTCCAAAACAAGAGAGCGAAAATTGGCTTCTATTCCGTCGGTTAGCTCTTGGTTCGTGTCGGTCAACCGAGACCATCACGTCGGTCAACCGACACCAGCATGAGGGTTAGCCGAAATTGGCCATTTTGCATTGTTGTTTCGGACTAAGATTGAAAATTAGGATTTTGGGACTTAGATGCTGGAAACCTCTAACCTACTAACACATGACCATAAATGGGATTGAAATCGAAACACATGACTTGATGTGATTTCGATGGATTATCTAGGTATTCGTGTATTACGCATGGTCTAACCGAATGCGTATGAAATTGTCTCAATAGATGCTTAACATGATTGTACACCAAAAGATTTCCTAGAAGCATCATTGATTCAATTTCCACATGTACTCTGATAGGACATGTCGGATACATGGATGACACCACTTGCCTAGGATTGGATTGTAATTCTTCCTTGACTTGTGACTTGTTATGTTGATATTATTCCTTGAACACTCTCTTGACAGTAAATACTTAACTAATTATGAAGCATAAATTCTTATAGAACTTAGGACTTGGACCTGACTTAGAGTATACTTAGGAATCTGTATCTTGTATTGATAAACATGACTGGCTAGCAATGAAAGGGATTATCACGTGGATCACTTGTCTTGAATGAGATAATCCCTAAGATCTTGTCTTGTACATGGAACTAGCCAGACTTGCTTGTCTTGTTTGTCCTTGTGTCAAAACCACTTTATTATTGTTTGCATATCATGGCCATCTGCAGTTTAGGGGTTTTAATGACGAACCGGTTACTCGGTTGTCGGGGTGGACAGTCGGCTTTGGACGACGTCTATGGTGTGAATAGCTGGGAGCGGGTTAGGACCGTGCTGCTATTCCCAGGACCGGGAGCTAGGATCCTACTGGAGCCGGACTTTGGTATTAGTAGTCCGGATTGGATTGTTACTGGTACTCCGGGAGGTGGCTTTGGACATCCTCGGAGTCTCCCTCTTGTTCTTGTTTTGCATTGCATGGATAGTGGTTATTGTTAGATGGTTGCTAGGATTCCTGTTATTGTTTCTATGGATTATTAATCTTGCTTTATGCCTAACTTCGCTTATCTTGTATTCGGATAATCATGTACTTGTCATTATTCCACATTTGATGCATGTCATATTTATTATGCATTGCTTATCTATTGCTCAACATGTCGTTGACTCTGTTTCTTGGTGTGCAGACACCTCAGGTGAGTACTACTACAAGGAGCAGGCCGGTGAGGAGATCCCAGAGGATCTCCAACCAGCAGAGGAGGCACGAGAGTGGCGTGCCGATGACGTAGAGTAGCGTCATCACTTCCTGGCACGAGAGAGATACATTGGGATTCATTTATATTTATTCTTTTATTATTTCTCTCGTTGGACCTTTTACTTTTTGACTTCAGTTCTTTTAATTGGCCTTGTTTATTTTTGGCCAACGTAATAACTAACTCTTTGACTAGTTTTGTTTATATTCTTTTATGCAACTTTAATCTAAGAAAGTTATTATTCATTGACTGATATTCCAGGTGCCCAGAGTTCTATGAACTCAATGTTTATTGTATTACATGAGACTTGAAATATTATATCCTCACCGTGGACTTACGATCCGTGGGCCCAAAGGACAAAAAATTTTAATTAGTCCTAAAACTCACTCTCCGGATCCGGTTATTCTTTAATCGAATTCGGGGGACGTGACAGAAAGTGTTTCCACTGTGGTATGACATGACATTAGAAGAGGAATTGTCCACATTTTCTGTCAAACGAAAAGACCTCAGGTATGATTGAGTCACTTGTTTCTGAAGTTAGTTTTTCAACTGGTACTTCAGAATCCTGGTGTGTAGACTCCGGTGCAACTAATCACATATGTAATACGTTGCAGGAGTTTTAGGTAACCATGAGGATTAGTGGCGGGGGAATGATTGTTAACCTGGGATCAGAAGCCAAGGCAGAAGCAGTGTCAGTGGGAGTAGTAACTTAGTTGCTTTCAAATATTAAGTTGATTTTGTTAGATAAATTATATGTACCATTTTAAGACAGAATTTTAATTTCTAGTATGATGAATAAGAGTTATTTTATTACTTTTGGTAATGAAATTGTCTTAAGGAGAAATGGTACTCTTATATATTCTGACAAGGTAATCAATGGCCTTTATTTGTTTAACTCCCACAATGTATGAGATACATGACACTGCAGCTTATAATAGACTATCATTAAAGAGGAAGTCACCTTCATCTTATCCAACAAACTTTGACACCTAAGAGGATAGGTCATATAAGCCTAGACAGGATTGACAGGCTAGTGAAAGATGGTATCTTGCCTTCATTGGTGGTAGAACCAATGCCTGTCTGTGAGTCCTGCCTGGAAGGTAAAATGACCAAAAGACCCTTATTCATCTAAGGGCAGTAGGGCCAAAGATTTATTGGAGTTACTGTATACTGATGTGTATGGACCCATAATATTAGAGCGAGAGATTGATACGAATATTTCATCACTTTCACCGCTGATTACTCAAGATATGGATACATATACTTTATGCACCACAAGTCTGAGACTTTTGAAAAGTTCAAAGAGTTTCGAGCGGAAGCGGAAAAGCATTTAGATAAAAGTATAAATACTCTTCGATGAGATCGAGGAGGAGAATATCTCTCCGCTAATTTTATGGGATACTTATCAGAAAATGGGATTCTATCCCAGTTGTTTGCTTCTGGTTTGCCTCAACGGAACGGAGTAGCAGAAAGAAAGAACCATACTCTTTTAGATATGATCAGGCTTATGATTGAGTTTCTACAAATTACCTATATTTTGGGATATGCAATATATATACTAAACCTCATTTCATCTAAGTCTATACCTGAGACTCCTCTGGAGTTATGGACCGGGCGAAAGCCTAGTCTACAACGTTTTTAGGGTTGTTTGGCACACGTGGTAAAGGTTAAAACGGATTAGTTGGAATCGAAGTCGGAAGTATACACATTTATAAAATATCCTAAAAGGAACTAAAAATTGGTTATTCTATTAATCCCAGAAAGCAGAAAGTGCTTGTCAGCACCAATTCGGTTTTCTGGAGGAAGATTATATAATCAATCGGAAATCTTTAGAAATGGTTATCTTGGAAGAAATTCAAGAGCGATGAATTCCAAATCCAAGAATATTCAAATTTTAAGAAAATTCACCCATACCTGACCCAATAGTTACACCAGTGCCTTGTCGTAGTGGGAGCATTATCAGGACCCTTGACAAGTTCTCGATTTTGGGAGAGTCTTACGAGGCAATCTCGGAAGAACCGGAACAATATCCCTCTAACTATGATAAAGCAGCTAATGACATAGTTTCAGGACGTTGGCTAGATGATATGAAAGCTGAGATTGAGTCTTTGTACTTTAATCAGGTCTGGATACTTGTGGACTTGCCTGCCAATAACAAACCTATTGAGTGTAAGTGAGTCTACAAGAGAAAAAGAGGACCAGATGGAAGAGTTACATCCGGATACTCTTATCCATTGCGGTTCATCTCGATGACGAGATTTGGCAAATGGATGTCAAGACAGCGTCTCACGATGGAAATCTTGAGGAAAACATCTATATGATGCAGCCAGACGGTTTTATAGCTAATAACTGTCGTGACCCCGGATCGGGTCATGAGCCTAATCCGGGATCCAACGAGTGATGCCGCGCCATGTGCATCTCTTTGGCTAATCTGCACACAGAATTAAGAAAACATTTCTCCGTGCACGTGATTTCCCCACAGGATTCTGCGGTGAGGATTGTCCATACATAACATCTCACATATAACATATCAAACATATATTCGAGATTGCGGAAACGTGTAGTAAATCATATTAGTGCTATTTCATTCCATAGACAAGATATCAGAATGAGCAATGATCATTAGCATACTCCCCAAAAGTAAGGTTAAATGTATATACAAAAGATCAGCTGATTAGTTGCCCCAAAATAATGGTCAACAAAGACCAATACATAACAAAAAAATAAACCCAAAAGATGTTATCACAAGCTCCCAAAAAGTGTCGTTCTCAAAGCCTGAACAATGTCTACATGACATCGTCAGCTTGCCACTCTATTACGCGCTGTGGTGCCTCCTCGGGCTCCTCCTCAATGGCAATAATTTTGGGACCTGAGTACCAAAATAAATGGATCAGACACGACGGTCTGGCAGGTGGGTGAAAAGATATGACAATAAAATAAAACAATGATACCTTGCAAGAGTGTAGAAAACCTGTGTATAAATAATGAATTTCATAAAAGACAATGCATCATTTATTAAATAACGACATGAGCGATATAAAGCAATGATGGTACCAAGAATAGAAGACTGTCAAGATGGCAACCACACAAAGCTAAATCATCTCTCACAAAAGCGAAGAGAGCACATACCCTATAGGATCATTGACCTCGATCACACAAGGTGAGGAGGGACAATGATAAAATACTATAATATATATATATACTCTGTGGAACCACGGTAGCGAACCGTGTAAAACTCTACGGATTCCAGACTGCAGCTGACTAAACAGGAGGGGAGGGATCTCCAAGTCGGTGGATCAAACCGACAAGGTTGTCCAAGCTTAGTGGTGCCGACTCATAGGTCAAATGCGAGAAGTCAAATCAGATGCATAAAAACGAAACAGGGTGCCCATAGGCACAAATACACATTCATATCGGGTCTGACATACGCAGGTTAGCAAAAGCTAAATACACTTTCCAATACTTTCGGGACAAGTCAAAATCATAAGATATGATATTTGAAAGGCACAATTAGAAATCGGGTCAAGATAAACATGAATGAATTCCCAATATTCTCTTGGTTAAATGTTGAAGGTCCAAGATTCGAATCAATGTAAATAGGGTCTCGTTTGTCAATTGAATATATATTTGGTACTCCATAAGAATTTGAGACAATCCGGGACCTTATGC
The DNA here is from genome assembly GCA_012931725.1 of Litsea cubeba. Classification (NCBI taxonomy): domain Eukaryota; kingdom Viridiplantae; phylum Streptophyta; class Magnoliopsida; order Laurales; family Lauraceae; genus Litsea; species Litsea cubeba. Next base: position 20,820,983 of record CM022955.1, on the reverse strand, counting down.
ACATTGACAAGTCTAAAAGACCATTAACGAGATTAGAATGATGGTCCTTCTTCCTCACTATAGTCTTACATAATTCTTCGGAAATAATCAATTAAATTCTATGGTTTTGGTCAGCTTTTCGGTTGGCTGTCGGCTAGCCGAAAGGAGCTAGCCGAAAGGCTGACCTCCGGCTGACCGAAATTCTGACCAAGTACAGAAATGAGAAGAAAGTAGCTCTCTGGAATTCGAACCGAAAATATTTTGGTTACCTTTCGGTTAGCCGAAACTCCACAATCAGAATTCGACAAAAACTGTAGCTCTCTGGAATTCGAACCGAAAATATTTCAGTTAGCTTTTCGGTTAGCCGAAATGCCACAATAAGAATTCGACAAAAATTGCAGCTCTCTGGAGTTCGAACCGAAAATATTTCGGTTAGCCGAAATGCTGACCGAAACTGCTACAAGACTGATCTCTGAAGCTGTTTTCAGTCCTCCCTTCCTTCAAACCTTTCTCATTTTTTTAAGGGTCAAATCCCTACACAACATTGAGTTGAGAACTCCACCATTTCTACATTTAAAATTTCCATTCTCAACACTTCAAATCCACCATTCGAATCTCCAAAGCATTCACCCAATACCTCCTTTCCATCCATTCAAATCACGTGGAATCCATTACAACATAAGCCATTCAAATTTAACATAAAACAATGCACATTTGCAAGAGATAGAATGAGATAGAAAGACACATTAATAGGTGCATTTGAAATCAATAGAAGACAAGTCATAACCATGATTTAAGCAAATCAAATCATAAATGAGAAAATTAAGAACATGCATAAATATGATTCTAACATTTAATGAATCATTTCATCCACTTGCCTTAGGTCCAATGCTAATCAAATCACCCCACTAATCACCTCTCCAAGCTAAGAACAACAAATCTACAAAAATCCCAAATACAAGCCCAAAAACAAAAACCAAGCAAAGCAAAACAAAACCTTTCAATAATCGAAATGGAGCTTCTCTAAGACTCAACAAACAAGAACCTAGGAAATGGAAAAGAGCTCTTACCTAGAAGGTCTTCAAATAAGCAAGGCCAGCCCAAGGACGAATTCAAGATCGATGAATCCCCTAAAAAAGGGTACTAAATGAAAGCTTTTGACGAGGTGAACAAGATTAGTGAAGGTCTTCTCTTGATTTGAGCAAGGTTCTTAGGTGTTTTGTGGGGAAGAAAATAAGAAGAAGAAGAAGAACCGGTGGCTGCTGCTGGAGCTTCTGTAAGCACAGTGTTTAGGTTAAGAAATGGAATGAAGAAGATGGGTTCCCTTATATATGAGAGGAGAGTGGGTTCCACAACTTAAAACACTTCTCGGGCTCAAAACATTGATTTTGGGACCTCTAATGACTTCGACGAAGAAGACAAAGTTGTTCGACGAAATATCTAGTTTCCAAAAAATGTATGCTTTGCAAGTTTTGGTGACATTGAAAATCGTATCCAGATTTTGGGAAAAAAGACTGTTTTGCCCCCAAATTGAGAAAAGTTGAGTTTAGGAGTTTCAAACGAGAACGGGTTCAACATGAAAGTTGAAAAGCTAAACAAGACAAGTTAAATGGGATTAAAACATGATTTAAGAATGTCACGCCCCCGGACCGAGGTCCCGCTAAACGAGGCCTTAATCTGGGGACGCGGCGCGACGGGCCGGAAAATTCCGCCCGCACACGCTAGTTTCCCACAGGTTTACGCGGTAAGGATTCACGGAATCCGATCCAATAGTGATGTATAAGACTCACTTTCATACAAAAGAATTTCGCGGAAGCATTGTAGCAAACATAAAAGTCTCTCAAACGGGTATAAAATGAGAACGCAAGAGACTAGCATCAAAAGAGAAACATTTACTGTAGGCCCCAAAGTTAGTTTAACGTTGATACAAAAGTAAAGTTAATCATTAATTACAAATTTTTCCCCAAAAGAAAATAAGCCAACAATGGCCATAACAAAAACCCAAAATGTATATCATGAAATCCCCAAAATGTGATCGCAGCTCCAAGGCAACCCGACGTCTAAACGACGTCATCGGGCCGCCACTCGCCCTCCGCTGGAACTATAGGTTCCGCCTCGAAGTGCGCCTCAACCGCGAGGGGCTCGACATCTGACACCAAACAAAAGAGAGTCAGACACGACGGTCTGGCAAGCAATTACAACAATGATAGGATGAAAATAAAACAAAACATAATAAGTAAGAGCTGCGATGAAATCACGATTAATAACGATGTCGAAGTAAAGATAGAAGGTACATCTCGATGGTTTTACAAATCCAATGTCATGATGAGTAACATAAATAAATGCCATGAGATGAACATCAATGCATAAAACAATGGCAACCCACATACAGCTATATTCTCCTGTTACCGAAGTAACCGGAGCAGACAAACCGTAGCCACTAATCGTGGGACCGGAACGACATAGTCGTTATCAAACAGAACCGTAGCCACTACTCGTGGGACCGGATAATTACCGTTGCCATGGTCGGTACAAACAGAATCCAAACTGCAGCTGGCAAACAAAATAAAGACCCCAAGCCGGATGATCAGTCCGACAAGGTGACCTAAGCCTAGTGGTGCCATTTTAGTGAAAATCCGAAACCTCGAAGAAATGCAATTCTATTTATAAGGTACATTTCCAAAGTCGATAGAGAACTACTCCAAACAAATGCATATGGGCAAAGCCAAGCAAAACAAGTGAGTAGTTTCATCATTTCTAAATTATGGGGGTAACCCACTTCAAAACATTAAAAGAATTGGAGAAAGAACCAAAACAAAAGTCTTTTTGCACAAAAGAATGCATGATGGTTCGGTCGACTAAGCGGGTAGTCTCGATATACATTTGACCCCCTTTATTGTCATTAAGGAAAGTGATTTGGTGCCACCGAAGATCATTGACAATCATAAGGGATTAAGTGTACATTTAGACTTGAGGGGTTTTTCAAGTGACATTGGCCATAGTCCAAGACACTTCTCACCATGAATTCTAGGCTTGAAAAAGGTTGAATGGGCTTCACTTATAGGAGAGAGTTTGGGGCTGAATTGAGCTTGGACCTAGGTCCGAAGTGTACTTGAAATTGCATAGAATAAGTCCTTAAAATAGTAGGTTTAAATCCCTTCTTAATCAGGCCCACAACTGTCCTTCCCCAAGCTCAACAGTCCACTAATCAGGCCCAATTCAGTCCTTAAAGTAGCCCAGGATTCAGGCCACAAAACAGTCCAATGTCAGGTCTTGAAACAGCCCATCAATAGGTCTCAAAATGGTCCAAGAACTGACCTTAAAACAGGCCCAAAGGAGCCCTGAAAACAGGCCCAAAACTGACTGACCCGAGCCCAGACTGAGCTGGGCTCGCTCGAGCGGACCCAGGTCCGCTCGAGCGGACCCAGACAGAAGCTGGGTCGCTCGAGCGGCCCAGTGGTTCGCTCGAGTGGACCCAGACAGTGCCTGGTCCGCTCGAGCGACCCAGTGGGTCGCTCGAGCGGACTGGGCCTACCCAGTCCAGCCCGAGTGCAGAATTCCTCTTTTCCTTTTTGTTTTTCTTCTTCTTTCTTGGTCATTTCAATCCTCTTTCAATCCTTTCTTCCATACACACTTCCACAACATCTTGGGCCTCTTCTCAACCTCCACAAATTATTAAACCATCATCCATAATCATCTAATTAACACAAACTTAACACTTTTAAAAGAATCCAAGTTCTTTTCCATTTCTTTGAACACCCATTTGAACACAATGAAACCAAACTTTGCAAAAAACCAAAATAGAGCAAACTTCCCATGTATGGTAGAACAACAACATAAAATTAAGATAGCTATGATAATGGTCCATTAAATCAAAATAAACCATGAGCTAAAGAAGATTAACACAAAAAGGAAAATCAAGAAATAGAACCAATAAGAGAAATCATCACATAATTGTTGAAATATACTTGCCTCTAGCCAAGATAAGATCAAAATCACTCTTCAAACCAAGCCTTAGAGCCTCAAGCTCCAACTCTACAAAAACCCCAAAAATTTTTCCCAAGAAACCCTAAAATGTCAACATTTGTGAATCCTCAATGAAAACCTTAACAAATGGGTTTAAAGCACTCCAAATGGAGAGGAAAACAAGGATCTTGAGTTTAAAGAACTATTGCTAACCTTGGGGAACCCAAACCAAGAAGAGAGGCTTGAATGAGGGGCTTCTCTTAGCTCAAACTCCTCAAGAATAGTATCTTTGGGAAGCTTGAAGAGGGAGGAAGAGTTTGAGGAGATCAATCCTCCAAGAGTACCTCACCAAGTGAGAGTTTCAGATGAGAGAGAGTGAGAAGGGAGAAGAGGAAAAGCCCTAGCACATAGAGTTGCTGGAATGGAATGAAGAAAGGAGAAGGAAGAATCCCCTTCTTAAGAGACAAGCCATTGTGGGCCCCGATCTTCACAAGCATAGAAATGGTACTTGCGGGCCCCGAACGGAAACGACGAAGAAGACAAAAATGATCGGCGAAATTTCTACTTTCCAAAAAGTATATTTTTGACAATTTCTGGAATTTTCGAAATTTGGGTACAGGTTTTGTGTGAAATGTCAGTTTTGCCCTTTTTCTCGAAAAACGCGATTTCTGATCACAAAATCAAGTTGGCCAAAACATGAAAGTTGATGATCTAAAGGAAATAAGTCAAAATACACATAAATTGGGATTTCACAAGCATCATGAACAAACTCAACAATTTCACACATAATCCACGGGCGCCCCGGCCCGTGTCAAACTTAAGTCAAAGGCTAACAATGGTTAATAAAGCTAATCAAACCTTCTAATCTAGCTTAATAAAATAAGCTAATCGTCCACTAACCCCACTTATCCACTAATCACGGTTAAAACATAATTAAATATTCAAACCTGGGTCGGGGTCTGACATCCTCCACCCCTAAGAATCACATTTGGTCCTCCAAATGATCACTAACCTCTGGGAATAGCTGAGGGTACTTCTTTTGAACTTGCTCACGAAGCTCCCAAGTGGCTTCTTCTGGTCCATGATTCTCCCAACGAATTTTTACCCACTGAATTGTCCTATTCCTCAGTTCTTGCTCTTTAGTGTCAATAATCTCTGCCGGTTTTTCGATGTAGGTGGCATCCTCTCTGACATCCAACGGCTCATGTTGTAGCACGTGCGAAGGGTCTGAAACATACTTTCTTAACATTGACACGTGAAACACGTTGTGCACACCCGACAGTTCTGGAGGCAAAGCTAATCTGTACGCCACTTCCCCGATTCGACTCAAGATCTCATACGGTCCAATAAATCTCTTAGACAATTTGCCTTTCTGCCCAAATCTCAATGTCCCTCTGACCGGAGATACCTTTAAGAATACCTTGTCTCCAACTTGGAATTGGAGATCCTTTCTTCGAACATCGGCATAGCTCTTCTGTCGGCTCCTCGCAATCTTCAATCTCTCATGGATAATTCTGACTTTATCACTTGTTTCCTCAACTAAAGATGGACCATGAAAACTGCGTTCTCCGACTTCTTCCCAACACACGGGGGTTCTACACTTCCTGCCATAAAGCGCTTCAAAAGGGGCCATTCCTATGCTTGAATGGTAACTATTGTTGTAGGCAAATTCACAAAGCGGTAGATTCTCGTCCCACTGATTCTTGAAATCAAGGACACAAGCCCTAAGCATGTCTTCAAGGGTCTGAATGGTCCTTTCCGACTGACCATCCGTCTGCGGGTGGTACGCTGTACTGAATTGAAGCTTCGTTCCCATCGATTCATGCAAGGTCTTCCAAAACCTTGAAACAAATCTACTATCCCGATCTGAAGTGATGGAAACCGGCTGACCATGACGACTAACGATCTCTTTCACAAAAGCTTGCGCTAAAGCCAACATGTGCATCTTTTTACCGGTCTTCAAAGGAATAAAGTGTGCCGACTTCGTTAACCGATCCACTATGATCCAAATGGCATTGTTCCCCTTGCTCGTATTCGGTAAACCTGATACAAAATCCATTGTCAGGTGTTCCCATTTCCACTCTGGGATTTCTAACGGTTGTAAAAGACCAGGTGGCTTCTGATGTTCTGCCTTCACTAATTGACAAGTCATACACCTAGACACAAAGGCTGCTATCTCTCTCTTCATATTGTTCCACCAAAAACGACTCTTCAAATTTTGGTACATCTTCGTACTCCCTGGGTGCACTGAATACCTCGTATTGTGAGCCTCTGCCATAATGTCATCTTTCAAATTGTCTACTTTAGGAACACAAAGTCTGCCACGGAAGTACAAAACTCCATCCAACATCTGAAAATCTGGCCTTTCTGAGATATGCTCCACAATTTTAACCAAGTCTGGATCTTGCATCTGATTGTCCTTAATTTTCTGAATGAAGACTGGCTCGGACACTGTCATATTTGCCAACACAACTCCTTCTCTCAAAGGTTCGAACTCTACTCCCAAATCCTCAAATTGCTGAAAATTGTAAAACCCATGCAAGCTGGCCAAACAAACTGATTTCCTACTCAACGCATCAGCCACTACGTTAACTTTCCCCGGATGATAGATAATCGGAAAATCGTAGTCCTTGATGTACTCCATCCACCTTCTCTGCCTCATATTTAATTCCTTTTGAGAGAATAAGTACTGGAGACTACGGTGATCCGAATGAACTTCAAACTTTTCTCCGTACAAGTAGTGTCTCCACATCTTCAACGCGAAAACTATAGCTGCTAACTCCAAATCGTGCGTTGCATATTTCTTTTCATGTTCCTTCAATTGCCTCGAGCCATATGCAATCACATTTCCATTTTGCATCAACACACAACCGAGTCCTACTCCTGAAGCATCCGTAAAGATAACGAAACCACCACTCCTCGAAGGTAAGGTGAGGACAGGCGCTGAAGTTAACCTCTTTTTCAACTCTTCAAAACTAGCTTCACACTTCTCTGACCATACAAACGGCACATTCTTTCGGGTTAACTTAGTCAACGGTGCTGCAATAGACGAAAAGCCTTGAACAAATCTCCTATAATAACCTGCCAAACCCAGAAAACTTCTAATCTCTGTCACATTTTTTGGTCTCTCCCAATTGATAACTGCTTCAATCTTTGATGGGTCAACTGCTAGCCCTTCTTCAGAAATGATGTGACCAAGAAAAGAGACTTGCTCTAGCCAAAACTCACACTTCCCAAGCTTCGCATACAACTGATTATCTCTCAACAACTGCAAAGAAGTCCTCAAATGCTGCTCATGATCTTCTCTCGACTTGGAATACACTAGAATATCATCAATGAAGACGACGGTGAACTGATCTAGATAGGGTGCAAAAATCTTATTCATGAGAGCCATGAATACCGCTGGTGCATTCGTCAGTCCAAAGGGCATCACCAAAAACTCATAGTGCCCATATCTAGTTCGAAAAGCTGTCTTCGGGATGTCTGATTCTCTAACCCTCAACTGATGGTATCCGGACCTCAAATCTATCTTCGAGAAAAACTTTGCACCTTGCAACTGATCAAACAACTCGTCTATCCTAGGCAAAGGGTACTTGTTCTTAATGGTCACTTGGTTCAACTTCCTATAGTCTATACACATCCTCAAACTTCCATCTTTCTTCTTGACAAAAAGTACTGGGGCTCCCCTATGGGGAAACACTTGGCCTAACAAAGCCTTTATCTAGCAACTCTTGCAACTGCAATTTCAATTCTCCTAACTCCGCTGGAGCCATCCTATAAGGAGCAATGGAAATCGGAGCAGTTCCTGGCACCAACTCTATTGTAAACTCGACTTCTCTGACAGGTGGTAACCCTGGAATCTCTTCTGGAAAAACATCGGGAAACTCACACACTATCGGGATATTCTCCACCCCTAGGGATTGTTCGTCCTTGGAAACAAAAGCAATAAATCCCTCACAACCTGATCTTAACAATTTAGCTGCAGAAAGAGCTGAAATAAACCTAACTGGGGAAATCCTTTTCTCTCCTTGAAACTTCACTCCGGAGGACGACCCATCCAACCTAAACATGATGGTCTTACTATAGCAATCCATGGAGGCATGATGACCCGCTAGCCAATCCATGCCTAGAATAACATCGAAGTCATGCATAACTAAGGTAATGAGATCTGCAGGGAAAATGACTTCTCCTATCTTCACTGGACAGCCAGGGTAAAAAGTACTACACACCACTTGCTTCCCTACTGGAGTAGTAACAGTCAAAACAAACTCTAACTCCCTAACAGGAACACTAATCTTCTTAGCAAACACAAGGGATAAGAAAGAATGGGTAGATCCCGGGTCAAACAACACTTTAGCTTCTACATCACAAATTAGAAGTTTACCTTCCACAACATCACCCGCCGCTTCTGCATCCACTTGATTGATATGATTGAGATGGCCTTGCTGACGAGGTCTATTCTGATTCTGATTTGGCCTCCCAAGCTGTATATTCCTATTTTGCTGCTGTGGACGGGCATTCTGGTTCTGTGGCTGTTGACGGGGCTGCTGGTTCTGCTGCTGCCTCGGTGGATTCTGAACTACTTGTTGATTTTGCCGAGGGGCTTGCCTTGGCGGCTGCTGGGGTGCCCTGTTGCCCTGGTTCCTATTGTTCGGGCAATCCTTCACTTGGTGGTCTGAGCTACCACACTTAAAACATGCACCTGAAAGTCGATAACACTGTTGAGAAGGGTGATTCTTGCCACAATGCTCACACCCGCCTTGAGTTGGAGCATTCTGCTGTTTCTTTTGTTTCTTTCCTTGGTATGATTTCTGCCCACTCTGAAACTGCTGCCTCTTTCTTTGGTTGTCTTTAATAATCTGGTTGTTTATATCCTCGAACCTGTAGGCCCTTTTGATAGCCTCTTGAAAGGTGGTTGGTGGTACCACACCCAAAGCATCTCTCAAAATAATGGGATTGAGCCCATCCATAAACTTAGTGATCTTTTTCTCCTCGGTGTCCACCAACTCTGGAGCGTAGCGAGATAACTTTTCAAACTTGGTAAGATATTCCAGGACAGTCATATCTTCTTGCTTAAGCAACTGGAACTCCGCTGCCTTTTGCTTCTTAATATGTGCTGGGACATATTTCTCACTAAACTGCTGCTTGAAAGTGGCCCAAGCAATCCCATCTGCCATATTCTGATAGCTCTCCTTGACAGTCTTCCACCAAATGTCTGCCAACCCAGTAAACATGGAGGCTGCCAAAAGAACTCGCTGTCTGCCAGTACACACAAAAATGTCGAAGATGTTCTCGGTATGAGCCAACCAATCATCCGCTGCCAAAGGGTCTTCCTGACCCGTAAATTCTTTAGGACCCCTTTTTCTGAACTTCTCAAATAGGACATTAGGGTCTCTGTCCCTATTCTGCACTGCTTCCACATTAGCTACTGGTTCCGGCCTTCTACCCAACACTTCAAGCAGTTGCCTTTGAACTTGAGTCAATTCCTCATCCTTCTTGGCCATTTGTTCTTGAAATCGAGCTTGATTTTCATTGGCTCGCTGCTGTTGTTCAACTAACATTTGCATGAGTTGTTGGAATTGACCCGTTACCGGGTTTTCAATCTCGCTGTCATGATTGCTACCTGATGCATTCGCACCTGCCGGAGGTCGACGTGGAGGCATAGTGCTGCAAAACAACTTGTTAGTACCACAAGATATAATAATAAAGCGTTCCCAATCCCAAATCGATGCTAACTAACGGTAATGCTAACGAATCCTTGCCACGTCCTTATGTTTCTAATCCAATTTTAATTGCCTCAAATATTTCTCGCTCTGATACCAAGCCTGTCACGCCCCCGGACCGAGGTCCCGCTAAACGAGGCCTTAATCCGGGGACGCGGCGCGACGGGCCGAAAAATTCCGCCCGCACACGCTAGTTTCCCACAGGTTTCCGCGGTAAGGATTCACGGAATCCGATCCAATAGTGATGTATAAGACTCACTTTCATACAAAAGAATTTCGCGGAAGCATTGTAGCAAACATAAAAGTCTCTCAAACGGGTATAAATTGAGAACGCAAGAGACTAGCATCAAAAGAGAAACATTTACTGTAGGCCCCAAAGTTAGTTTAACGTTGATACAAAAGTAAAGTTAATCATTAATTACAAATTTTTCCCCAAAAGAAAATAAGCCAACAATGGCCATAACAAAAACCCAAAATGTATATCATGAAATCCCCAAAATGTGATCGCAGCTCCAAGGCAACCCGACGTCTAAACGACGTCATCGGGCCGCCACTCGCCCTCCGCTGGAACTATAGGTTCCGCCTCGAAGTGCGCCTCAACCGCGAGGGGCTCGACATCTGACACCAAACAAAAGAGAGTCAGACACGACGGTCTGGCAAGCAATTACAACAATGATAGGATGAAAGTAAAACAAAACATAATAAGTAAGAGCTGCGATGAAATCACGATTAATAACGATGTCGAAGTAAAGATAGAAGGTAAATCTCGATGGTTTTACAAATCCAATGTCATGATGAGTAACATAAATAAATGCCATGAGATGAACATCAATGCATAAAAATAATGGCAACCCACATACAGCTATATTCTCCTGTTACCGAAGTAACCGGAGCAGACAAACCGTAGCCACTAATCGTGAAACCGGAACGACATAGTCGTTATCAAACAGAACCGTAGCCACTACTCGTGGGACCGGATAATTACCGTTGCCATGGTCGGTACAAACAGAATCCAAACTGCAGCTGGCAAACAAAATAAAGACCCCAAGCCGGATGATCAGTCCGACAAGGTGACCTAAGCCTAGTGGTGCCATTTTAGTGAAAATCCGAAACCTCGAAGAAATGCAATTCTATTTATAAGGTACATTTCCAAAGTCGATAGAGAACTACTCCAAACAAATGCATATGGGCAAAGCCAAGCAAAACAAGTGAGTAGTTTCATCATTTCTAAATTATGGGGGTAACCCACTTCAAAACATTAAAAGAATTGGAGAAAGAACCAAAACAAAAGTCTTTTTGCACAAAAGAATGCATGATGGTTCGGTCGACTAAGCGGGTAGTCTCGATATACATTTGACCCCCTTTATTGTCATTAAGGAAAGTGATTTGGTGCCACCGAAGATCATTGACAATCATAAGGGATTAAGTGTACATTTAGACTTGAGGGGTTTTTCAAGTGACATTGGCCATAGTCCAAGACACTTCTCACCATGAATTCTAGGCTTGAAAAAGGTTGAATGGGCTTCACTTATAGGAGAGAGTTTGGGGCTGAATTGAGCTTGGACCTAGGTCCGAAGTGGACTTGAAATTGCATAGAATAAGTCCTTAAAATAGTAGGTTTAAATCCCTTCTTAATCAGGCCCACAACTGTCCTTCCCCAAGCTCAACAGTCCACTAATCAGGCCCAATTCAGTCCTTAAAGTAGCCCAGGATTCAGGCCACAAAACAGTCCAATGTCAGGTCTTGAAACAGCCCATCAATAGGTCTCAAAATGGTCCAAGAACTGACCTTAAAACAGGCCCAAAGGAGCCCTGAAAACAGGCCCAAAACTGACTGACCCGAGCCCAGACTGAGCTGGGCTCGCTCGAGCGGACCCAGGTCCGCTCGAGCGGACCCAGACAGAAGCTGGGTCGCTCGAGCGGCCCAGTGGTTCGCTCGAGCGGACCCAGACAGTGCCTGGTCCGCTCGAGCGACCCAGTGGGTCGCTCGAGCGGACTGGGCCTGCCCAGTCCAGCCCGAGTGCAGAATTCCTCTTTTCCTTTTTGTTTTTCTTCTTCTTTCTTGGTCATTTCAATCCTCTTTCAATCCTTTCTTCCATACACACTTCCACAACATCTTGGGCCTCTTCTCAACCTCCACAAATTATTAAACCATCATCCATAATCATCTAATTAACACAAACTTAACACTTTTAAAAGAATCCAAGTTCTTTTCCATTTCTTTGAACACCCATTTGAACACAATGAAACCAAACTTTGCAAGAAACCAAAATAGAGCAAACTTCCCATGTATGGTAGAACAACAACATAAAATTAAGATAGCTATGATAATGGTCCATTAAATCAAAATAAACCATGAGCTAAAGAAGATTAACACAAAAAGGAAAATCAAGAAATAGAACCAATAAGAGAAATCATCACATAATTGTTGAAATATACTTGCCTCTAGCCAAGATAAGATCAAAATCACTCTTCAAACCAAGCCTTAGAGCCTCAAGCTCCAACTCTACAAAAACCCCAAAAATTTTTCCCAAGAAACCCTAAAATGTCAACATTTGTGAATCCTCAATGAAAACCTTAACAAATGGGTTTAAAGCACTCCAAATGGAGAGGAAAACAAGGATCTTGAGTTTAAAGAACTATTGCTAACCTTGGGGAACCCAAACCAAGAAGAGAGGCTTGAATGAGGGGCTTCTCTTAGCTCAAACTCCTCAAGAATAGTATCTTTGGGAAGCTTGAAGAGGGAGGAAGAGTTTGAGGAGATCAATCCTCCAAGAGTACCTCACCAAGTGAGAGTTTCAGATGAGAGAGAGTGAGAAGGGAGAAGAGGAAAAGCCCTAGCACATAGAGTTGCTGGAATGGAATGAAGAAAGGAGAAGGAAGAATCCCCTTCTTAAGAGACAAGCCATTGTGGGCCCCGATCTTCACAAGCATAGAAATGGTACTTGCGGGCCCCGAACGGAAACGACGAAGAAGACAAAAATGATCGGAGAAATTTCTACTTTCCAAAAAGTATATTTTTGACAATTTCTGAAATTTTCGAAATTTGGGTACAGGTTTTGTGTGAAATGTCAGTTTTGCCCTTTTTCTCGAAAAACGTGATTTCTGATCACAAAATCAAGTTGGCCAAAACATAAAAGTTGATGATCTAAAGGAAATAAGTCAAAATACACATAAATTGGGATTTCACAAGCATCATGAACAAACTCAACAATTTCACACATAATCCACGGGCGCCCCGGCCCGTGTCAAACTTAAGTCAAAGGCTAACAATGGTTAATAAAGCTAATCAAACCTTCTAATCTAGCTTAATAAAATAAGCTAATCATCCACTAACCCCACTTATCCACTAATCACGGTTAAAACATAATTAAATATTCAAACCTGGGTCGGGGTCTGACAAAGAAAATCAAGAATAACCTCCAAGCTCACGTAAATCCGTAACAAGAACCCCCAAAGGGTCCCACAAATCAAGAAGGCTCTCAAAATTCCCCACAACTATTATAAAAGCTATTCTAACCCAAAACTAAATCAAAATCCACTAAACACACTTATGACTAAGATATAAATTAATTAACACTAATTGAGGTCTCTCGGGTCGGGGTCTTACAATAACCAAGTGCAAAGAGTTTGCAAGCTGCAGAAGTCCATTTATGGATTCAAGCAGGTATCCCGGAACAGGAACATCCGTTTTGACAAGGCAATCAAGCCATTTGATTTTTGTCAGAATCCGATAAGTCATGTGTGTACATGAAAAGTCAAGATGGCATGATAGTTTTTCAGGTATTATATGTCGACGACATCCTTCTCCCATGGAGTGACATAGGGACATCGTCAACAGTAAAAGTTTTGGTTGGCTAAGACTTTTGATAATAAAGGACTTGGGAGAAGCCAGCTACATCCTAGGGATCAATTTTCATTGAGACCGGAATAATAGGATGATAGGCTTATCCCAAGATGCGTATATAGATAAGGTACTGGAACGGTAAGCTATGCTTTGTACTAGACCGGATATCTGTCACGTAGTAGCCCTAGTCAGCAAATATCAGTCTAACCAGATCCTAACCATTGAACTGCTATAAGATATGTTCTCAAATACTTGAGAAGGACTAGAGATCACATGTTGGTTTACAGCATTGATGAGTTGATTCCAGTCGGTTACATAGATACTGACTTCTAGTCAGATCAGGATTCTAGGAAATCAACTTCTGGGTATTTGTTTATGCTGTAGGCGCTTGAGAAGCAGCTACAGAAGCAGCTTGGCTCAAAAGATTCCTAACGGAAATTGGAGTGGTACTTTTGGCAAGACAGCCGCTCATAGTTTACTAGTGATAACAGCAATGCAGTCACTAAGTCCAAGGAACCCAGGAACCAAAAGGTATGTACAGATGAAGTTATACATGGTCAGACAGATTGTGTAGAGAGGTGATGTACGATCACCAAGATAGCCTCTGCAGACAATCTGGGAAATCCCTTTACTAAGCCTTTGACTACCAAAGTCTTTGAGTTATAAGTAGACGGCATGTGCATGAGCTGCAACCCTAACTGGCATTGAGCCCAAGTGGGAGATTGTTAGTTTTATGGACTTAATCAAGTAGATGATATAATAAATTGATTAATTTCTTTATTTATCAGTATATTCATGCTTTCCTTTCATGAGATGAATTGTGATTTATTATATACTTGCACATAACCAATACGAATGACATGATGGTTCATGAGATGAACCGGAGTCCACAAGTATATTAGATGTAACACATGTGTATCGATGAGATTCACAGACGAGAGACATGTATAGTAAATCTTATACTTAAATATCTTCACAACCAGTGATGAGACTGGACATCTCATACTGACAAGGTTACAGCACTTTGACTACTATGAGATAGTGTGATTTGTCTCAATCATCAGAATGGAAGATTCTGGATCATAGTGCTGGTACATTGGATGTATTGAAGGACCATGAGAAGCACCTTATGAACACTGTTTTTACTTTAAGGCCTGCTCTCATAATTCCCTAGCAATAGGCTCTCAATCCTGAGACATTGATGAACTCAAGTTTCTATCTATTCATTTGCTTTGAGTCACCAATGAGTGAGGCCAACTGTAGGTCAACACCTCGGTGATTTGGGTACGTGGTAGTAGAGCTGTGGGACCATTCAATGGTCAAGATGAAATCTATCACTAATATCCCATTGTGCCAATTAATAGATCTATCATTGGTAAGTGCGCACCTATTCCGATTAAGAGTTAATTGGAAAGGTACTTATGATCATTATAATTAATTGGAGCTCAAGGATAATAAGATGTGAATCTATTTTGGAAGATAGGTCCAATTGATCCATGGATATTGATAGAGGGCCTACTTGTGATAATGTGGACGTTTAGGGTCTTCTATGTAATATTCCTAAGACTGGAGTTCAATTGCATTTATATAGTGGAGTTATTTGCAATTAACTGTGGGCTTGGATTACACATGAGAAGTCCCAGTTGGAGCTAGCTTTCTAAGGAATCCCTAGTGGTCCCCACGCTAGCCCAATTATTAAGATACTAATTCTAGTTGAGCTCTAAAAGGAAAATTATTATTTCTATTTGAAGTGAGACTTCTAATATTGGTAATAGTAAGTTACTAATTTTAGTAGAAGTGATAGTTCTATTTTAATTAGAAAGGAATTAGAAAGTTACTAATTATATTTGAAGTGAGACTTCTATTTATGGTATGGTAAGTTACTAATTACTGTGGAAGTAAGACTTCTATTTTAATTAGTAAAAGAAGAGAGACTTACTAATTCTTATAAAAGTAAGACTTCTAATAAAAATTAGTAAGTGGGGCTTGCAAAAGCTATAAATAGAGAGAAAGAGGGCTGAAACTTTTTGATGCTATTCTCATCCTTGGGATTCATGCCCAAGGGTTATCTAGTCCAAGTGCTAGACGTCCATCCCTATTGTGTGCAAGAGTTGCACATGGTTTTCTCCTCTCCCTCTTCTAGTTCTCCTTCTTGTTCCTCCTTTGAGTTCCTAGTAGTTTTCTCTTGGAGATCCCACCATCTTCTTGAGAAAAAGTGAATTTGATACGAGTCATAGCGTGGAAGATCAAGAGGTCTTAGAGATTCCTATTTGATAATTGAAAGTATTTCATCATCAAAGAAAGACGCAATTTCTCCATTAGAGCACAACCGAGCTCCAAATGTATAATCTACTTCCTTGCATGTTGTAGATTTTTTATGGTAGCTTGTTTGTTGCTGTACTATCTTTTAGATAGAGTTATTTACTGATCATGATGGCTGAGATTGAGGGTATACATCATGGATTGGATTTTGTAGCCTTCTGGATAGTTGATTCCTGCATCAAGTAGGTCAAAAGTTTTTGAAACCTATCTTAAAGGCCCACCTATTTTCAACACTGATGTGATATGAATTTATATTATACTACTTAAAATATGATATAATGGTAATGTTTGTGGGTCTCATTATCTTTTTTTTAGCACGTAAATTTTTAAAGAAAAGCCAAAGCACAAATGGACATCAACATAAAAACAAAATGGGCACGCCATCAAGGGACGGATATGAGCATTCGCTCTAGAAAAGACTCGTGCAAAAAAGTCACGGTTTCACGGTTTTGATCATACCTTGCTACTAAATAAGCAGCTCAATTCAAACTTTTCATGACCCTATTAATAAAATATAAGAGAACTTTGGATTAAACCATTTATGAAAAATAAAATAAAATAAATATGTCCATCGCTGTTATTTAATCTGAGACCGTGATGAAATGGAGGGTCAAAATAGACACTTTGCACGTTGTTTTCTAAAATTTCCATTTTAAGGACTAGCTAGATCTGACAATTGAAGACATCTACTGGGACATGACTTTTATATGGATGGCTAAGCTTTCCTCTAAGTGATAGGGTCATGCGCCACGAACTTGGCCACGCGTCTTATTTGAAGAAGTAGTAGTGAACACTATACTACAAAAAGTCAGGATCGAGAGAAAGAGCACTATTCTCATAAAATGTAAGGAGAACTGAATGTATCACACGTGGTAGATACCTTATTGGTGGACACAATTAATAGTTCGACCACAAAAAAGAGGATTGATGGCTGACCCAACTATAAGGATTGAACTCATTGACCATGGTTTACCATTAAATCAAAGAAATTGATTTGATCGTTCCTGGATTTTATATTTACCATCCGTTTTTCATTTCTTTTAATTAGATGGCTAATAAAGTTCAATAAGACATATTTTGATGTCTAATCTTACAAGCTCCTTTGCTCCTACCGGGGCCTATCAAGCAATACCTCCACTCATGCATCTTGAATTCAAACGTCGTCAAAAGTAATGACAAAATTCTCGTTCTTATTGATCTGGGAAAAAAAGGACAAAAGACTGGCTTTGGCCTACTAACCACCAAATACAAGAAAGCCTTGTGATTAAGATTAAATAAATATTTTAATTATTTAGATCTATGGCCACATAATAAACTATCAATAAATAAATGGCAAAGCTTCTATTTCAATTTTGAACTGCCCATCTTGTGGCTTTAGAGGTTGTCTGTTTGCACCATTTTATTGTGTAAACATCAATTATCTAAGAAAAATCTCACAAGGATATGTTGTTCAAGGAAGTTTGTGAATGAATCACATATGTGAATTCTCATATTCATTGGTCAACACACTCATATGGTTGAGTGGTGTTGGCACTTTAGTTTAACACAAGTCTCCAGGGATTGATCCCTAAATCCTTAAGTTAAAGTATCACCATTAGAGCACTAACCCAATACAGAGAAAAGAAAAAAAAATTCACACACTCATATGCTACAACTCAAGTAAAAAGAGTCCTATCCGCATTTATTTCCTAACTGAACTCCCTGTATATTATATATTGAGAAATATTCAAGTGCATCTATCCCTCACCATAGGGTGAGAGACACTCCCTTTTTTTGGAAGTTTCAAGTACAAAAGTGACTTTTCAAGTACATAGAAATACTCCTTCTGTACTTGCTTATATATTTATGAGTTTTTAAAAGAAAAAACCCTTTATACTTGTATACAATGGCGGAGAGACCAAACATTTCATAGTAAGGTATGAGGGCCTCCTGCTTGTTTTCCCTTTTTCTTTCTCCCACTTTTTTTCACTTATTTGAAAATATCGCCTGATGTCAAACATAAATTCCTATAAAAAAAAAAAACTTTCTTTCTTACCTTTTCTATCTGTTTTTAGCTGTTTTGTAGGTTCATCCTCGGAGGTGTTCAATTCTCTATATTTTAGCTTCCATATGTCTTATTCCTTTTTATACATCACCTTCCTTTTTCTCTATTTTAATTGTTTTGAGGCTCTTAAAACAATATAATAACAAAATCTCAATTGACTTTTTTTTTATTTGAATAATATTCCTTTCATGATCTTTAGTATGGAGGAACTCATGAAATTAATGATACATCACCTGTACATCTTACTAATTTTGTTGTTTTGTTTTTCTAAATTTCTACTCACATATATATACATATAATTAGTTATATAAGTTTTTTTACATTCTATCTCGCATGTCCCACAACTTACTATAAAGAAGAATGTAAAACCCAAGGTTGGAAAACTCGTGACTCGGACTCGACTCGTCTCATGAAAAAAAATGACCCGAATAGAGTCAACGCAGAGACTCGGAAGAGTCATGTTTTTTAATAATAATTTTAAAAGTATTTAAAAATGAACCCATTGTTAGTTTTATGGACTCAATCCAGTAGATGATATAATAAATTGATTAATTTTTTTATTTATCTATATATATTTATACTTTCCTTTCATTAGATGAATTGTGATTTATTATATACTTGCACATAACTAATACGAATGAAATGATGGTTCATGAGATGAACCGGAGTCCACAAGTATATTAGATGTAATACATGTGTATGGATGAGATCCACATACAGGAGACATGTGTAACAAATCTTATACTTAAATATCTTCACAACCAGTGATGAGACTGGACATCTCATACTGACAAGGTTGCAGCACTTTGATCACTATGAGAAAGTGTGATTTGTCTCGATCATCAGAATGGAAGATTCTGGATCATAGTGCTGGTACATTGGATGTATTGAAGGACCATGAGAAGCACCTTATGAACACTGTCTTTACTTTAAGGTCTGCTCCCATAATTTCCTAGCAATAGGCTCTCAATCCTGAGACATTGATGAACTCAAGTTTCTATCTATTCATTTGCTTTGAGTCACCAATGAGTGAGGCCAACTGTAGGTCAACACCTCGGTGATTTGGGTACTTGGTAGTAGAGCTGTGGGAACATTCAATGGTCAAGATGGAATCTATCTCTAATATCCCCTTGTGTCAATTAATGGATTTATCATTGGTAAGTGTGCACCCATTCCGATTAAGAGTTAATTGGAAAGGTACCTATGATCATTATAATTAATTGGGGCTCAAGGAAAATAAGATGTGAATTTAGTTTGGAAGACAGGTCCAATTGATCCATGGATATTGATAAAGGGGCCTACTTGTGGTAATGTGGAAGTTTAGGGTCTTCTATGTAATATTCCTAATACTGGACTTCAATTGCATTTATATAGTGGAGTTATTTGCAATTAACTGTGAGCCCGGATTGTACATGAGATGTGGGGTCGCGAGTCCTAGTTGGAGCCAGCTTTCTAAGGAATCCCTAGTGGTCTCCACGTTAGCCCAATTATTAAGATACTAATTCTAGTTGAACTCTCAAAGGAAAGTTATTATTTCTATTTTAAGTGAGACTTCTAATAGTGGTAATAGTAAACTTACTAATTTTAGTAGAAGTGAGACTTTATTTTAAGTGAGACTTCTAATAGTGGTAATAGTAAACTTACTAATTTTAGTAGAAGTGAGACTTCTATTTTAATTAGAAAGGAATTAGAAAGTTACTAATCATATTTGAAGTGAGACTTCTAATTATGATATAGTAAGTTACTAATTATTGTGGAAGTAAGACTTCTATTTTAATTAGTAAAAGAAGAGACTTACTAATTGTTAGAGAAGTGAGACTTCTATTTCAATTAGAAAGAGAAGGAGGCTTTGTGCTATAAATATAGGAGATATAGGGCTGGACTGATTGATGTTATTCCTCCTTGGAATTCACTCCCATAATTCCTTTGTGCAAGTGTTACACGCCCAGTATCATTGTGTGCAAGAGTTGCATATACTTCTTCTCTCTTCCCTCTTCTATTTCTCCTTCTAGTTCCTCCTTTGAGTTCCTAGTAGTTTTCTCTTGGAGATCCCACCATCTTCTTGAGAAAAAGAGAATCTAATACGGGTCATAGCGTGGAAGATCAAAAGGTCTTGGAGATCTTAATTGATCAGTGAAAGAGTTTCATCATTAAAGAAAGACGCAACTTCTCCATTAGAGCACAACCGAGCTCCAAAGGTATAATTTACTTCCTTGCATGTCGTAGATTTATTTGATGCTTGTTAGTTGCTATTTCTATCTTCTAGATAGAGTTATTTACTGATCATGATGTCTGGGATTGAGGGCACTGTCACGCCCCGAAACCGGGCCCTGCAGTGATCCGACCTCGGGGTGCGAAATTTTGGGATAAATTTGAAACTTTTTTGTTATAGTTCCCAAGATCCGCGTGAATGAGGATAATCACATTCCAACACAATCAGAGTATATTTTTCGCGGAAGCTAAACATGGTGTTACGACCCGGAATCCGTGGCCATCGGGTTCCGTGTCGCACGCAACCAATTCCATAAAGCCATCATATAAGCAGACTGGCATAAATCATACATCAGAGCACACTGAGCTGGTAGTAACAGACTAATTAATTCCCACATGTTCAGATTACAATTAACAAGTGTCTTAATTACAAACCCAATAAAAAGGCTAATAAAGCCCTACAACAATATCCAACTAGACAGAATACTACCCTCAAAGATTGATACGAACTCCGGTGCCAAACTTGACATCTAGATGATATCAATGGGCAGCCTCTCACGTCAGACCGGCGGTCCCACCGCCTCCTCTGATCAGACACCTAAAAACAAAAAGAGCGGAATCTGGCACCAAACAAATAAGGGTCAGACACGACGGTCTGGCAAGCGAATAAACAAATAATATGAAAGCAAAGCACACTCGTAAAGCCTGATGAAATCATCGAAAAATCGAATAAATAGGCTAAACAATAATGACAATAAAGCATGCTAAAATGATCGAAAGACCGAACATAAATATCGAAACAAGTAAAAGAACAATATCAGATGTACGAATATCTCGAAAGATAGTAGCCCGCAAAAAGCATTTAATGGTTGGAAATACCTTTCAAATCCTGAATAAAAGCGACAATATGATAAACGATCGATATCGTAAACATTAACTAAATCAAAACATAAAGAGTATAACCCACAAGAATCCTAAAACAAAGTAATATCCAGATAAAACACTGGCAACCACACATAGCTAAATTCTCCTATTACCGAAGTAACAAGAGCACACAGAGCGTAGCCACTGAACGTGGTACTAGAAATAGGATCAGAACCGTAGCCATACAAATGGGACCGGCAGATTAGAAATCAGAGCCGTAGCCATACAAATGGGACCGGCAGATAAAACCGTTGCCATGGTCGGTACAGACAGAATCCAAGCTGCAGCTGGCGGACAAATTAAAGATCCCAAGCCGGGTGATCAGCCCGACAAGGTGACCCAAGCCTAGTGGTGCCTTTAGTTTTCAAACTCAAACCGATACAAATCTAACATAATACTAATCCCTTTGGCTCAGGGGCTCACACCACATAGCTCTGGCCCCGTCTTGCCTCGGGGTTTTATTTTCGAAGTCATAGCCTCTTTGGCTCATGGGCTCACACCACATAGCTCTGGCCCCGTCTTGCCTCGAGGTTTTTATTTTCAAATACTAGTGTTGTCAAAACAATAGTCTTATCGAAGAAATCCCGAATGTGACGAACATACTCCAATCTCTTTTCAAATCGAATCGGAGAAAACATACGAATATCTCTGGTAAACCGTTCAAATACGCATCAAGGTGATTTGTATAAAATCATACGGTCAATCCTTTCGAACGTGGAAAACCACATGATTTTATAACAAATCATCGATGCTATTTAAATTAGTTCACCAAAGAAAACAAATACAAATACAAATACAAATACATTTTTCTGACTTGAAATGGAATGGACAGTGGAGAATGACTTAATGACTTACCAAGGAACCATCTCAATGCACATTTAACCTTTAAACATTAATTAATAAAAAGTGCGTTTGATGCCAATGAAAATCCATAATATTTAAATGATAAAGTGCGCATTAAGACTCGAACGGTTCCCGGGTAATTTCACATACACTCGTTCTCACATCATTCCCATTTCACAAATTTCCAAGTAATACAAGTAGTCCAAAATCTCTTTAAAACAGGCCCATAGCTGGCCTTAATCCGAGTCCAAAATAATCCTTAATAACAATCCAAAAACCAACCTTAACCAAGCCCGCAGAACAAGTTTTAAAACGGTCCAAAACAAATCCTTGAATGGTCCAAGGAACAAGTTTTAAAACAAGCCCAAACTAAACCTTTAATGGCCCACAAAATGAGTTATGAAGCAACCCAAAACTGACCATGAAACAGCCCCACCAACAGGTTTTAAAACAGCCCCAAAACCAAACTTAAATGGCCCACAAACATACTTTAAAACAGCCCCAAAACTAAACATTTATTGGCCCACAAAACAAACTTTAAAAACAGCCCAAGACTAACCTGAACCAGGCCCACAAAACAGATTTTAAACACAGTCCGAAATTAACCTGAACAGGCCCACAAAATAATTTTTAAAACAGCCCAAAATTGATCCTTAACCAAGCCCACGAAACAAGTTTCAAATCAGTCCAATATCAGGCCCTAAGATGACCCAATAGCAGATTTGTAATGGCTCAAAAACTGACTTGAAACAGGTCCAAGGAAGCCCCAACAATCCGGCCCACAAAGCAGTCCAAACTCGGGCCCAAACCAGCCCCTGACTGAGCTGGGCCTCGCTCGAGCGAACCAGGTCCGCTCGAGCGGAGCCCAGACAGTGTCTGGGTCGCTCGAGCGGACTGGGCCTGCCCAGTCCAGCTCGGCAGTCATCTTCCTTCTCTTTTTTTTTTCTTTTCCAATTTTTTTGAGATCTTTTCCATTCCCAATCTTTCACACAATTTTCCTAGATCCTTTGGGCCCTTCCTTGACCTTCCAAACTCATCAAATCACCATTCCATATCAACCCAATTAACCAAACAATCACTTTTTAAAACAAAGTTTCTCCCCATTTCTTTGAATCCAACTCTTAACACAAGGAAATCAAATTTTCTACATGACCAAGATGAAAGCAACTTCCAACACATTGTAAGACCATACATAAATGGAAATCCACACAACATTGGTTCATTTAATCAAAGTAAAACCATAAATCAAAGAAGATTAGCACATAAGAAGAAAAATTCATGAAATGGAACTAAATAAGAGAATCATCATACTAATTGTAGAATCTACTTGCCTTAGACAAGAGAAGATGTAAAACACTCCATGAAAGTCCTCTTATGGCCTCAAGCTCCACAATTACAAAACCCCCAAAATAGCTCAAAAGAAACCCTAGAAATCCAATCCATTGTAAATCTCCATGAAAACCCATTGCATAAATGACAAAACCCTTCAAAATGGTTTGGAAAGCCAAGATTTGGAGAAAGAAATCCATTGCTCACCTTATAAAAGCTCAAACCAAGAAGAAATGCATGGAAAGGTGGTCTCTCCTAGCCCAAATCTCTTGCAAAAGACATCTATGGAAAGCTTGGAGAGAGGAGAAGAAAATGGGAAGCTCAAATCTCCATTTAGCATCAAAGAAGAAGGGATACATGAGGAGAGAGAAAGGGGGCTGGGAGAAACCCTAACCCCTCTCTTGTTGCAGGAAATGAGAGAATGGGGAAGAGAAGAAGAGCCCCATGGCTTTATAAAGACTAAATGGGCTGGGCCCCATGGGCCCCAAACTTACAAGGGTCAAAACTAGCAATTGTGGGTCCCGAACGAAAACGACGAAGAAGACAAAAATGATCAGCGAAAATTCTACTTTCCAAAAAGTACATTTTCCCCCTTTTCTGAAATTTTTGAAATTCATGGACAGATTTAGTGAAAATGTCATTTTTGCCCATTTTTCTCGAAAAACGTGATTTCTGAGTATCAAATCAAAATGATCAAAACATGAAAGTTGTTAAACTTCATAAAATAAGTCAAAATACACCAAATTCAGAATTTTTAGAAATCAAAAGTAATTTCTCATAAAAATACATATCATAAAGACCGGGTCAAACCAAAGTCAACGGTCTTCAAGGCTATGGAAAAATCCAATCAAACTCGAAAACAAGGTCAAACTGAATCAAATCTCGCTTAAAAAGTTAAACCACGATTAAAACAATACTAAACAAAAGAACTGGGGTCGGGATCTTACATCCTCCCCCCCTTAGAACCCATTTGGTCCTCCAAATGGCTTAAACCAAATCAAAATCAAAAACCCAAAAGACAAACGAAAACACTGACACCCTATGCTAGACCTTGGTAACTGAGAGACTCTCTGATCAAACCCGACGTTGAGATGCACGGTCAACCACATCCTGATTCGGTTGAAGGCTTCACACTGTTTCACAAATTCTGTTGGCCCCTTGCATGCATCATCTGTCTTCTCTCGTGAGCAATAAACTGATCGAGTTAACTGGCTACACAGCTCCCTTGACACATTACAAATCCTCCTCGATTCTGAATTACAAACTTCAAAATTCTATAGATATCATGTCTCTGACTTGGTCTGTTTCAACCCAGATGTCACACTGCCATAAACCAGTTGTCAAACTGCCATAACCTGTTGAGCTGTTCTGTGTCAAAACTTCGCATGGCTTGCCTCTTCATATTTCACTCTTCAAATCTCCTACCCTTGACATGTAAAGTCAACCTTGAAAATCCCATGTGTTCACAACTCCATATTCCAAATCTTTCTGTGCTGTACTCAGAATTCTTGCCCACATCTGATTCTATCTACTTGTTGTTCTTGATATTCTGCTTGATACTGTGTTATCAACAAAACATATCTGCCAATCTGATGTTAATTCCCGAAGAACTGAAACTTTCAATCCCTGTCTTGAATGATGTTTACTCTCTCATAAATCCAACTTTGTCTTCAACTGAACCAGTACACCTCTTGATATCCAACAACCCTTCAATTCACACACTACCAAACTCCAGCCATAAACTATTACAACTCATCCATTCAATGCGAAACAAATCTTAAAATCTTAAACATAAGGACTAAAATAATTACTTAGCTAAATTTCATTACTTTAAAACATAATAGAAACCGAACCTTCAAATTATCAAGTAGAACTTAATAAATAAAGTTTATCAAAGTTTGAACATGAAACAACATTATTCGTTTTGAAACTCATGTTTTCATAACCCAACAAATCCTTGAAATACTCAACGATTTCAAACTAGGATTTCAAAAATAAATTAAATTCATGTAGTATGACCATACCTTAAGTTTTATTGGAAATCCATTTCCAACCCAACATGTATAAAATCTCAAAATCGTCAAGGTTTTGAAATGTAAGTGTCAATATTTAAGAAAATTAAAACAAGAGCGAGATTCTAAGGTCATTGTAGAATAATATCTTAAGAAGATTAAACAGAAATTCAAAACACAAAACCTTATGAAAACAAAAATCATGTGACTCATGAAAAGAGTGTAATGACATAGTTTTATTTCAAAATAAGCCTTAAAGAAGAAAATAAATCCATTGTTTAAACACTACACGGATAAATCATAGACATTAAGGAAAACATAACAAGGATGAAAACAGCACGAAAATCACTCTCACCAAGAAAAGGAACAACACCAAAACTGAAGTATACTCTTGCACCTGCATGTTGTCCAATCCAATACCCTATAAGTCGGTAAAATCCACAAGGTTTCCTCTACTGCCAAAAGTTATCTTGACTACAACTAGCCATCCACTTGGTATCCCTGCTGAACCAACTACACTGGCTACGCTACAAGTTACCGAAATTCTCAACCAAAACTATGACGAGGCTAATTGAATCCGGAAAATCCCTGAGTTTCTAGCACTAGCTTCCAACCTTACTAACTAAGAATTACTTCTCCCTTCATAAAATCAATAGCTGATGTGCCTTTTGTAGTCCTTCATCTTGGAAAGATGGTCTGAGTTCACCCAAAAATCCACATTTACTTACCTTAGTATGCTCCATGATGATCTTCGATTATCAGAGAGGGGATCTTCAACTACTGCTCGAGTTCTACCTTGACTGGCAAATGCACACGTCTTCTCTTATTATCAACAATGAAGATGCTGAAGGCCGAAAGTCTGCTGATGTTCTCCAAAAACAACATACTGAATCCACGAGGTTCTCAGTCTCCGACACAAGCATAGACAAAAGACACTGGACAAGAGTATGGAGATTTTAAATTCTCCACCACTAAGGAGGAAATCTGGTCATCCAAATCTCCCAACAACAAAAACTAAAAGAAAAGACAAGCAAAGTCTACCGAACTGAAAGAAAATCCGACTCAAATCCAAAGAAACAAGGACACGAGAAAACAAATCGACACAATCTAACGAATCCTCACCACACGTCTTAATGTCTCTACAGTATTTTATTTCCTAGAAACTAACCAGCTCTGATACCAAACCTGTCACGCCCCGAAACCGGGCCCTGCAGTGATCCGACCTCGGGGTGCGAAATTTTGGGATAAATTTGAAACTTTTTTGTTATAGTTCCCAAGATCCGCGTGAATGAGGATAATCACATTCCAACACAATCAGAGTATATTTTTCGCGGAAGCTAAACATGGTGTTACGACCCGGAATCCGTGGCCATCGGGTTCCGTGTCGCACGCAACCAATTCCATAAAGCCATCATATAAGCAGACTGGTATAAATCATACATCAGAGCACACTGAGCTGGTAGTAACAGACTAATTAATTCCCACATGTTCAGATTACAATTAACAAGTGTCTTAATTACAAACCCAATAAAAAGGCTAATAAAGCCCTACAACAATATCCAACTAGACAGAATACTACCCTCAAAGATTGATACGAACTCCGGTGCCAAACTTGACATCTAGATGATATCAATGGGCAGCCTCTCACGTCAGACCGGCGGTCCCACCGCCTCCTCTGATCAAACACCTAAAAACAAAAAGAGCGGAATCTGGCACCAAACAAATAAGGGTCAGACACGACGGTCTGGCAAGCGAATAAACAAATAATATGAAAGCAAAGCACACTCGTAAAGCCTGATGAAATCATCGAAAAATCGAATAAATAGGCTAAACAATAATGATAATAAAGCATGCTAAAATGATCGAAAGACCGAACATAAATATCAAAATAAGTAAAAGAACAATATCAGATGTACGAATATCTCGAAAGATAGTAGCCCGCAAAAAGCATTTAATGGTTGGAAATACCTTTCAAATCCTGAATAAAAGCGACAATATGATAAACGATCGATATCGTAAACATTAACTAAATCAAAACATAAAGAGTATAACCCACAAGAATCCTAAAACAAAGTAATATGCAGATAAAACACTGGCAACCACACATAGCTAAATTCTCCTATTACCGAAGTAACAAGAGCACACAGAGCGTAGCCACTGAACGTGGTACTAGAAATAGGATCAGAACCGTAGCCATACAAATGGGACCGGCAGATTAGAAATCAGAGCCGTAGCCATACAAATGGGACCGGCAGATAAAACCGTTGCCATGGTCGGTACAGACAGAATCCAAGCTGCAGCTGGCGGACAAATTAAAGATCCCAAGCCGGGTGATCAGCCCGACAAGGTGACCCAAGCCTAGTGGTGCCTTTAGTTTTCAAACTCAAACCGATACAAATCTAACATAATACTAATCCCTTTGGCTCAGGGGCTCACACCACATAGCTCTGGCCCCGTCTTGCCTCGGGGTTTTATTTTCGAAGTCATAGCCTCTTTGGCTCATGGGCTCACACCACATAGCTCTGGCCCCGTCTTGCCTCGAGGTTTTTATTTTCAAATACTAGTGTTGTCAAAACAATAGTCTTATCGAAGAAATCCCGAATGTGACGAACATACTCCAATCTCTTTTCAAATCGAATCGGAGAAAACATACGAATATCTCTGGTAAACCGTTCAAATACGCATCAAGGTGATTTGTATAAAATCATACGGTCAATCCTTTCGAACGTGGAAAACCACATGATTTTATAACAAATCATCGATGCTATTTAAATTAGTTCACCAAAGAAAACAAATACAAATACAAATACAAATACATTTTTCTGACTTGAAATGGAATGGACAGTGGAGAATGACTTAATGACTTACCAAGGAACCATCTCAATGCACATTTAACCTTTAAACATTAATTAATAAAAAGTGCGTTTGATGCCAATGAAAATCCATAATATTTAAATGATAAAGTGCGCATTAAGACTCGAACGGTTCCCGGGTAATTTCACATACACTCGTTCTCACATCATTCCCATTTCACAAATTTCCAAGTAATACAAGTAGTCCAAAATCTCTTTAAAACAGGCCCATAGCTGGCCTTAATCCGAGTCCAAAATAATCCTTAATAACAATCCAAAAACCAACCTTAACCAAGCCCGCAGAACAAGTTTTAAAACGGTCCAAAACAAATCCTTGAATGGTCCAAGGAACAAGTTTTAAAACAAGCCCAAACTAAATCTTTAATGGCCCACAAAATGAGTTATGAAGCAACCCAAAACTGACCATGAAACAGGCCCACCAACAGGTTTTAAAACAGCCCCAAAACCAAACTTAAATGGCCCACAAACATACTTTAAAACAGCCCCAAAACTAAACATTTATTGGCCCACAAAACAAACTTTAAAAACAGCCCAAGACTAACCTGAACCAGGCCCACAAAATAGATTTTAAACACATTCCGAAATTAACCTGAACAGGCCCACAAAATAATTTTTAAAACAGCCCAAAATTGATCCTTAACCAAGCCCACGAAACAAGTTTCAAATCAATCCAATATCAGGCCCTAAGATGACCCAATAGCAGATTTGTAATGGCTCAAAAACTGACTTGAAACAGGTCCAAGGAAGCCCCAACAATCCAGCCCACAAAGCAGTCCAAACTCGGGCCCAAACCAGCCCCTGACTGAGTTGGGCCTCGCTCGAGCGAACCAGGTCCGCTCGAGCGGAGCCCAGACAGTGTCTGGGTCGCTCGAGCGGCCAGTGGGTCCTCGAGCGAGGGCCAGGCAGAGCCTGGTCCGCTCGAGCGACCCAGTGGGTCGCTCGAGCGGACTGGGCCTGCCCAGTCCAGCTCGGCAGTCATCTTCCTTCTCTTTTTTTTTTCTTTTCCAATTTTTTTGAGATCTTTTCCATTCCCAATCTTTCACACAATTTTCCTAGATCCTTTGGGCCCTTCCTTGACCTTCCAAACTCATCAAATCGCCATTCCATATCAACCCAATTAACCAAACAATCACTTTTTAAAACAAAGTTTCTCCCCATTTCTTTGAATCCAACTCTTAACACAAGGAAATCAAATTTTCTACATGACCAAGATGAAAGCAACTTCCAACACATTGTAAGACCATACATAAATGGAAATCCACACAACATTGGTTCATTTAATCAAAGTAAAACCATAAATCAAAGAAGATTAGCACATAAGAAGAAAAATTCATGAAATGGAACTAAATAAGAGAATCATCATACTAATTGTAGAATCTACTTGCCTTAGACAAGAGAAGATGTAAAACACTCCATGAAAGTCCTCTTATGGCCTCAAGCTCCACAATACAAAACCCCCAAAATAGCTCAAAAGAAACCCTAGAAATCCAATCCATTGTAAATCTCCATGAAAACCCATTGCATAAATGACAAAACCCTTCAAAATGGTTTGGAAAACCAAGATTTGGAGAAAGAAATCCATTGCTCACCTTATAAAAGCTCAAACCAAGAAGAAATGCATGGAAAGGTGGTCTCTCCTAGCCCAAATCTCTTGCAAAAGACATCTATGGAAAGCTTGGAGAGAGGAGAAGAAAATGGGAAGCTCAAATCTCCATTTAGCATCAAAGAAGAAGGGATACATGAGGAGAGAGAAAGGGGGCTGGGAGAAACCCTAACCCCTCTCTTGTTGCAGGAAATGAGAGAATGGGGAAGAGAAGAAGACCCTTATGGCTTTATAAAGACTAAATGGGCTGGGCCCCATGGGCCCCAAACTTACAAGGGTCAAAACTAGCAATTGTGGGTCCCGAACGAAAACGACGAAGAAGACAAAAATGATCAGCGAAAATTCTACTTTCCAAAAAGTACATTTTCCCCCTTTTCTGAAATTTTTGAAATTCATGGACAGATTTAGTGAAAATGTCATTTTTGCCCATTTTCCTCGAAAAACGTGATTTCTGAGTATCAAATCAAAATGATCAAAACATGAAAGTTGTTAAACTTCATAAAATAAGTCAAAATACACCAAATTCAGAATTTTTAGAAATCAAAAGTAATTTCTCATAAAAATACATATCATAAAGACCGGGTCAAACCAAAGTCAACGGTCTTCAAGGCTATGGAAAAATCCAATCAAACTCGAAAACAAGGTCAAACTGAATCAAATCTCGCTTAAAAAGTTAAACCACGATTAAAACAATACTAAACAAAAGAACTGGGGTCGGGATCTTACAGGCACGCATTTTGGATTGGTTTTTGTTGCCTTCTGGATAGATGATCCCTGTATCAAGTGGGTCAAAAGTTTTTGAAACCTTTCCTAGAGGCCCACCT
This sequence comes from Litsea cubeba, assembly GCA_012931725.1. Classification (NCBI taxonomy): domain Eukaryota; kingdom Viridiplantae; phylum Streptophyta; class Magnoliopsida; order Laurales; family Lauraceae; genus Litsea; species Litsea cubeba. The sequence continues at coordinate 20,790,484 of CM022955.1, read as the reverse complement.
ATTTCCAACACCCATTACTTATAAAATATAAAAAAAATGATTTATTTGAATGCATTCATGGTAATCAATTCAAATTAATAAATTTAACTATGCAATAAAACTACTACAATATGGAAAATAAAATAAAAATACATATTGCATGCTACATAATTTGTTATTCCAAATATCAAATGTAATGGATCAAATATAAATTTCAAATTACATACATTTTAGTCATCATTTTTAAATTATTGATTCCAAACCTCATGCATTATTACTTATAAAAAAAACTTTAGTTGTTTAAAATTAGATTTGTTGTAAAATGGTTTGGAATACAAACAATTTATTAAAATGAGATGACTCGACCGAGTCTCCCCTATTTTTGACTCAGTCGTTCGTCAAGATGAGATGACTTAGGAGAGTCAAGAGTCAACTCAGAGAGTTTTCCAACCATAATGCCAAAGGCTTACATCCTTAATTCGTAAATGCAGCCTTTTTTGTTTTAACAAAAAAAAAAAAAATGTTAGTTGCACAATACACATGGGTTGTAGACTGTAGTCGGATCAATCAACTTTGATTGCATAATTTCTAACTTTTGGTCTGATTAGATAATCCTAGCCATTGGGCATGGTTCGATAAAAAATAAATGGTTGCAACAGTGTGAATGTTTTTGTTGCATAGATAATGCTCATTAGATAAACGGATTTAATCATGTGAGAACTGTTCTCATGTATTATATGAGAACTATCATCCCAGCCGTCGAAGCTTGAAAATGGATCCAACGGCTGACGATATTTCTATTTAATGAGGGGTTTTCAAGAGCCTGTCTCCCATTCAGATAATTGATTTTCCTCTTACCTAAGCTTATATGAGATGAGATGAAAGGATGATCACACGTCTCTTGAACACGGCATGCATTTGAAACAAATCTGAGGCTCTGCTTCAATGCAAAAGCGATGCAGACACACAGAGAGATGGGCCGGGTGAGACGAAGATGGTGATGGAGCAGATCTGGGATGAGGCCTTAGGTGAGAGATGGACAGCCCATAAGAGGTGGGTGAGTTGGGTGAAAGAGGGAGAGGGAGGCGGCAGTCGAGATGGAAGAGAACATCTGGTGCGGGAGCAAACGAAGGGAAGAAAACACCTTAGATGATTAGAGACGGTGGTGGAGGCAGTGATGGAAAGATGATCGTTAGCCCCAAGTGCAAGGCCGCGATTGTAGTAATAAATAACTCGGTCAAGTCCGAGGTCGATCCACAGGGAGTAATCACTTAAATAAAACCTGTCATATTTAAAAACTAGTACTAGCCTAATAAAATCTATACAAATCAAGTATCCTACTTGCATGAAATAATTAATTACAAGTCTGAAATATTAATTACAATTAGAAATAAAAATCTTAAACTAAAAACTTAGTCTAATCTAATTACTGCATTCACCATAGGAGTTGTTAGAACAACCAATTTGTAGTGATTATTTAAATACCTAAAAATAAAAATAAAATAAAAGAAAATAAAATCAGAGAATAAAAAGATGGATTTTAATTCTAAAATAATGCAATAGCTACTTTGCTGAATGTTATCAATAAAAACCAAGACCACCGTACCAAGTGTGTACTGTCACTTACACACAAACATTCGATGTTGACCCATTGGTGAAAACCAAGACCCCATGAACTTGATTCATTAAAGAAAGCCCCATTACATGCAAATAGCCATTACAAGATTGTTTGAATTAAAATAATGTTCATCCAAACTTACCCTTAGACACCCGAAACACTAAACGGAGGAGAAGGACTCGCGGTCTAGAACGGCGATCCAATCGTCTCTCATTTTGCGATCTGAAATCCAAGCAAGAGAAGATGATTTATGGCTGGTTTGGTGATGGAGAAACGCTAGCAACGGTGGCAGAGCGACGGCGTAAAAATCCAAGTGGTGGTGTGCCTTTGAGAAGACCTTGGATGAAGTAGTGATGGAAGTAGGGAGAGATGGAGGAAAATAATGAAAAAGGGGAAGATGGGTTGCTAGTCGTCCAAGAGGAATGGGGGATGGTATGATGGAGAGTGGGGACGTTTTTCACTTTTGCAATTGATGGCCAATATATCTTGATGGCTTCTTTTTTTTTCTATGTTTCTTGGCTTGGAACTCAAGTTAGAGTCCGTTTGGGAGACTTCCTCTTCTTTCTTTCTTTTTTCTTTGGGCACACCTAACATACTTACGCTTCCACCTCATTTGAAAATATTGCAATTAAGAATGGGTGTGCAATCTGGAAACCTTCATGCATGGACGTACCACCTCATGCCATTTTTTGAATCTTTCTTTCTTTATCTATTTCCTCTTTTTTCTCCCTAGCCTTTAGGACTCCTTTATCCTCTTGCCTTCTTTGCATTTGATTTGAAATCTTGAATTCTCAAAGAATCTTCTCTCAAAGAGTTAAAGGGCAATGTTGGAAATTCTGCAATAATGTATGCTCCACCTTGGCTAAAATATTATTCCCAAAATTGAAATCCAGATTTGTATTTGCAATGGGAACACATGATGGGCCCTTCCACCTTTGGAGGTGCAAAGCTTGGATAACAAAGTGTTGGACGGCACATCCTTGGGTAATTCTTGGGTTGCAAACTTTAAATCTTGAGGCCTATCTTTTTGGAGATAAGTTTAACAACTTAGTGCTAAAATCTTGCACTCTTTGAATTTGTTTCCAACTTGGATTGATTAGCAAGATCTTCCATTTTTTTTTGAACTCTTCATTGGAAAATTATCCTTGACATGGTCCCACGTTGGACTTGAATTTTAATTTCATTCCAAGTTGCAAAGGAGGTGGGCCATGGTTGTGAGCATGCATCTCCTTAATTTGTTTGAGCTTGGACGTCCTCCATCTTGGCTTAAATAATTCCAAATATGAGATTCAGATCCGGGGCAAAAAGTAAGATATTACATTTTAAATTTATAAGATACCAAAATTAATTATAAATATATAAACATATATTCATGCATATATATAAAAACAGTCAACACATTATCTTCAATCACAGATACAAGTGGTTCAACATCAACAATAAACTATTACAAAGATAAAGCTAAAAAGAATTCATTCAACAAAAGCATAAAAATAAAATCTCACAAAATAATTAAGAATCGTGCAAAAGACCTTACACAAAATATTATTCAAGTGGTAAGGGTAAAGGATATAGGTTAGTATGCAGATGATGGAACCTTGTTGATAAATTCCCTTTCTCAAAGAAAAAAAAATTATTTTATCATTTCTTTCACAGGTTTTTAGGCTGCTTGGAGCTCTAGATGATCAATATCTGAAACTCAGTTTTAATTCTCTCTATCTCATACAAAACAGCTGATTGAACTCAACTTCATGAGAGAGAACCAATTGCCCCAAACCCTAGTTTTGAAACCTTATTCATGAACTAAAGTACATTTGTAAAAACTAAAAAAAAAAAAAAGAACATGTTTGGTCCGTATGCCCATTCGAATTGGGGGTGAGTTCACAGGGACCGCAATTGCTCGAGTCCTAAGGCCAGTACTCTCATTAGATTTTGAAAATCCAACTACAAACCAGGTGCCGAAATCCTAGAAGTCTAACATTAGAGTCCTCTTTAAACTTGATACTGCTATGAGAATCGTATTATAAATGGACAACAATTTAAAAGAACAAAAGAATCCCATAATGAACAATCTCTATCTTCTTTAGATGATTAAGGGTCAGAAATCCCATGGACTCTCCATCCGATCAACGGCTCGACTGAAATGTAGATGGGCCACGAACGCAATCAAGATCACGCATCTCAGATGAACCAAATCGTCCAAAGAAGCTGTGGTGGAACCCACCATCTTTATATTCAAGAAGAGCCTTGGGAGATCTAACCAAAACCCACGGACATATCTTCAAGAAGAGCCTTGGGAGGTTGAGAAAAACCGCACCAGCTACAGCCAAACAACTCATTAAAGTTGCGGCTTTCAGAAATCCCACTTGAAAAATTTTAATATGAGAGAATTTCGATGACCCAGTTGACTTTCTGGGAATCATTTACCAACGGTGAATCGGAAAGAAATCCGACCCTACGAAAAGGCAGCATTATACAAAAATTAAGGGAACGGAACTCAACTCTTAAAAATCAATACTTGCAACTTTAAGAGACCTCGCAATAACGCCAAATTCAATTATAACATTAAACATTCATCACCAAGTATGATGGCAACTTACTGGCGGCAACAAGAGAAGTTTTGTACTTTGCATCCAGCGCCTTTTTGTTCTTAGCTGGAGACTGCAAACCAAGCTCACATAATATCAATGCACATTACAAGTAATGCCAACATTGGGTTGGGGAATTGTACAGTTTAGCAGTCGTTTTAGGGATGATGTGGCATTCAACAAATACGATCAAACGGTGAATTGGGTAACATCCAAACGGGCCCAGAAAATCATAATTGGAGAAGAGGAGCGAATTTAACCTTTTTAGGGGTCTTGGGTTGGGCCTTGCGCTTTCTCTTCTTGGAGTTGCAGTCGCTGTCTTCAGATTCCTCTTCATCGTCATGTTCTTCAGCTAGGAATTAGATGAGGGAGATGGAAAAATTTTTTTTAATAAAGAAACCTAGAAAGAAAAACTACCTAAGTCCGTTTTTAAATTTAAAAAAAGATTCTCAAATTCTTGCAAGTACTAATCTTAGAGAGTTTAATATCTCTAGGGAAAGTTTCCAAACTCAAGTCTATGAAACTGGCCCGACCAGGTAAGCCCCTAGATCGGTGGTGGGGTCGCGATGCGTTGCAAGGGTCCCGCTTAAAAACCACCTTCTAGAACAAGAGACTTGTCTCCCTTATCTAATGGGACAAGACTTGCCTAAACATCGAACCAATCAAGAAAGGCAGTTTGTTCGACTTTCCAAAGAAATAACTAACCTTCTTAAAAAAAATTCCAACAAGTTTTTAAGAGTCCTTTAAAATTTAAAAACAACTGAGTTTCCAATGAAAGTTCTGAAATTTTCAGATTTTGGCAAGTTTTGTAGCCAAAAAGCCGAATTTGCGCTATCTAAGACTTGCCTTTGTGACGGAAAGTTCCATAATTTTTTTTGGAAACTATAAAAACCTAAAAATATGAAAAACAATTAATTTTAACACACCTTAATTAATCCTAACCAGCAAATAAAAAAATTGACCTAAACTAGTCCAAATTAGAACACGTAAACTAGGCAATTTTCCGAAATTGATGTGATTTTTTCAAAAATCAGAAAAAAAAATTTCCAGATCTGAAATAGTTCCAATTTTAACAAAAATCAGAGATTAAAAATCCACTTTTTAATGCAATAGGGCTGGTCCAAACATTCGATGCATGCTACCCTTAGATCTAGAATGATTGCGGAATAGTAAAGGCACACCCATAAAGCAATTAAAAAGATAGGTTGAGAAAAATACCTCGAGCGAAGAAAAACTCCCCGGCAACGGCGCCAAAAACTTGATCGTTAGCCCCAAGTGCAAGGCCGCGATTGTAGTAATAAATAACTCGGTGAAGTCCGAGGTCGATCCACAGGGAGTAATCACTTAAATAAAACCCGGCCTGTCCTATTTGAAAACTAGTACTAGCCTAATAAAATCTATACAAATCAAGTATCCTACTTGCATGAAATAATTAATTACAAGTCTGAAATATTAATTACAATTAGAAATAAAAATCTTAAACTAAAAACTTAGTCTAATCTAATTACTGCATTCACCATAAGAGTTGTTAGAACAACCAATTTGTAGTGATTATTTAAATACCTAAAAATAAAAATAAAATAAAAGAAAATAAAATCAGAGAATAAAAAGATGGATTTTAATTCTAAAATAATGCAATAGCTACTTTGCTGAATGTTATCAATAAAAACCAAGACCACCGTACCAAGTGTGTACTGTCACTTACACACAAACATTCGATGTTGACCCATCGATGAAAACCAAGACCCCATGAACTTGATTCATTAAAGAAAGCCCCATTACATGCAAATAGCCATTACAAGATTGTTTGAATTAAAATAATGTTCATCCAAACTTACCCTTAGACACCCGAAACACTAAACGGAGGAGAAGGACTCGCGGTCTAGAACGGCGATCCAACCGTCTCTCATTTTGCGATCTGAAATCCAAGCAAGAGAAGATGATTTATGGCTGGTTTGGTGATGGAGAAACGCTAGCAACGGTGGCAGAGCGACGGCGTAAAAATCCAAGTGGTGGTGTGCCTTTGAGAAGACCTTGGATGAAGTAGTGATGGAAGTAGGGAGAGATGGAGGAAAATAATGAAAAAGGGGAAGATGGGTTGCTAGTCGTCCAAGAGGAATGGGGGATGGTATGATGGAGAGTGGGGACGTTTTTCACTTTTGCAATTGATGGCCAATATATCTTGATGGCTTCTTTTTTTTTCTATGTTTCTTGGCTTGGAACTCAAGTTAGAGTCCGTTTGGGAGACTTCCTCTTCTTTCTTTCTTTTTTTCTTTGGGCACACCTAACATACTTAGGCTTCCACCTCATTTGAAAATATTGCAATTAAGAATGGGTGTGCAATCTGGAAACCTTCATGCATGGACGTACCACCTCATGCCATTTTTTGAATCTTTCCTTCTTTATCTATTTCCTCTTTTTTCTCCCTAGCCTTTAGGACTCCTTTATCCTCTTGCCTTCTTTGCATTTGATTTGAAATCTTGAATTCTCAAAGAATCTTCTCTCAGAGAGGTAAAGGGCAATGTTGGAAATTCTGCAATAATGTATGCTCCACCTTGGCTAAAATATTATTCCCAAAATTGAAATCCAGATTTGTATTTGCAATGGGAACACATGATGGGCCCTTCCTCCTTTGGAGGTGCAAAGCTTGGATAACAAAGTGTTGGACGGCACATCCTTGGGTAATTCTTGGGTTGCAAACTTTAAATCTTGAGGCCTATCTTTTTGGAGATAAGTTTAACAACTTAGTGCTAAAATCTTGCACTCTTTGAATTTGTTTCCAACTTGGATTGATTAGCAAGATCTTCCATTTTTTTTTGAACTCTTCATTGGAAAATTATCCTTGACATGGTCCCACGTTGGACTTGAATTTTAATTTCATTCCAAGTTGCAAAGGAGGTGGGCCATGGTTGTGAGCATGCATCTCCTTAATTTGTTTGAGCTTGGACGTCCTCCATCTTGGCTTAAATAATTCCAAATATGAGATTCAGATCCGGGGCAAAAAGTAAGATATTACATTTTAAATTTATAAGATACCAAAATTAATTATAAATATATAAACATATATTCATGCATATATATAAAAATAGTCAACACATTATCTTCAATCACAGATACAAGTGGTTCAACATCAACAATAAACTATTACAAAGATAAAGCTAAAAAGAATTCATTCAACAAAAGCATAAAAATAAAATCTCACAAAAATAATTAAGAATCGTGCAAAAGACCTTACACAAAATATTATTCAAGTGGTAAGGGTAAAGGATATAGGTTAGTATGCAGATGATGGAACCTTGTTGATAAATTCCCTTTCTCAAAGAAAAAAAAATTATTTTATCATTTCTTTCACAGGTTTTTAGGCTGCTTGGAGCTCTAGATGATCAATATCTGAAACTCAGTTTTAATTCTCTCTATCTCATACAAAACAGCTGATTGAACTCAACTTCATGAGAGAGAACCAATTGCCCCAAACCCTAGTTTTGAAACCTTATTCATGAACTAAAGTACATTTGTAAAAACTAAAAAAAAAAAAAGAACATGTTTGGTCCGTATGCCCATTCGAATTGGGGGTGGGTTCACAGGGACCGCAATTGCTCGAGTCCTAAGGCCAGTACTCTCATTAGATTTTGAAAATCCAACTACAAACCAGGTGCCGAAATCCTAGAAGTCTAACATTAGAGTCCTCTTTAAACTTGATACTGCTATGAGAATCGTATTATAAATGGACAACAATTTAAAAGAACAAAAGAATCCCATAATGAACAATCTCTATCTTCTTTAGATGATTAAGGGTCAGAAATCCCATGGACTCTCCATCCGATCAACGGCTCGACTGAAATGTAGATGGGCCACGAACGCAATCAAGATCACGCATCTCAGATGAACCAAATCGTCCAAAGAAGCTGTGGTGGAACCCACCATCTTTATATTCAAGAAGAGCCTTGGGAGGTCTAACCAAAACCCACGGACATATCTTCAAGAAGAGCCTTGGGAGGTTGAGAAAAACCGCACCAGCTACAGCCAAACAACTCATTTAAGTTGCAGCTTTCAGAAATCCCACTTGAAAATTTTTAATATGAGAGAATTTCGATGACCCAGTTGACTTTCTGGGAATCATTTACCAACGGTGAATCGGAAAGAAATCCGACCCTACGAAAAGGCAGCATTATACAAAAATTAAGGGAACGGAACTCAACTCTTAAAAATCAATACTTGCAACTTTAAGAGACCTCGCAATAACGCCAAATTCAGTTATAACATTAAACATTCATCACCAAGTATGATGGCAACTTACTGGCGGCAACAGGAGAAGTTTTGTACTTTGCATCCAGCGCCTTTTTGTTCTTAGCTGGAGACTGCAAACCAAGCTCACATAATATCAATGCACATTACAAGTAATGCCAACATTGGGTTGGGGAATTGTACAGTTTAGCAGTCGTTTTAGGGATAATGTGGCATTCAACAAATACGATCAAACGGTGAATTGGGTAACATCCAAACGGGCCCAGAAAATCATAATTGGAGAAGAGGAGCGAATTTAACCTTTTTAGGGGTCTTGGGTTGGGCCTTGCGCTTTCTCTTCTTAGAGTTGCAGTCGCTGTCTTCAGATTCCTCTTCATCGTCATGTTCTTCAGCTAGGAATTAGATGAGGGAGATGGCGATGGTGCACTGGGCGTGAGATGATGGAGGGATTGGTAATGCAAATCAGAGATTTTTTTAGGAGATGAGGGAGACGGAGATGGTGCAGTGGACGTGAGATGATGGAGGGATATAATTTGGTAATGCAAATGAGAGATTTTTTAGGAGATAAAGATAAATCATGGATTGATGGATCTTATCTCTTAATGAAGAGAAATCTCTTATCTCTTAATGAAGAGAGATCTGACCCTGATCCACCGTCGGTTAAGGTCAAATCATCTCATGTTTTCTTTGGCATTTATCTGAAAGGAGAGAAGTTTAAGGGGTGAGGTGGCACCCCCACAGCCCACCTCCCCCTTTGCTTTAATATATATAATTGGAATACATGATGGGCCCCACTTGTGTGTGCAATCTTCTCTTGGATGTCATCTTTAATTCTTCAATTGATTTCTCTCTCTCGCGGGTCCCAATTTATGAAATTCCCTACAAAAATAAAAGCAAGGATTAAAGAATACTCTAATCATATAGGTAGGGAATGATGCAATATGCGGGTCGACCCAATTCACACTAAATGGATGCTTAAAATGTCACCATTTTATTTTTAAAAAAAAATTTCTTTAATTAAATCAATGGTGCAAAGAAAATTCATCATTTTATGTGGGAACAAAAAGTTATGAGGAATTTTATGACTTCCAATGCCAACAATATAGAAATTCATGATTGTATGTAAAAATGCAATTTTTCAATAAATTTTGACTTGAATTTGAACTTTGATGCTCAAAACATAAAATCATGATTTTCCTACTAAAACAGTGCATGATTCGAAGAATAAGTCCTTAATTATTCTAAAATGATGATGAAATTATGTATTTTTAGGGACTTATCAAGAGACGGTGTTGGGAAAGGGGGGAAAACTTCCAGCTTCTCTGCTATTCTTCGATTGGAAGAAGGAAACTTTAAAAAAATGGGTAGGCCATTTCTCTGCTTGTCTTCGATGGAGATGAAGACTGAGACTCTTCCCTGTAGCCTCTTCGTTTCTTCGCTGGGAATAGGGAATGGGAGACGGGCTCTTGAAAAATGTAACACCCCGACTCGCCTTAATCTCGTTTTAGAGTTAACTAATTTAGATTAATTGCTTAATGGATGTTTGGTTGTGATTGGACTTGATTAGGTAGAATTAGTGGGGTTTGACCATTTACTAGGTAGATTATGACTTTTGGAGTGTTTTGGATTTTTGTGTGTACTTAGAAATTTTTGGGTTTTTAATGCATTGCATAGAGCATTTTATGAGCCTCAACTTTCATGTCTTGACCCATCAAATTCGGATCCATGTAGGCCTATTCCCAGCCCATTCATTAGCTCCAAGCCCTTTCTTGCAATTTCAGTCCATTTTGTGGACTTGCATGCAAGTGCAGGATAAAATTGGGATAAAACCCATTTCAGCTATTCTTCTTTTCCTCTTCTTCTTCCTTCATTTCCAGCTGAGAGTTCCTCTCTACTCTTCTTCTTCATTTCTTTCTTCCTCATCTCAAGCAACAATCCAAGGATCCTTGCATGTGAGTCTTGGTGGAGGCATCTTCATCTCCCTATTCATCTTCTCCAAGCTTCCATTCTCTCTAAAAGTGCTTCATTTCCTCCATTGGTAAGTCTCATCTTCCATTTCCTTTCTCTTGCTTCATATTAGTGTAAGAATGTCCTAAATTCGTGCATACATTATCTTCTTCCCCATTCATTTCATTCATTTTCATTTTCACCATTTTTAGGGCATTTGAGCTTTCATATTTGGGGATTTTCGAGTTTAACAAGGATTAGGTGTGAGAGCTAGCTTTCAAGCACCAAGGCAAGTTAAATATGTACATTGATATGCATGTTTCCTTGTTTGATTCATGAATGTATGAAATCATGTGTAGAAACCCTTCTTCTTGCTCAAAAAATGGATTTTTGTGGATGATTTTTCTTGTTAATGTATATGGGTTTATTGATGGTTTTGATGAGCATTTTGGAAGCTCAAGGATACCCATTGGTAGTGGTTCAAACCTGGAATGAATGCCTTGAATGGCTTGAGAGAAATCAAGAAGTTTCAGATTTTCGGAACCTAGGATTTGACAGTTCGCTCGAGCGAGCGTGAGTGAACGCTCGAGCGAAGGGCTTTCTGGGAGAGTTCGCTCGAGCGAACTCTTGGTCCGGTCGAGCGAACAGCTCTCTGTCTGGGGTCCGCTCGAGCGACCATTTGGACGCTCAAGCGAACCTGATACTTGCAGTATGCAGATTTTCCAACGACCATAACTTTTTAACCGTAAGTCCGTTTTTGGAGATCTACATACCGTTGGAAAGCTCATGATGTGTAGAACCCAACAAAAAGTGATTTTATTTGATTTGAGCCTTGGAACAGATTATATGTTGGATTTTACATAATTGTGACAAATGGACGTTTCCATGAGCCGGACATTGGACCGTAGCTTGTTCTAGTTGATTGGCCTGATAGATGGACCTGTAGGATGTGCACCCTGAACTTTTATCATGACCGATGGTTTGTTGAATTGTGGATATGGGTTGAGCAATCATAACCACAAAAGGGGCATTGTGTTCTTCGGATTGTAACCGTGCCAAATGTGTCCTATTAAGGGATTCGACATCCAAATTATGTAACGCCAAGGGGTCCTTCTAGCCCGATAATGTCGAACTCTTAATACTACCCTGAGTTGGACGGTGAAGACCACATGTGTTCCCAAGACCGTAGGCTTGGCTTGAATTACATCTTGACTCCGTATATGATCCGTATGTACATGCATTGCATTTCGTTTCCAGTATTCTAGTATGACTTGATCATGCTTCTGTCCAGTTATGTATTTTCTGTTACACATGTGTCATGCTACATTTATTTCTGGCTTTGTTCAGTATATTTCAGTAAGTTCCGATTTGTTACCTATATGATATGTCCTGTATATGTCCTGTATCTGATTTACACTGTCCTACACCTGCTCCGTTGTTGGTATATTGCACTCTATGAGTCGGCACCACTTAGCTTCGACCCTATCTAAGTCGGACCCGGCTAAGTGTGGGTTTAGTAAACTTCTGGCCCTCTGCAGATGGGAATATATTCTGAGGGTTTACCGGCACCCTAGGTCTACGATGGAGAATTCTGGGTACCTCTGTCTCCTAGTAGCACCACCCTGTCCTGTCCTGATATTCTGCTCTCATTTTATTTCATGTTATATGATTAACTTGAGAGAATATAGCTTATGTGGATGTGCCAACTAGTTTGTTAATATGTTTATCTGTTATCTATGATTCGTATGTCTCATGTTAATTCAGGCACTGATATGCCTAGTGATCATCCCTTGATCTCTTATGATTTATACCTGTCTGACTATTCATTTGATACATGTTATATGGACTGTATATGTTTGTCTTGCTTAGCTTAGTCTAATGGTGCTACACTTGGCGTTACAGGTGAATACATCGACGCCATTGCCCCGGAGATCCTTGAGGAAGAGGAATCTCTCCATAACGTAGCAGAGTGGACTCCCGATGATGTTTTCTAGACATCCGTACGAGGAGATTGGACGTTAAATGACCCACTGACCGTGGCTAGGATTGCCACATATTTTGTAGAAACTTATAAACTTGTTAGCTTAACTTTTGGGATTGTAAACTTTAACTTAACTAACTTACTTCTTCTCTTTTATCTCTACCTCTTGAACTTGAATCTTTAAATCTATGCTCATGGACCCTTATGCTCTATATCTTGATGATCGTGGTATGTTAATTGGATATCTATTTGACAGATTTATACAGGTATATTGAGAAATATAAACCTCACACGTGATATCTTGTGGGTAAATTCCGTACGTGGGGACTAGAGTCAATGAGTTTGACTCGAATTTCCACGCGGGCGTGTGTCGCGCCTCGGGATGTGTGAAATCTCGGGCTCGGGGCGTGACAAAAACCCCTCATTAAATGGAAATATCGTTAGTCGTTGGATCCATTTCCATGCTTCGACAGCTGGGATGATAGTTCTCATATAATGCATGAGAACAGTTCTCACATAAATAAATCCGTTAGATAAATATATAAGTTTGTCATAGACAACTTTAACATTTGTTGGGTTTTCGTACATTTGATTCTTTGTATACTAGCAAAACCCCGTGCATAACCACGAAACCACCAAATGCACAGACTGATATAAATTATTTTTAATAAATTTATTAATTAGTAAACTTCTGAGTCCTTTTTTTTTGTTGCTAATTTGATCTTTATGTTTTTTTTTTCCAAATGTTGAATTGATTAAGAAAGATCAAATGATCATAGACCTAACAAATTGACCTGGGACCAAGATAAATGGGGTCCATCATCTCTATTCTAACCGTTCATAAAATCATATGATGCGGGCTGTGACCCATTAATTGATTGATAAAGATCAAATGACCAAATGATCATAGACCTCTAATTGACCAAACCTAACCTACTTAAGTGGGACCCCCAAGATGAATGAGGTCCACCATCTCCATTCTAACCGTTCATAAAACCATATGATGCGAGATGGGACCCATGAATTGATTTAAAAAGATCAAATGATCGTAGACCTAACAAATTGACCTAATATATTTAAGTGGGACCCAGATGAATAGGGTCCATTATCTTTATTCTAACCATCTATAAAATCAAATGATGCCGGCCGGGACCCATTAATTGATTGATAAAGATCAAATGATCATAAACCTTTCAAATTGACCAAACCTAACCTATTTAAGTGGGACCCCAAGATGAATGGGGTCCACCATCTATATTTTATCCGTCCAAAAAATCATATGATGCGGGCTGAGACACATGAATTGCTTGATAAAGATCAAAGGATCAAATGATCATAGACCTCACAAATTGACCAAACCTAACCTATTTAAGTGGAACCCCCCAGATGAATGGGGTCCACCATCTCTATTCTAACCGTCCATAAAACCATTTTATGCGGGATGAGACCCATGAATTGATTAAGAAAGATCAAAGGACCAAATGATCGTAGACCTAACAAATTGACCAAATTTTTTAAGTGGACCCGGATGAATGGGGTCCACCATCTCCATTCTAACCGTTCATAAAACCATATGATGTGGGCTGGGACCCATGAATTGATTGATAAAGATCAAATGATCATAGACCTCACAAATTGACCAAACCTAACCTATTTAAGTGGGACCAAGATGAATGGGGTCCACCATCTATATTCTAACCGTCCATAAAACCATATGATGCGAGCTGGAACTCATTAATTGATTGATAAAGATCAAATGATCATAGACCTCACAAATTGACCAAATCTAACCTATTTAAGTGAAGCCCCCAAGATAAATGGGGTCCACCAACTATATTCTAACTGTCTATAAAATCATATGATACGGGCTGGGACCCATGAATTGCTTGATAAAGATCAAATGATCATAGACCTCACAAATTGACCAAACCTAACCTTAAGTGGAACCCACGGAACCACCAATGCACAGACTGATATGAATTATTTTTAATAAATTTATTAATTAGTAAACTTGTGAGTCCTTTTTTTATTGCTAATTTGACTTTATGTTTTTTTTTCCAAATGTTTTATTCTTTAGGTGAGGCATGAATTGATTAAAAAAGATCAAATGATCATAGAACTAATAAATTGACCTAATATATTTAAGTGGGACCCGGATGAATGGGGTCCACCATCTCCATTCTAACCGCTCATAAAACCATATGATGCGTCTGGGACCCATGAACTGATTGATAAAGATCAAATGATCATAGACCTCACAAATTGACCAAACCTAACCTATTTAAGTGGGACCAAAATGAATGGGGTCCACCATCTATATTCTAACCTTCCATAAAACCATATGATGCGGGCTGGGACCCATTAATTGATTGATAAAGATCAAATGATCATAGACATCACAAATTGAGCAAAACTAACCTATTTAAGTGGAGCCCCCAAGATGAATGGGGTCCACCAACTATATTCTAACCGTCCATAAAACCATATGATACGGGATGGGACCCATGAATTGCTTGATAAGTATCAAATGATTATAGACATCACAAATTGACCAAACCTAACCTATTTAAGTGGAACCCCCAGATGAATGGGGTCCACCATCTCTATTCTAACCGTCCATAAAACCGTATTATACGGGATGGGACCCATGAATTGATTAAGAAAGATCAAAGGATCAAATGATCGTAGACCTAACAAATTGACCAAATATTTTTAAGTGGGACCCAGATAAATGGGGTCCACCATCTTTATTCTAACTGTCCATAAAATCAAATGATGCGGGCCGGGACCCATGAATTGATTGATAAAGAGCAAATGATCATAGACCTCTCAAATTGACCAAACCTAACCTATTTAAGTGGGACCCCCAAGATGAATGGGGTCCACCATCTATATTCTAACCGTCCATGAAACAATATGATGAGGGCTGTGACCCATGAATTGCTTGATAAAGATCAAAGGATCAAATGATTATAGACCTCACAAATTGACCAAACCTAACCTATTTAAGTGGAACCCCCCAGATGAATGGGGTCCACCATCTCTATTCTAACCGTCCATAAAACCATATTATGCGGGATGGGACCTATGAATTGATTTAAAAAGATCAAAGGATCAAATGATCGTAGACCTAACAAATTGACCAAATATTTTTAAGTGGGACCAGATAAATGGGGTCCCTATCTTTATTCTAACCGTCCATAAAATCAAATGATGCGGGCCGGGACCCATGAATTGATTGATAAAGATCAAATGATCATAGACCTTTCAGATTGACCAAACCTAACCTATTTAAGTGGGATCCCCAAGATGAATGGGGTCCACCATCTATATTCTAACCGTCCATTAAACAATATGATGCGGGCTGGGACTCATGAATTGCTTGATAAAGATCAAAGGATTAAATGATCATAGACCTCACAAATTGACCAAACATAACCTATTTAAGTGGAACCCCCCAGATGAATGGGGTCCACCATCTCTATTCTAGTCGTCCATAAAACCATATTATGCGGGATGAGACCCATGAATTGATTAAGAAAGATCAAATGATCGTAGTCCTAACAAATTGACCAAATATTTTTAAGTGAGATCCAGATGAATGGGGTCCACCATCATTGAGAGATTTTAGGATAATTATTATTGGTAATAGGGAACTCATTGAGAGAGTTTAGGATAATTCAAATATTAATCAAGCAATTTCTATTTTGGTTGGTAATAGGGATCTCATTGAGAGATTTTAGGATAATTATTATTGGTAATAGGGATCTCATTGAGAGACTTTAGGATAATTCAAATTCTAATCAAGCAATTTCTATTTTCTAGCAGAATACGATTTTAGGCTGGCTGCTGCCACGTGTCCCTCTTCAAGACATGCCAGGTGTCCTCCTCCAAGAATTCTCATGAAGTATACATCCCTTTAGTAATATAGATGAGTTAACAGAAAGTCGGATTTAACATTTGATTCTTTGTCATGATGCCTTTCAGTTAAAGGCGAAAACTGGGCCGGACCGCCTAGGCACAACACGACCCAGTGTCTAAAAAATCGTGTATGGCCTGGCCTGGCTTGTTGACCATTTAACGGGGCTGACCATGCTCAGCACGACCAAAAAGATGGGCCGTCCTGGGCCAGGAAGCCCCGGGCAATGGCACGGCCCAGTCTTTAGTCGTGCCATGTTGGTCAAGGTGCCCGGGATGAGGCAGGATCCATATATATATAATTTAACTTTTTCTAGAAATAAAATATAGAACTTATAATAAATAAATATTTATTATTCATTTGTAAATTAAAATCAATGTTTGTACATTTATTTTAAGAGTTTCAACTTTACTTCACTTTAAGAATCCCTAAAAGCCCATAAATTCTATTTCAATTTATATAAAATAACTTCAAAATAATTTAGAAGAGGCATGTGGGCAGCCTAGCCCAGCTAGGGCACAGCCCAGCACGGCGCGGAAAATTCTGTGCCTTGTTCGGTATTGGGACGAGCCTCAGCTGGCCCAGGCACGGCTGGGCCGCCACATAACCCGGTTTTCACCCCTACTTCCAGCTGGGTGTACCAAAGCAACGGTGTTTTTAGGGAAATCTTCAAAAAAGTCCTTAACTTTTGGGTGATTTCAAAAAAAGGGTCAAAAGAATTCAATATTTCAAAAACATATGAAAATTTTTAAATTTAATTTCAATCAGGTCCAATCCGACAATCTATACCCACCGCTGGCAACTTTGTATTAACAAAAACGCAAAAGGGACAATAGTGCCCTTAGTGAGTAGTATGTAGGTAAAAAGGAAGTTTTCAAAACAATCCTAAACTTTTTAGGTGGTTTTCTAAAAAGGACCAAGGAATTGAATATTTCAAAAAGGTATGAAAGTTTTCGAGACTTCTTTCAATTAGGTCCTGTTAAGAGATCTCCTTCCGCTGTTAGCAGGTTTTTTCTTTTAAATTCAAAACGAAAAAAATTCATTTGATTTCATTCCTTCTCCAAAATGTCGGACCAACTATAAGATCACTTTGGGTTGTTCCAAGTCACTATAACACAATACATTAATTGTAGTGAAATTTACATTAATAATTAGAGTGCCCAAATATTGGATTTATCATGACATAAAAATGAAATTAACTTGACTAGGTTAATAATTTGATTGCCCAACTAAAAGGTTTAGGACTGTTTTGAAAAATTTATTTTTACCTACTTACTACTCACTAAGGGCACTTTTGTCCTTTTGAATTTTTATTTATACAAAATTACCTGTAGTGGGTATGGATTGCCGGATTGGACTAGAGTGAAAAAAGTCTTGCAAACTTTCATACATTTTTGAAATATTGAATTCTTTTAACCCTTTTTTGAAAATCATGCAAAAGTTAAGGGCTTTTTTAAAAATTTCCCGTGTTTTTAATGAAAAGACCTCAACGAGGAGAAATTCTAAACTCACCCACCTCTTTTGCTGAGCACCCCCACATTTTTTTTTTTTTTAAATTACACATGACAAAAATACCACTCTTCTTCTCCTTCCTTCTCTTTCCCTCCGCCGGCGGCACCCCCCACCTCCTCCCTTGTTGCACCTAGAGCTCGACACTTGCGACTGGCTATTTCGCCGCCGCCGGCAGCCAAATTCGTCCTCCTCCTCATTTGGGTCACCGTTATTCTCATCGTCCGTGAAGTCGCGGTCAAACGAAGAGTCCCCAGAAGGGTGGATGAGTGCAAGAACCACAAAATTCTTCCGTAGCGCCTGCATTCTGTTGCCGACATTCGAGACATGGCGGCAGCGCGGGCAGGAAAGGTTGGTGTCGGGTGAAGCCGAGAACATGCAGGAGAGGCACTCCTTGCAGAATCCGTGGCTGCATTGGAGGAGGAGAGGAGCCCTCTCTTCCTCATCGTATCGCATCCAGGGGCTTCGGCGGCGGGAGAGAGACAGAGAGTGGGAGAGAAAAAAGGGGAGAGGGAGAGGGAGAAGCAGGGGTCGGAGGGATTTTGGGCAGGGGCCGGCGGCGGGCGAGAGGGAGGGGGGAGAGAGGAAGATAAAGGAAAAGGAAAAGAGAAGGGGGGGGCTGCTGCCAGCGGCAGGCGAGAAAGATAGAAAAAGGGAGAGGGATCGGCGGCGGGGTTGGACGGATGTGGCCAAAGCAGGAACAGGGAAGGAGAGAGGGAGAGGAGAGGAGAGGAAAAGATGAGGGTATTTTAGGTATTTTTAAAAAGATGGGTGGGCTTAGCAAAAGAAGTGGGTGGTTTAGAATTTCTCCCCAACGAGATGTTGGCATACGCCACCAAGCGAGGGGCAACACCAGCTAAACATAACTACTTGAGCTGATGAATGAAAGAGGAATTCAGATCAAGGTCTTTTAATAAACCAAATGGCCCACCCCATCATCTGCAATTGCCTCTCTCTTCAAACCCCACTATTTTGCCAAAAACCACATACAACAACTTACACTTTTGTCCATCCAGAACCAAAATTCAAATCAGTTTCCACCAAATTTAGCAAAACCCCAGATGGAGAAATTTCTTTTCCAAGAACTCCAGTTACCCAACTTCCCCAAATCCCTTCCAAGATTCACGCATCATCCTACTCCTCCCTCATTCAATCCTGTATCGATTCCAACGCCTTCGATTTGGGCAAATCCGTCCATGCCCAAATGCTCTCCGATGAGAATTTTCGGCCAGGCACCTTCCTCCAAACCAAAATCCTCATGCTCTATGTCCGTTCCGGTGATCCAAATGATATGAGCATTGCACGCCAACTGTTCGATGAAATTCCTGAAAGGAACTCGACTTCTTGGAACACCATGATTCTCTGTTATGCGAGCAAGGAAGATCATGCAGAAGTGTTGGAGATTTTTTCCCAGATGCATATGTCAGGGATTCGACCGAATAAGTTCACTTTCCCTAGTGTGGTCAAGGCCTGTGTTGCCAGGGGAGATAAGTGTGGAGTTAAGCAGGTCCATGGTTTGATTATTAAGAATGATTTGGACTGTAATTTAGTTGTGGGTGGTGCTTTGGTTGACGGGTATGTGTGCTTTGGCTCGATGAATGATGCAGTTAATGCATTTGGTGAGATTGATGGAAAGAACACAGTTGCTTGGAATGCAGTTATTGGTGGATATGTGAGGTTGATGAGGTATGAGGATGCTTGGCGAGCTTTTTGGAGGATAAGGACGTGCCTCGGTTTGAGCCCTGATGAGTTCACTTTTGCCACGGTGACAAGGGTCTGTGCCGCTTTGAGATCACTAGATAGAGGGAAGCAAGTGCATGCCCAATTGGTCAGCAATGGATTTGAGAGCAGTGTTTTCGTGGGTAACTCTCTGATTGACATGTATGCAAAATGTGGAGATAATAGGAATTGTTTGCTGGTTTTTAATTCTATGAAAGAAAAGGATCAAGTGACATGGAATTCAGTGATTTCTAGCCAAGCACAACTCGGGCTGTTTGAAAATGCTGTCGTATTGTTTAAACTAATGCTCAAATCAGGCTATAAGAGTAACCACTTTAATTTAGGTAGTATTCTCAAGGCTAGTGCTTGTTCGGCTGATAGTGAAATGGGTCGACAAGTGCACAGTTACTTGATCAGGAATCTGCTCGAGACAGATGTTGTTTTGGGTAGTGCTCTGGTAGATATGTACTCAAAGAGTGGCTGCATAGAAGAAGCTCGCAGAACTTTTGACAGGCTAGATGAGAGGAATGAGGTTTCTTGGAATGCACTGCTTGCAGGTTATGTACTAGAGGGGCAAGTAGAAGAAGCTCTTGAACATTTCCGTCAAATGAGATTGTCAAATGCCCAACCTGATCAATACACATTTACAAGCCTTTTAACTTTGTCTGCTGATCAAGGGAATGAAGATCAAGGAAAGAAAATCCATGCCCATATAATTCGAACTATAGCTAGACAAAATATAATCCTAGAAACTGAGTTGGTTCACATATACGCTAAATGTGGGAATTTAGACTACGCTCAACAAATTTTTGATAGGATGCGAGAAAGAAATGCCTACTCGTGGAATTCATTAATTGTGGGATGCGAGCAAAATGGTGAAGCAGAGAAGGCACTGGAACTCTTCCATCAAATGCAGCTCTTAGGAATAAAACCTGATCAGTTTTCTCTAGATAGTGCACTTTCCGCATGTGGAAGTCTCTCTGATGGCAAGAAAGGGAAGCAAATTCATTGTTACATACTAAGAAATGCGCTTGAAAAAGATCCAGTTTTAAAGTGTACTCTTGTGGATATGTACTCGAAGTGTGGTCTCATTGATCAAGCATTGAAGACTTATGACCGAATGAACGAAAAGGATGTCATACTTCACAATATAATGATTTTTGCGTATTTAAGTTGTAATAAAATTGATGATGCAAGGCATATATTTGATCAGATGGAAGAAAGGAGCACAGTCTCATGGAATTCCATGCTTACAGGATATGCAAAAGGTGGCTTGTTTGATGAAATGGCGAGACTCTTCCAAAGAATGCTAGAAGAAAGCAATGAACTCGATGGCCTGACCTATCTCCCCATGTTAGAATTTTGCGCAAGCATACCAGCTCCTTCTGAAGGAAAACAATTGCATGCTTCTCTGATCAAGAGAGGATATACTCATAGTTCAGTTGTGTTGGATAGTGCATTGGTCGATATGTATGCAAAAGGTGGTGACATTGAAGAAGCAAGGAGATTATTCGATAGGATGAGTCACAGAAACGTCATAACTTGGAATGCAATGATTGCTGGCTATGCAAAGCATGGTGACGGAGCAGAAGTCCTTGCACTATTTGATCAAATGAAAGAGGAAGATATATACCCGAATGACATCACCTTTCTTTCTGTTCTTTCTGCTTGTAGCCACATAGGACTGATAGAAGAAGGCCTTGGAATCTTCATATCCATGATAGAAGAGCATGGCATTGAGCCGAGAGTGGAGCATTACACTTGCATGGTTGATCTTCTTGGCCGGGCTGGGCACCTAGATGATGCGAAGGAAGTCATAGAAAGGATGCCTATTGAACCAGATGTATCAACTTGGGGAGCACTATTAGGAGCTTGCAGAGTTCATCAAAATGTTTATTTAGGGAGGCTTGCTGCTGAACAACTGTTTGATTTAGATCCAAAAAATCCTGGACCCTATGTTCTGATGTCTAACATTTATGCTGCAGCAGGGAGGTGGAAAGAGGCCAACGAGGTAAGAAATTCAATGAAATCAGCCGGTGTGACGAAGGATCCAGGAATCAGCTGGATTGAAATCGACAATGAGATCCAGAGATTTCATGCCGGCGACCGAGCACATCCCAAAACAGATGAGATTTATGCCACCTTGAAGAATTTATCATTTCGAATGAAGGGGCTAGGATATATTCCAAATGCCAGCTTTGTTCTGCGCAACGTCAAGGACCAGGAGGAATACTTGCTTCAGCACAGTGAAAGATTAGCAATTTCTTTAGGGCTCATCTGTTTGCCTGAGAATGCCACAGTCCGTATTTTCAAAAATCTCCGCATTTGTGGGGACTGTCATACTGTGATAAAGCTCATTTCCAAGATTACACACCGCAGGATCATTGTCAGAGACACCAAGAGATTCCACCATTTTGAAGATGGATTGTGTTCTTGTGGTGATTATTGGTAGATGTAAGCTGTCTGATCCGATGGTGAATGAAAACAACATACGTCGGACATGATGCAGCATAAAGGATCGTCAATATGGTGCATGGCCAAAGAATCTTCAATAACAGGCAGCACATCGAGCACCGGAACAGAAAGCAATTTAGAATTGATATATTGAAGAAGACATGGAGAAACTTGAACTAGTTTTCTGAACATGGGAAAAGGTTAGTGGAAGCATCCCGGTTTTAACATAAATATTTTAAATTGTCATCTTCGCTCAAGGTTTAGTCTACTGAATGGCATCACCCCTACAAGTTTCCTTCTTTTTACACTTTAAAAGTGAATATAAGCCATCCAATTGGAGGACTAGCTTGTATGAGCTGTAGCTCGAAAAGCAAACAACCAGCCCAGCCTACTTCATGATGGCCAAGAGAAGAAGTGTTCTCGGAAAGGAAAAAAATGTGTCAACAGATCTAACTGTTTTGATGCAGTTGTTGCCTTGTTGGGAAACAACTGGGAACTTATAATTTTCTAGTAATTATGGGCATATTTGTAATAGAAAACTTTGCTGAGAAGGGTTTTTCTGTAATTGCTGAAAATAGCGACGAATATAAATAGAAGTATTAGGGCTGGTCATTATTAGGAGGGTTCAACCACCTATCCCCATGATTCTGTCCAAACTCTTCTCTTAAAATCCTGATCTTCTTCTCGTTTAATCTTTTAGATTTCTTTCTCTTTCTTTTACTTGGGACACATTTGTGTAGCGGTCACAGAAATGGATGTCTTTAGACTTTTGCTTCTTTTTTTTTGCAGAATGCCATGTCTTCTCTAATATCATTCCCCGTCCACCCCCAAATCAGAATTGCTTTTCTGCGGATTTGAAGAAAATCAAGGCAAAATGGTACTTTTTCGTCACAGAAAAATGCCAGCACAAAATGATGGAAATGGATTTCATGGAAAATTCCATTCCTCTTGTGCGCAAAATGTGTGAGACAAATGTGCCCTTGATTTTCTTGTGGATAATTCCAACTTGGTATCAAGTGAAGATCGAAGTTTAAACTACGATAAGGATTTGGTTTCTTTCTTTGTATTTTCCTTTGTTCTCAATTCCTCTTCCTTTCCCTTTCTAATTTTTCTATGTTCCTTAAAAATTTTGTCACTACAAAAACATACCCCAATTTCAACTCACAAAAGTCCGTCAAACTCTTGAATTCTGTGTCCCAAGTTACCCCAGTCTGTACCTAACCACAAATCATAAGTTTATCCTTAAAATACCCTTCAAATTGAGTGCAAAATCTTGCAAAAAATTGGGCCTCAACCTCAGTTTGGAAAATCCCATTTTTGTCCAAATTCTGCATAGAAAGAGTCCGGATCTGGTGAGGCTTTACACCATGCCCATGTGCATGGCAGGCTGTGTGCGGTGAGGTGGTGGACCGTGATTGGTCCACCCATGGTCACAGTGGGTCAAATCTCTCAATGGATCCAAATGCAATGCAAAAACTACAAACTTGTAGATCCTTACTCTAGAGAAACTTATTTCATTGTTACAGCAAGTGTCTACACAAATCTGCGTCAATCTATGTATGCCTCATCCACTTACATGTATTTGCCGCTCTTGTAAGCATGTTAAAGTGAGTCTAATTTTCCCTCTATTTCTCTATTTCTATAAAATGGATAGAGGTTTGAAAAAATAGAGTGCTTGGCACCACCTTTCAGTCTCTACATATTTTAGAGAAGTAGAGGCAATGGCTCTACTTTCCACAGCCCCCTTGATGAGGTAATTATGTGGATTATGTGGGCTCCTTACATAAGATCCAAAGCGTGAGATCTCTTTGGAAGGCTGAGCACTTCCATATGGTCAATTTTCATGGCCTAATACCTTGTCAATCTCAAGAAATATGTGGAAAAACTCTCAACCAATGATATAAAACTGTCTATCTAGCATAGACCCTTGCAATACCAAACACCTCCTTTTATTTTAGCGTCTTTTTTCTATGCCTCTTTTTGTATAGGTCTATATTGAATGGTCTTTAAGAAATAGACTAGTGGTCCCAAACATGGCCTAAATTTGCCTAGAGCGGATCTGTTTTTTATTAGTCAGGCGTGTACTTCATTGTCTTCAGCTATTTATTTCATTGAATATCTGTGCAACAAAAACTGGCAACATATGAAGGATGTTCTTATTGGATGTGCCTGAGGCCTGTATTCATCCTGTTTTGGTGTGGGTTTGATTTGTTATTAGAGGGCAGGCCATCTGGAGTTGATATGAAGTGGACTGTCCCCAAGTCCAACTTATGCAGTGGAGTGAATTGCACCTTATAGCAGAAAGAAAAAAGTAGGACATTAATTGAAATGGTTTAAGTCTATGTTAATAGGATTAGGTAGTCTTGAAAACTTGTGCGGAAAAACCTTACTTATAGCTTGTTACATTTTAAATAGAATATTGCATCCTAAAATTAATAGAACACCTTTGAGATATGGGAATGGAGGAAGCCCAACTAAAAATATTTTAAGGCTTGGGGTTGTCTAGCCCTTGTCAGGATCAATTAGACCCCACTCATTCTCATAGGAATGTGTATTTATAGAATATGCACTAGATAGTGCTGCATTCAGATTCCTCAAACTAGAAGGCTTATGTCTAGTTGAATTAAGACATGCATATTTTTTTGAAGATGTTTTCTTTCTTAAATTAGGATCACATTAGAACCTTCTTCGTCTAAAAGAGTTTTAAGCATTCCTGAAGAATTGGAATCTCAACCTAGGATTAAGAAACTTAGGAGTTAGGAAAGCCACAAGTTTTGATCCCGGCTTTGAAACCTATCTTAGTAGAAAAGGATCCCACTGTTATGGAGGCCATGGCTGCCTCTAATGCTCTTTTTTGGAAGGAAGCATTAAATGATTAAATTGATATGTATTAGCTAATAATAACAATTGGGAATTAGATTATTTACTTTCAAGTACTAAACTTTTAGGTTGTAAATGAGTCTGTTTAAAAAAAAGAAACTAGACCTGTTGGATCAATAGAGAAATACAAGGCTAGGCTAGTAGCTAAAATCTTTATATAAAAGGAGGGGATAGACTTTTTTGATACATACTCAACAAGGTCGAGATTAGTTCTTTGAGAATCTTAATAGCTATAGTCGTAATCCATAATCTAGCATTTCATCAAATGGATGTTATTAAAACGACCTTTTTAAATGGAGATTTAGAGGAAGAAATTTATATAGAACAATTGGAAGGTTATGTAATGAAAGGACAAGAGCATAAAGTATGCAGATTAATAGAGTCCTCATATACTTTGGTTGTGATGACCAAAGGCTTTAAAGGTTTGAGAGAGATCACATACGGAGCTTGACTGCTTACTTTGGATTTACTGGATGATTTGTCTTCTTCCGGTGGTTGTTGAGGAGTCTTGCAATTATCCATTTGGAGATTTTCAGCAAGAGGAAGTATTTCTTCGTCCTCTTTTTTCTGTTTCATCCCCGTACATCTTGGGATCTGCGAAGTGGACCTCTTTTCCTTTAAAGGGCTTCTCTGTAAACACTTTGTTTATTTTTCCGTCTTCACCAATGAACTTGATACATTGAAATAGAGTTGAAAGGACAACACCATTCTCATGTATCCAGGGACGTCCGAGGAGGATGTTGTAACAAGAAGGGGTTTTTATTGCGTATACAGTGGCTTCAAAGATAAGATGACCAATTTGCAATTTCAACCTGATTTTGCCGATTGGCCTTTGAGTGCTACCATCGTATCCAAATATAGACACAAATGTGTGACTCAGTTTGCTGGGTGGGATACCGAATTCTTCCAATGCTGAAGTTGAGATGAGGCCGATTGGCCTTTGAGTGCTACCATCGTATCCAAATATAGACACAAATGTGTGACTCAGTTTGCTGGGTGGGATACCGAATTCTTCCAACGCTGAAGTTGAGATGAGGCTGAGTGTAGAACATGGATCAATCTGAACTCTATGGATCGACCTTTCTTTTACGTACCCTGTGAAGTACAAAGGCCGATTGTGCTTTGTTTCACCAAGTAGAAGATCTTCCTTAGTGAAGGCAATTGTTGCACTTGCTGCTTTTTGGACTGGGAGGCATTCAATGCAAGATCCCTCAACTTTCTTTCTTTCTCCTTTAAAAGGGTTGTTAGACTTTTCACCCGGTAATCCATTTCGATCTGGAGGAATTACGTGGCATGCTTGTTGACATCCACATTCAGTACTTGTAATTCTGCTGATTCTCATGAACTTCTAGTCTTGAATTTTGACAAAGTTCGTTAAGGTGGTCTTGCTCTTGTTAAATGGCAAGTCGTTGTAGGATTCTCGCAATTTATTCGAGATCAGGCGTAGGGGTCAAATCATCATTTTCTGTAGCTCATTGTTGTTCAACAGGGTTGAGATCCACCAGAGTATCGACAGGTGATGGGACATCTTCTTGAGCAACCCCTTGGTTTTCTTCATCATCATACCAGGATCCCTGTAGTTGTGAGGGGTTGTACCAAAACACTTGGACAAGGTGAGGCTCAGGGACTCATTCTTCGTCGGAGAGGTGTTCTCCTATTGCTAGAGACTCTTCCTACTCAACGGTATCACCAGATTCGTAACCATCCATGGAGAATCCAATTACCGAGTTGTAGGAGTATGATGCCGCCCGATTTAGTTTTGAATTATGGTGGCATAAAGTCACCAAGAGTGGATTTCTTCACAGACTTTGGTGATTTGGGGAGGGGAGTTTTTCTTGCCCCCAGCGAAGCAGTGGATGATGTTTCTGCCCCTTTCGTGGATCTCTTGTTTCTTTTTGGCTTTCTCCTCCTGTTTGAGCTTCTAGAGATGTTTCTTAGCCTGCCTACATTGCTGAGACGTTGGCATGGTGTTGACGATCTCTCATTCTTCATCTTCTAAGAGATCGGGATGTACCCATATTGGTTGTCTATCCGAAGTCATGTAAGGAACAAGCTCTTCGGAAGCTTGAACTCTTTTTATCACCCTGAAGGAAGTGGTGAGTCTCATCTTTGGTGACTCGGATGTTTGCCCACAGGTTACCATGTTGACAGAGGCAAACCTTTAGTTTTTGTCGAAGGTGATGACACCATTCTTCCACATTTTATTGATCTTTTTTCTCAAAATGAAGCATTGATTGAGAGGGTGAGAGATCATCTGATGATATAGACAGTACCGAGGATCTTTAGTTTTACCAACATCTCCCGACCTTTTGGGGTCAGGCAAAGTGAGCATGCCATTCGCTACGAAAGCCTTGAAGATTTCCTCTATGTCTTCATCGAATGGGTATTTATTCTCTACCCGCTCTTTGAAGGCTTCAGAGATCTCAGGACGTTTACCTGTGCTTTTTGTTAGGGATTTTGTATATTGCAATTTGATGGATGCATTATTCATTTTAGTCATCATTTGGATTTTCACACATGCATTGATCTTAAAATCTTAAAATCTTGATTTACACATATATTGTTTTAAATCTTGAAAATCTTATACTTCATGCATGTTTTGGTTTTAAACTTGGATGCATTTAATTTGAAAAGAATTTTTATAAATCAAGCTAGCCATTGTTTTTAAAGTTTCGAATCATTTTTGGTTTTTTATGTTTTCATGTTTTTAAAACACTTAGATTTGTTTAAATCAGGATTCCATGCTTGGTTTAATGACCCAAAAATCCCCACAAGAAAATACTTTGAAATATGCAAAAGTTGGGATTTTGACACAACTGTCGATCAACCAAACTCAGCTTGTCGGTTAACCGAACATGGACTGAACCCACTTCGGTCAGCTATCGGTCCCGAATCCAGTATGTGAAAATCGTGATTTTTGGGAACCTCGGTCAGCTGTCGGTCGAGTGTCGGTCATATGTCGGTCGACTGAACCCTGCACGTCGGCTGACCGACACCTGTTCAACGGTCCACAGTTTAAATTTTATGACCATTGGGACTTGACCGTTGAGATGTCGGTTAACCGAACCCTGCATGTCGGCTAACCGACATCTAGCCGTTGGCCCACTTTTTATATAAAAGCAAGTTCATTCCAAAACCATTTTTGATGATTCTAGAGGCCATTCTTGAGGTGTTTTGAGGCCATATCAATGGGTATGAACTAAAGAAGGCTAAATGGTCATTTGAAAGGTAAAGCTTGGATTAATGAAGTTAAATCTCTAAGTAAGCCTTACCTTTTATTTATCATATGTTATATGCTTTGTTTATTGGTAAATGATTTTTAGCATGATAACTATGATGTGTTGAATCCATTACTTTCATTCAATCTTTGATTTAAGTTGTGATGGATTTTTCACTTTGATTAAAACCAAGTTTTGTTTAAAACTTTATAAATCATGTTTTGTCAAAACCTTTGATTTCTTTATAACATGTTTCATTTACTTGGTTGAATATTCATTGTTGTTTTCAATCTTTAAAACCTTAGTTAAATTAGTTTGTTTTGAAAACAACATTGCACATGCATCACATGTTTAGACATACTTACTTTTCATACAACTTGTGAACTTTTGATTTTCATATCATCAACAAGTTAGTATTTTGTACATGTGATTTGCATATCACTTCAATCTAATCTTTTTATGTACATTAAACTTTTAAATGCTTTAAGCATATATTGATTGAGCTTAGTTTTTAAACTTGATTGAAGTTCTCTCACACACGCACACACATCATGAACATACATCTTTGCATTCATATAGTGTTTGTGTGAGTTAGATTTTCAATTTCATATCCGCCTAATTAAGAGGCATTGTAATTGAGCTTTAATTGTATCTCTTAGGTACCGTTTGGTTCGCTGTAATGAAGGTCGGAATGGAATGGTGATTCCAACGGAATGGTCATTACTGCATTTGGTTTGTAAAAAAGTGGCGTAATGACCATTACCTCCGGAATCCCATTCCCTTATATAGAGGAATGGCCATTCCATCCGAGATGGGAAGGAATGGCCATTCCATTCCTTTCTACCTTTTTTTTAGACCAAAAGACCCTTATTCACATCTATACTTTTTTATTAAAATAATAAGATTATAAAAGAGAAGAACTTGTGTAGGCCCCACCTATATAATAATAATATAATATATACATTATTATTATAATAATTATTATTATAAGATTATAAAAGAGAAGAACTTGTGTGGGCCCCACCTATATAATAATGATATAATCTATACATTATTATTATAATAATAATAAGATTATAAAAGAGAAGAGCTTGTGTGGGCCCCACCTATATAATAATATAATATATACATTATTATTATTATTATTATAAGATTATAAAATAGAAGAGCTTGTGTGGGCCCCACCTATATAATAATATAATATATACATTATTATTATTATTATTATAAGATTATAAAATAGAAGAACTTGTGTGGGCCCCACCTATATAATAATATAATATATACATTATTATTATTATTATTATTATTATAAGATTATAAAATAAAAGAACTTGTGTGGGCCCCACCTATATAATAATATAATATACACATTATTATTATTATAATAAGATTATAAAATAGAAGAACTTGTGTGGGCCCCACCTATATAATAATATAATATACACATTATTATTATTATAATAAGATTATAAAAGAGAAGAACATGTGTGGGCCCCACCTATATAATAATAATATAATCTATATTATTATTATTATTATTATTATAAGATTATAAATTAGAAGAACTTGTGTGGGCCCCACCTAAATAATAATATAATATATTATTATTATTATTATAAGATTATAAAATAGAAGAACTTGTGTGGGCCCCACCTATATAATAATATAATATATACATTATTATTATTGTTATAAGATTATAAAATAGAAGAACTTGTGTGGGCCCCACCTATATAATAATTATATAATCTATAGATTATTATTATTATTATAAGATTATAAAATAGAAGAGCTTGTGTGGCCCCACCTATATAATAATAATATAATCTATATTATTATTATTATTATTAGTATAAGATTATAAAAAAAGAGCTTGTGTGGCCCCCACCTATATAACAATAATATAATCCATACATTATTATTATTATTATTATTATTATAAGATTATAAAATAGAAGCGCTTGTGCCCACCTATATAATAATATAATCTATATATTATTATTATAAGATTATAAAATAGAAGAGCTTGTGTGGGCCCCACCTATATAATAATAATATAATCTATACATTATTATTATTATTATTATTATTATTATAAAATAGAAGACCTTGTGTGGGCCCCACCTATTTAATAATATTATAATCTATACATTTACTGAGCCAAAGATAAAATTCTAACAAGGGTATTTTGGTCAGTCTTATGTAAATTTTATTCCATTCCAGGACTCATTCCAGCATACCAAACGCAGGAATAGCAATCAATTGGGTTGATTCCTCAGTGTACCAAACGCTGGAATGGAAATGCCCATTCCTGCCTCATTCCATTCCAGACTCATTCCGGCCTCCATTCGATTCCCGCCTACAACCATTCCAGCGAACCAAACGCTACCTTAGAGTGTTTTGTGAAGACACTTCCTTGAGAGAAAATCTTCTTCTTGTAAAGGTTATTGTTTAGCCTAAGAAAAGCATAGTGTTTTTGTTATTGCTTAGCCTTAGAAAAGCATTGTGTAAAGGTTATTGCTTAGCCTAAAAAAACACATTGATAGGTTGTTGTTAAGGCTCGAAAAACATCGTTTGTAGAGGTTATTGCTTAGCCTCTTTGAAAATCATAGATTGTGAAAATCCTGTGGGGTGTTGGATCACTAGTCGGTAGTGGATGTTGGCACTGAGGCCAAACCATTATAAGTGATTGTGTTATGGTGATTGCTTTGTGGTGATTTTTTTTGTTTAGCTTCCGCATTTAATTTGATAATCATCACTTGTGACTAGTTAATTTTAAAGAAGTTAAAATTGGTCATTATTGGTCACTAATTAGAAGCTCACCCTATTCACACCCCCCCCTCCCCCCAGGGTAAGGATCCCGGACTTTTAATTGGTATCAGAGCCGCGTGCTCTATATTTGGATCAAGTGTTTTTGGAACTCTTGAATAGGTGTAAAAACCTAGTGTTAGAACCCTAGTGTTTTTCTTTATGAAAATCATTAGAATGCATTCCACTATATTAGATTCTGTAGATTCTTGTAGACCCCATCTTCCCACAATTGGAGATTCAAACTTTGATTTTAATGAATCTCAACTTGAATTAAAAGAAGATGAAAATGATGGAAAAAAAAAAGATGACCTTCAACAAGCTTATGAAAGTATACATTATCCTTAGAGCTTGCTAATGAGAATAAAAAATTAAGAGAAGAATCTAAAAGGCTAAACAGAGATTTAATCTCTTCTAAAGATGAACTTAGAGAAAAAGAAGAAGAAATACGTTGTTTAGACTCTAAGTTTATGATCTCTTTGGATAACCTATATAAAATTAAAGATGAACTAAATGAGTTAAAGATAGGAAGTGATGAACTTAATAAAGAAAATTTAAATCCAAGAGATACATTAAATAGGCAAGATGAAAACATTATCTATTTAGAATCCAAGTTGACAATATCCAAGGAAAACTTGTCTAATGCTCAAAGTAATTTAAAAACCTTAGAACTTAGATCTAATCTTGTTAATGAACTTAAATTTGAGTTAAAACTTGCCCATGAAGAACTAAACAAATTTAAGGGAATTGAGAATCAACTCATAAACAGATTTCTAAGGGAATTGTATTGAAAATGAACTAGAGACTCTTCCTACTCAACGGTATCACCAGATTCGTAACCATCCATGGAGAATCCAATTACCGAGTTGTAGGAGTATGATGCCGCCCGGTTTAGTTTTGAATTATGGTGGCATAAAGTCACCAAGAGTGGATTTCTTCACAGACTTTGGTGATTTGGGGAGGGGAGTTTTTCTTACCCCCAGCGAAGCAGTGGATGATGTTTCTGCCCCTTTCGTGGATCTCTTGTTTCTTTTTGGCTTTCTCCTCCTGTTTGAGCTTCTAGAGATGTTTCTTAGCCTGCCTACATTGCTAAGACGTTGGCATGGTGTTGACGATATCTCATTCTTCATCTTCTAAGAGATCGGGATGTACCCATATTGGTTGTCTATCCGAAGTCATGTAAGGAACAAGCTCTTCGGAAGCTTGAACTCTTTTTATCACCCTGAAGGAAGTGGTGAGTCTCATCTTTGGTGACTCGGATGTTTGCCCACAGGTTACCATGTTGACAGAGGCAAACCTTTAGTTTTTGTCGAAGGTGATGACACCATTCTTCCACATTTTATTGATCTTTTTTCTCAAAATGAAGCATTGATTGAGAGGGTGAGAGATCATCTGATGATGTAGACAGTACCGAGGATCTTTGGTTTTGCCAACATCTCCCGACCTTTTGGGGTCAGGCAAAGTGAGCATGCCATTCGCTACGAGAGCCTTGAAGATTTCCTCTATGTGTTCATCGAATGGGTATTTATTCTCTACCCGCTCTTTGAAGGCTTTAGAGATCTCAGGACGTTTACCTGTGCTTTTTGTTAGGGATTTTGTATATTGCAATTTGATGGATGCATTATTCATTTTAGTCATCATTTGGATTTTCACACATGCATTGATTTTAAAATCTTAAAATCTTGATTTACACATATATTGTTTTAAATCTTGAAAGTCTTATACTTCATGCATGTTTTGGTTTTAAACTTGGATGCATTTAATTTGAAAAGAATTTTTAAAAATCAAGCTAGCCATTGTTTTTAAAGTTTCAAATCATATTTGGTTTTTTATGTTTTCATGTTTTTAAAACACTTAGATTTGTTTAAATCATGATTCCATGCTTGGTTTAATGACCCAAAAATCCCCACAAGAAAATACTTTGAAATATGCAAAAGTTGGGATTTTGACACAACTGTCGGTCAACCAAACTCAGCTTGTCGGTTAACCGAACATGGACTGAACCCACTTCGGTCAGCTATCGGTCCCGAATCCAGTATGTGAAAATCGTGATTTTTGGGAACCTCGGTCAGCTGTCGGTCGAGTGTCGGTCATATGTCGGTCGACTGAACCCTGCACGTCGGCTGACCGACACGTGTTCAACGGTCCGCAGTTTAAATTTTATGACCCTGGGGACTTGACCGTTGAGATGTCGGTTAACCGAACCCTGCATGTCGGCTAACCGACATCTAGCCGTTGGCCCACTTTTTCTATAAAAGCAAGTTCATTCCAAAACCATTTTTGAAGATTCTAGAGGCCATTTTTGAGGTGTTTTGAGGCCATATCAAGGGGTATGAACTAAAGAAGGCTAAAGGGTCATTTGAAAGGCTAAAGCTTGGATTAATGAAGTTAAATCTCTAAGTAAGCCTTACCTTTTATTTATCATATGTTATATGCTTTGTTTATTGGTAAATGATTTTTAGCATGATAACTATGATGTGTTGAATCCATTACTTTCATTCAATCTTTGATTTAAGTTGTGATGGATTTTTCACTTTGATTAAAACCAAGTTTTGTTTAAAACTTTATAAATCATGTTTTGTCAAAACCTTTGATTTCTTTTATAACATGTTTCATTTACTTGGTTGAATATTCATTGTTGTTTTCAATCTTTAAAACCTTAGTTAAATTAGTTTGTTTTGAAAACAACATTGCACATGCATCACATGTTTAGACATACTTACTTTTCATACAACTTGTGAACTTTTGATTTTCATATCATCAACAAGTTAGTATTTTGTACATGTGATTTGCATATCACTTCAATCTAATCTTTTTATGTACATTAAGCTTTTAAATGCTTTAAGCATATATTGATTGGGCTTAGTTTTTAAACTTGATTGAAGTTCTCTCACACACGCACACACATCATGAACATACATCTTTGCATTCATATAGTGTTTGTGTGAGTTAGATTTTCAATTTCATATCCGCCTAATTAAGAGGCATTGTAATTGAGCTTTAATTGTATCTCTTAGAGTGTTTTGTGAAGACACTTCCTTGAGAGAAAATCTTCTTCTTGTAAAGGTTATTGCTTAGCCTAAGAAAAGGATAGTGTTTTTGTTATTGCTTAGCCTTAGAAAGGTATTGTGTAAAGGTTATTGCTTAGCCTAAAAAAACACATTGATAGATTGTTGTTAAGGCTCGAAAAACATCATTTGTAGAGGTTATTGCTTAGCCTCTTTGAAAAGAATAGATTGTGAAAATCCAGTGGGGTGTTGGATCACTAGTCGGTAGTGGATGTAGGCATTGGGGCCAAACCATTATAAGTGATTGTGTTATTGTGATTGCTTTGTGGTGATTGTTTTTGTTTAGCTTCCACATTTAATTTGATAATCATCACTTGTGACTAGTTAATTTTAAAGAAGTTAAAATTGGTCATTATTGGTCACTAATTAGAAGCTCACACTATTCACCCCCCCCCCCCCTAGGGTAAGGATCCTGGACTTTTAATTGGTATCAGAGCCACGTGCTCTATATTTGGATCAAGTGTTTTTGGAACTCTTGAATAGGTGTAAAAACCTAGAGTTCGAACCCTAGTGTTTTTCTTTATGAAAATCATTAGAATGGATTCCACTATATTAGATTCTGTAGATTCTTGTGTAGATTCTTCTAGACCCCATCTTCCCACAATTGGAGATTCAAACTTTGATTTTAATGAATCTCAACTTGAATTAAAAGAAGATGAAAATGATGGAAAAAAAAAAGATGACCTTCAACAAGCTTATGAAAGTATACATTATCCTTAGAGCTTGCTAATGAGAATAAAAAATTAAGAGAAGAATCTAAAAGGCTAAACAGAGATTTAATCTCTTCTAAAGATGAACTTAGAGAAAAAGAAGAAGAAATACGTTGTTTAGACTCTAAGTTTATGATCTCTTTGGATAACCTATCTAAAATTAAAGATGAACTAAATGAGTTAAAGATAGGAAGTGATGAACTTAATAAAGAAAATTTAAATCTAAGAGATACATTAAATAGGCAAGATGAAAACATTATCTATTTAGAATCCAAGTTGACAATATCCAAGGAAAACTTGTCTAATGCTCAAAGTAATTTAAAAACCTTAGAACTTAGATCTAATCTTGTTATTGAACTTAAATTTGAGTTAAAACTTGCCCATGAAGAACTAAACAAATTTATGGGAATTGAGAATCAACTCATAAACAAGTTTCTAAGGGAATTGAATTGAAAATGAACTAGAGACTCTTCCTACTCAACGGTATCACCAGATTCGTAAACATCCATGGAGAATCCAATTACCGAGTTGTGGGAGTATGATGCCGCCCGGTTTAGTTTTGAATTATGGTGGCATAAAGTCACCAAGAGTGGATTTCTTCACAGACTTTGGTGATTTGGGGAGGGGAGTTTTTCTTGCCCCCAACGAAGCAGTGGATGATGTTTCTGCCCCTTTTATGGATCTCTTGTTTCTTTTTGGCTTTCTCCTCCTGTTTGAGCTTCTAGAAAATTTTCTTATCCTGCCTACATTGCTGAGACGTTGGCATGGTGTTGACGATCTCTCATTCTTCATCTTCTAAGAGATCGGGATGTACCCATATTGGTTGTCTATCCGAAGTCATGTAAGGAACAAGCTCTTCGGAAGCTTGAACTCTTTTTATCACCCTGAAGGAAGTGGTGAGTCTCATCTTTGGTGACTCGGATGTTTGCCCACAGGTTACAATGTTGACAGAGGCAAACCTTTAGTTTTTGTCGAAGGTGATGACACCATTCTTCCACATTTTATTGATCTTTTTTCTCAAAATGAAGCATTGATTGAGAGGGTGCGAGATCATCAGATGATATAGACAGTACCAGTACCGAGGATCTTTGGTTTTGCCAACATCTCCCGACCTTTTGGGGTCAGGCAAAGTGAGCATGCCATTCGCTACGAGAGCCTTGAAGATTTCCTCTATGTCTTCATCGAATGGGTATTTATTCTCTACCCGCTCTTCGAAGGCTTTAGAGATCTCAGGACGTTTACCTGTGCTTTTTGTTAGGAATTTTGTATATTGCAATTTGATGGATGCATTATTCATTTTAGTCATCATTTGGATTTTCACACATGCATTGATTTTAAAATCTTTAAATCTTGATTTACACATGTATTGTTTTAAATCTTGAAAATCTTATACTTCATGCAAGTTTTGGTTTTAAACTTGGATGCATTTAATTTGAAAAGAATTTTTATAAATCAAGCTAGCCATTGTTTTTAAAGTTTCGAATCATATTTGGTTTTTTATGTTTACATGTTTTTAAAACACTTAGATTTGTTTAAATCATGATTCCATGCTTGGTTTAATGACCCAAAAATCCCCACAAGAAAATACTTTGAAATATGCAAAAGTTGGGATTTTGACACAACTGTCGGCCAACCAAACTCAGCTTGTCAGTTAACCGAACATGGACTGAACCCACTTCGGTCAGCTATCGGTCCCGAATCCAGTATGTGAAAATCGTGATTTTTGGGAACCTCGGTCAGCTGTTGGTCGAGTGTCGGTCATATGTCGGTCGACTGAATCCTGCACGTCGGCTGACCGACACCTTTTCAATGGTCCACAGTTTAAATTTTATGACCGTTGGGACTTGACCGTTGAGATGTCGGTTAACCGAACCCTGCATGTCGGCTAACAGACATCTAGCCGTTGGCCCACTTTTTCTATAAAAGCAAGTTCATTCCAAAACCATTTTTGATGATTCTAGAGGCCATTCTTGAGGTGTTTTGAGGCCATATCAAGGGGTATGAACTAAAGAAGGCTAAAGGGTCATTTGAAAGGCTAAAGCTTGGATTAATGAAGTTAAATCTCTAAGTAAGCCTTACCTTTTATTTATCATATGTTATATGCTTTGTTTATTGGTAAATGATTTTTAGCATGATAACTATGATGTGTTGAATCCATTACTTTCATTCAATCTTTGATTTAATTTGTGATGGATTTTTCACTTTGATTCAATCCAAGTTTTGTTTTAAAACTTTATAAATCATGTTTTGTCAAAACCTTTGATTTCTTTTATAACATGTTTCATTTACTTGGTTGAATATTCATTGTTGTTTTCAAACTTTAAAACCTTAGTTAAATTAGTTTGTTTTGAAAACAACATTGCACATGCATCACATGTTTAGACATACTTACTTTTCATACAACTTGTGAACTTTTGATTTTCATATCATCAACAAGTTAGTATTTTGTACATGTGATTTGCATATCACTTCAATCTAATCTTTTTATGTACATTAAACTTTTAAATGCTTTAAGCATATATTGATTGAGCTTAGTTTTTAAACTTGATTGAAGTTCTCTCACACACGCACACACAGCATGAACATACATCTTTGCATTCATACAGTGTTTGTGTGAGTTAGATTTTCAATTTCATATCCGCCTAATTAAGAGGCATTGTAATTGAGCTTTAATTGTATCTCTTAGAGTGTTTTGTGAAGACACTTCCTTGAGAGAAATCTTCTTCTTGTAAAGGTTATTGCTTAGCCTAAGAAAAGCATAGTGTTTTTGTTATTGCTTAGCCTTAGAAAAGCATTGTGTAAAAGTTATTGTTTAGCCTAAAAAAATACATTGATAGGTTGTTGTTAAGGCTCGAAAAACATCGTTTGTAGAGGTTATTGCTTAGCCTCTTTGAAAAGCATAGATTGTGAAAATCCAGTGGGGTGTTGGATCACAAGTCGGTAGTGGATGTAGGCATTGAGGCCAAACCACTATAAGTGATTGTGTTATGGTGATTGCTTTGTGGTGATTGTTTTTGTTTAGCTTCCGCATTTAATTTGATAATCATCACTTGTAACTAGTTAATTTTAAAGAAGTTAAAATTTGTCATTATTGGTCACTAATTAGAAGCTCACCCTATCCCCCCCCCCCCCCCCCCCCCAAAAAAAAAAAAAAAAAAGGATCCGGGACTTTTAATTGGTATCAGAGCCGCGTGCTCTATATTTGGATCAAGTGTTTTTGGAACTCTTGAATAGGTGTAAAAACCTAGAGTTAGAACCCTAGTGTTTTGCTTTATAAAAATCATTAGAATGGATTCCACTATATTAGATTCTGTAGATTCTTGTGTAGATTCTTCTAGACCCCATCTTCCCACAATTGGAGATTCAAACTTTGATTTTAATGAATCTCAACTTGAATTAAAAGAAGAAGAAAATGATTAAAAAAAAAGATAAGCTTCGACAAGCTTATGAAAGTATACATTATCCTTAGAGCTTGCTAATAAGAATAAAAAATTAAGAGAAGAATCTAAAAGGCTAAACAAAGATTTAATCTCTTCTAAAGATAAACTTAGAGAAAAAGAAGAAGTAATACGTTGTTTAGACTCTAAGTTTATGATCTCTTTGGATAACCTATCTAAAATTAAAGATGAACTAAATGAGTTAAAGATAGGAAGTGATGAACTTAATAAAGAAAATTTAAATCTAAGAGATACATTAAAAAGGCAAGATGAAAACATTATCTATTTAGAATCCAAGTTGACAATATCCAAGGAAAACTTGTCTAATGCTCAAAGTAATTTAAAAACCTTAGAACTTAGATCTAATATTGTTAATGAATTTAAATTTGAGTTAAAACTTGCCCATGAAGAACTAAATAAATTTAAGGGAATTGAAAATCAACTCATAAAAGTTAAAAATAAAAATTCAACCCTTAAAGAACAAGTCACTCAACTTGAAAGCTACACACAAAAGTTTGAGTGTAAATTTACCCAAGGTGAAGAGAAATTTGAAAATTTATTTAGACTAGGTAAATCACAAAGAGATAGGACGAGTCTTGGATTTGATAGGCATATTTCACATGACCCTATGTTCACCAACACATTTGTGAAAGGTGAGTCCTCATTCTCTAGTACTCATTCTTCCTTGCCCATGACTAAATGTAATTATTGTGGCATTGAAGGGCATTTTAGGTTTGACTGCAAACTAAGAAGAAGTTATGTGTCAAAACCTATCTTTGAACCCAAGAAAGTTAAATCAAACTTTATGAAGGGTAAGAAACTAAAAACCAAGGAAGACTCTATGAAGATTAAATAAGTTAAACCTATTAAAAAGGAGTCTCCCAAGATAGATTCTAAAAAGGTCAAACAAGTTAAACCAAATATAAAAGAATCTATCAACAAAAAGCTTCTCAACCTACCTCCCATAACTCAACAAATGAAAGAATTTTTGAAGAAAGTTGCTAAGTTAAATTTAAAATTCGAAAGTCAAATAAATGGAAGAAAAAAGAAGAAAAGAAAAGTTAATCAATCACCTAAGAAACAAACTCACCAACCTCAAAAGACTAATCACCAATCTAAGTAAATTTAGTCAAATCTAAAAATCTCATGGTGATAGGTCTAAATTGAAAATTTATCAAGTCAAATCTCCTAGAGTTGGTGGGACTTCTAACGTAGACCTCAAAGATGAACCCTCTCAAGACCTTAGGTGGATTTCTAAAGTTAGATGTTTAGACAAACCTTAAGGCCTTGAACCTCATGGACTAACCTATCCTTTATAGTTAAATCTTATTGTTGGTCATGATTCTTTGCATTTTGTTCTTTCTAGTTACATTTCTTAAAATGCATTGTTTCTTTATGATCAATTGATTTTGTCTTTATGTATCTCTCCAGTTAAATATCATGGTTTTCAAAATCATTTGATTATAATTTCATCATGTTAAGATTTGTTTTTCGCTCACATTTAGTTATATCTCTTTGCAATGCATCTCTATATATGATCAATTGATTATGATTTCAAAAGCTTTCAAAGCTAGATTATTCATGATCGATTGTTATTGCAAAATCATTTGTGTGAATGTCATAGTTAGATTATTTTGAAAAACAAATTATTTAAATCAATTTGGATTTTCTATAGATTTCTAAGTTATACCTTCATATGGAAAATTATTGTTTTGAAAAATCAACTTGTATGTGTTTCAAATAAGTTATATCATTTAAAATGCAAGTTATCTTCAAAATCATCCTCTTTATGCTCATTGTTGGATTTTGTTTATTGAAATGATTTGAAGATTGTATGAATGGAAATGCTTTAAAACATCATTAGTTATATTCATCAAAGCATTTTCCATGTTCTCATTGCCTTATGCATATGGTTATATTACCTTAAATGGAAATGAATGTTGTTTCAAGCAATTTGCTTCTTTGCTCTTCTAGTTACATTCTTTTTATGAGCAAATTGAATTGTATGATTTGTGGATCATGAAATAGATTTACTTTCTATACATAGTCTTGTGCATCTTTTCATTGCATAGTGATAATATTTCATGATTCTCATAGTACATTTGCTAGAGTGGAGATTTTTACATGTTAGATCTTGATTTTAATCAATCCTCTCTATGCAAATGTCAATTAGTTTCATGTATGGTTGTGATCTTAGTCATATTTGTAGATACCATACTAGAACTCTCAAGTCCATCCTTTATGATGTTGATTATGATGTTGAAATGGATGGTTATGATGTTGATTCATGTGCATTTTCTTAGTGTTGTCATTTTTATTCATGTTTCAACTTCATAGTAGTGTTCTTGATCATATGGACTTCTTTGAAACACATTCCTTGTATCTCATAGTTATATCTATTGTTTGATGGATTTCTTAGATGTTGAATTCATATGATTTTGACACTTTAAAAATTACATACATCTCCTAGCTATATCCTTCTATGCAATTTAACATGTTCATCACTATGCTCATTAGATATATCATTAAAAGTGATGAATATTCTTTTATGATGCTTGATGGAATTTTGTGTTTGTCACATCCTTGCTCTTATTCATGTTTCATATTTCATTGGTTTTAATTAGTATAATTTCCAATTGATGTCATATCTTGAGAATGTGATAGTCTGTGTACATTGGATTGAACTTGATAGTAAATATATCTTTTGTTCCATGACACATTCCATTAGCATCATAATTTTCATGTTTGTCACCTCTCTTGCACAAATAGGTATATCTCATGACCACCATGTTTATGTATTCATAATAATGGTTGGTTAATGGTTGAGGTAGGCTTCATGTTTAAACTTCATTTCTTTCATCTTGCACATGATAGTCATATTTTATGATTGGATGAAATGATTTCAAATTATTCATAGCATATGATTTTCATAGTTATAGTTATAGTCATAGTAAACCCCATAACATCATGGATAGCTCTAATTTGGATTAATCCTAGTAGTTATATTCTTTTAACTCCATTTTAGAGTGATTGAGTTAACAATCTTATCATTGATCTCAATTGGTTTCCTTTATTCCAATTGGTATCTATGATTGCTTTTCTACTTGACCTTGCTATTTATATTGGTAATTTGATCCTATTGAGCTTTATAGTCAATTGCTATCAATTGATATCTAATCCTTCCCTTGAAGATAACCCTCAATTAGTTAAACTATCTTCTTCTTGCACCAAATAGTTAAATTATTGTCAAAAGTTTGACAAAATGAGAGTATGGATTGAGGGGGAGTGTAAACCTTCTAAGGAAGCGTTAGCTTTGATCAAATTCACCCTTGTATTGGCTCTTTAACCTTATAGCTAACTACCCATACATGATATCCTATTATATATTTAATTTTTGATTTCTTTTGTTAACAGGTGCTACTAAAAGGTATTTTCCTTGCTTCATGTCTGTAGGTACTATTTGGAGATCCATGTTAAGAGAATATGGGTCCTCAAGGGTATTGAAGAAATTTCGACCCCTCTTCAATTGATACCTTTGCAATTTAATGTCAAAGGGGGAGAGAATTAGGGGGAGAATATTCTAGATGTCAAAGGGGGAGAATATAACCAATTTATCAAAAGGAGAGATTTTGTATTATCTTCCAAAGGGGGAGAGAATGCATATCTTGCCAAAGGGAAAGTATGCATGGTCAAAGGGGAAGAGAAGAAAGAAGAAAGCTTGGGAGCTAAAGAAGATGCTTGGCTAAAGAAGAAAAGAAAGCTTGAAGAATGATCAAGCTCCAAGCATCAAGGAGAACGAAGAAAAAGACCTAGAGCCCAAGCCAAGTCAAAGGAGCATCCAAGAAGATTTCGAGACTTGTCCAGCTAAGGAGGAGCTGAAGACTAAGTGTGTAAATTCGGTGTTGAGTAAGTTGCCCATCAAATTGCAAAGGGGGAGATTGTTAGGGATTTTCTATATTTCAATTTGATGGATGCATTATTTATTTTAGTCATCATTTGAATTTTCACACATACATTGATTTTGAAATCTTGAAATCTTGATTCGCACATGCATTGTTTTAAATCTTGAAAATCTTATAGTTCATGCATGTTTTGGTTTTAAACTTGGATGCATTTAATTTGAAAAGAATTTTTATAAATCAAGCTAGCCATTATTTTTAGAGTTTCGAATCATATTTGGCTTTTTATGTTTTCATGTTTTTAAAACACTTAGATTGATTTAAATCATGATTCCATGCTTGGTTTGATGACCCAAAAATCCCCACAAGAAAATACTTTAAAATATGTAAAAGTTGGGATTTTGACACAGTTGTTGGTCAACCAAACTCAGCATGTTGGTTAACTGAACATGGACTGAACCCACTTCGGTCAGCTGTCGGTCCCGAATCCAGTATGTGAAAACTGTCAATTTTGGGAACCTCGGTCAGCTGTCGGTCGAGTGTCGGTCGACCGAACCCTGCATGTCGGCTGACCGACTGTAAGACCCCGACCCCCAATTTCTCTATTTAGTATTGTTTTAATCGTGGTTTAACTTTTTAAGCGAGATTTGAGTTGGTTTGACTTTGTCTTTGAGTTTGACTAGAT
Organism: Litsea cubeba; assembly: GCA_012931725.1. Taxonomy (NCBI): domain Eukaryota; kingdom Viridiplantae; phylum Streptophyta; class Magnoliopsida; order Laurales; family Lauraceae; genus Litsea; species Litsea cubeba. The sequence continues at coordinate 20,747,817 of CM022955.1, read as the reverse complement.
TTTTCATAGCCTTGGAGATTTTGAAGACCGTTGACTTTAGTTTGACCCGGTCTTTGTAAAATGTATTTTTGTGAGAAATTATTCTTATTTTGGAAAAATTACAATACTCCTTTTGACTCATTTTATTGAGTTGAATAACTTTCATGTTTTGACCATTTTGATTTGATGCTCAGAAATCATGTTTTTCGAGAAAAATGGGCAAAAATGACATTTTCACTAAATCTGTCCATAAATTTCAAAAATTTCAGAATTTGGGGAAAATATACTTTTTGGAAAGTAGAAATTTCGCTGATCATTTTTGTCTTCTTCGTCGTTTTCATTCGGGACATGCAAATGTTAGTTTCAGCCTTTGTAAGATTGGGGCCCATGGGACCCACTTGCCCACTTTATAAAAGCCCAGCTGGACTCTTCTTCTCCCATTCTTTTTCCAGCAACTTTTGGCTGAGGGAGAGGGCTTCTTCTTTTCCCTTTCCAGCCATCTCTCTCTCTCTCTCCTTTTTGCAAGCTTCCTTCTTGAGTGCCAAGTGAAGGATTGATCTCACCTTCTTCTTCCTCCCTCTCCAAGCTTTCCAAAGATATCTTTTTCAAGGATTTTGAGCTAGGGCAAGGCTTTCATTCAAGCTTCTCTTCTTCGTTTGGGCTTCTCAAGGTTAGCAATGGCTTTCCAAACTTGAGACCCTTGTTTTCCTCTTCATTCAGAGTGTTTTAATCCCACATGCAAGGGTTTTCCTTGGAAGTTTACAAATGTTGATTTTTAGGGTTTTCTTTGGGAAAATTTTGGGGTTTTTGTAGATTTGGAGCTTGAGGCACTAGAGCTTTGTTTGAAGAGTAATATTGCTCCCATCTTGACTTAAAGAAGTAGATTTCACAATTAATATGATGGTTCCTCTTATTTGGTTTCATTTCATGGCTTTTTCTCATTATGTTCTAATCCTTTATGATTTATGGATTTACTTTGAATGAATGAAGCAATGTTGTGTTGATTTCCACTTATGTTATTGTCTTACAATGTATTGGAAGTTTGCTTTCACTTTGGTCATTTAGAAAATTTGCTTTCTTTGTGTTAAAGGTTGGTGTTCAAAGAAAGGGAGAAAACTTTGATTTAAAAAGTGTTGTGTTTGGCTAATTAGAATGATTTATGAATGGTGATTTGATGAGTTGAAGAGGTCAAGAAAGGGCCCAATTGATGTTGGAAATTGTATTAAAGAAAAGGAATGAAAAAGAATAAAAAATGATGGAGAAAAATGAAAACAAATGCTCAACGAGCCGGACTGGACAGAGCCCAGTCCGCTCGAGCGACCCAGTGGGCCGCTCGAGCGGACCGGGTTCTGCCTGGCTCGCTCGAGCGACCCACTGGGTAGCTCGAGCGACCCAGGCTCTGTCTGGGCTTCGCTCGAGCGGGCCTTGGGTCGCTCGAGCGAGCCCATCCCAGCCTGGGGGCCTGGTTCAGGTGGATTTTTGGGTTTGTTTAAAATTAGATTTTGGGCCTGTTTTCGAGACTTCTTTGGGCCTGTTCAAAGACAGTTTTTGGGCCATTTCAAGACCTGATATTGGGCCATTTCAGGGCCTGATATTGGACTATTTTAAGGCCTGTTTTGTGGGCCATTCAAGGTTAGTTTTGGGCTGTTTTAAGACCTGTTTTGTGGGCCATTCAAGGTTAGTTTTTGGGCTATTTTAAGACCTGTTTTGTGGGCCATTCAAGGTTAGTTTTTGGGCTGTTTTAAGACCTGTTTTGTGGGCCATTCAAGGTTAGTTTTGGGCTGTTTTAAGACCTGTTTTGTGGGCCATTCAAGGTTAGTTTTTGGGCTGTTTTAAGACCTGTTTTGTGGGCCATTCGAGGTTAGTTTTGGGCTGTTTTAAGACCTGTTTTGTGGGCCATTCAAGGTTAGTTTTTGGGCTGTTTTAAGACCTGTTTCTTGGGCCATTCAAGGTCAGTTTTTGGACTGTTTTAAGACCTGTTGCTTGAGCAAATTAAGGGCTGTTCTGGGCTAAATGAGTAGACTGTTTTGGGGCTTGGGTTAAGGTCAGCTATGGGCGTGATTTAAAGAGTTTGGGATTACTTGTGATACTTGGAAATTGTGAAATGGGAATGGGAACAATGAGAGAATGAGCGTATGTGAAGTTACCCGGGAATCTTTCAAGCCTCTCAATACCCACTTTATCATTTAAATGTTGTGGATTTTCATTGGCATCAAACATACTCTTTATTAATCAATGTTTAAAGGTTAAATGTGTATTGAGATGGTTCCTTGGTAAGTCATTAAGTCATTCTCCACTATCCATTCCATTTCAAGTCAGAGATTGTCTTTGTACTCTTCGGTAAACTAATTTGAATAGCATCGGTGATTTGTTATAAAATCATGTGGTTTTCCATATTCGAAAGGATTGATCGTATGATTTTATACAAATCACTTTGATGTGTATTTGAGCGGTTTACCATGGAATTCGTATGTTTTCTCCGAATCGATTTGAAAGGAGATTGGAGTGGTTCACCACATTCGGGATTTCATCGATAAGATTAGTATTTTGAAAATAAAAACCTCGAGGCAAGACGGGGCCAGAGCTTTGTAGTGCGAGCCATGAGCCAAAGAGGCTATGATTTCAAAAATAAAACCTCGAGGCGAGATCGGGCCAGAGCCCGGTGGTGTGAGCCCATGAGCCAAAAGGATTAGTATTTTGATTTGTATTGGTTCAAGTTTTAAAAACTAAAGGCACCACTAGGCTTAGGTCACCTTGTCGGGCTGATCACCCGGCTTGGGATTTTTAATTTGTCCGCCAGCTGCAGTTTGGATTCTGTCTGTACCGACCATGGCAACGGTTCCTATTTGCCGGTCCCACGCGTAGTGGCTACGGTTCTGATTTTGATCTGCCGGTCCCATTTGTATGGCTACGGTTCTGATTCTGTTTCCGGTCCCACGTGTAGTGGCTACGGTTCTGTCTGCTCTTGTTACTTCGGTAATAGGAGAATATAGCTATGTGTGGTTGCCAATGTTTTATCTGTTATTAATTCATTTTAGGATTCTTGATTGTTTATACTCATTATATTCTTTGAATTTGTTAATGTTTATGAAATCGATTTTTTATCGTATTGTCTCTATTATTCAGGATTTTAAATGTATTTCCAATTATTTAATGTTTTGCGTAGGCTGTTATCTTTTCGGGATATTTATGCTCCAGAGACTGCTCGTCTATTTGCCTTGATATTTATGTTTGGTCTTTCGATCGTTTTATCATGATTTATTGCTATTATTGTTTCGAATTCTTTAAATGGATTTACAATGATTCCATAAGGTTTTATAAATGCCCATGTTACTTATTACTTGTTTATTTGCTTGCCAGACCGTCGTGTCTGACCCTGTTTGTTTGGTGCCAGATTCCTCTCTTTCTGTATTTAGGTGTTTGATCGGAGGAGGCGGTGGAGCCGCCGGTCTGACGTGAGAGGCTGCCCATTGATATCATCTAGATGTCAAGTTTGGCACCGGAGTTCGTATCTAAATATTGGGGGTAGTATTTCTTTTTAGTTGGATATTTTTGTATGGCTTTGTTGGCCTTGGTCATTGGGTTTGTAATTAAAGCATTTGTTAATTGTAACCTGAATACGTGGGAAATAAATAGTCTTGTTACTACCAGCTCAGTATTTTGTGATTTATGATCAGTACCAGTCTACTTATGTGATGGCTTTATGATATTGGTCGAGTGCGACACGGAATCCAATGGCCACGGACTCCGGGTCGTAACACCATGATTAGCTTCCGCGAAAATATACTCTGATCGTGATGGAATTTTATTATCCTCATTCACGCGGATCTTGGGAAATATAACAAAAGTTTCAAATTTATTCCAAAATTTCACATCCCGAGGTCGGATCACTGCAGGGCCCGGTTTCGGGGTGTGACACCGACACCTGTTCAACGGTCCACAGTTTAAATTTTATGACCGTTGGGACTTGACCGTTGAGATGTCGGTTAACTGAACCCTGCATGTCGGCTAACCGGCATCTAGCCGTTGGCCCACTTTTTATATAAAAGCAAGTTCATTCCAAAACAATGATTCTAGAGGCCATTCTTGAGGTGTTTTGAGGCCATATCAAGGGGTATGAACTAAAGAAGGCTAAAGGGCCATTTGAAAGGCTAAAGCTTGGATTAATGAAGTTAAATCTCTAAGTAAGCCTTACCTTTTATTTATCATATGTTATATGCTTTGTTTATTGGTAAATGATTTTTAGCATGATAACTATGATGTGTTGAATCCATTACTTTCATTCAATCTTTGATTTAAGTTGTGATGGATTTTTCACTTTGATTCAAACCAAGTTTTGTTTTAAAACTTTATAAATCATGTTTTGTCAAAACCTTTGATTTCTTTTATAACATGTTTCATTTACTTGGTTGAATCTTCATTGTTGTTTTCAATCTGTAAAACCTTAGTTAAACTAGTTTGTTTTGAAAACAACATTGCACATGAATCACATGTTTAGACATAATTATTTTTCATACAACGTGTGAACTTTTGATTTTCATATCATCCACAAGTTAGTATTTTATACATGTGATTTGTATATCACTTCAATCAAATCTTTTTAATTTGCATTAAACTTTTAAATGCTTTAAGCATATATTGATTAAGCTTAGTTTTTAAACTTGATTGAAGATTTCACACACACACACACATCATGAACATACATCTTTGCATTCATATTGAACGTCCTGGGATCCTAACCCTAGAGGGGGGGTGAATAGGATGAGCTACACTTTATGACTAATTATGACCAATTTTAATTTCTTTAAAACAAACTAGTCACATGTGATGATTAACATACATAATGCGGAAGCTAAACAAAACAATCACCACAAAAGCAATCACCACTACACAAAGATTTATAGTGGTTCGGCCTCAATGCCTACATCCACTACCGGCTTGTGTTCCTCACACCCCACCGGATTTCCACTATTATGCTTTTCAAAAGGCTAAGCAATAACCTCTACAAATATGCTTTTCTAGGCTAAGCAATAACCTTACAATGTGCTTTTATAGGCTAAGCAATAACCTTTACACAATGCTTTTCTTAGGCTAAGCAATAACCTTAATACATAAAAGATTTCTCTCAAAGAAAGTGTCTTCACAAAACACTCTTATGAGATTACAATTTAAGCTCTAATAAATTTGCCTCTAAGATAGGCGGATATGAAAGTGAATAACAACTCACACAAACACACTAAGAATTACAAAGATGAATGCTAATGAGGTGTGTGTGTGAAAACTTCAATCAAGATTAAAATTAAAGCTTAATCAAAATATATGCTTAAAGCAATTCAAAAGTTTAATGCACATAAAAAGATTTGATTGAAGTTATATGCAAATCACTTGAACAACTACAAACTTGTTAATGATATGAAAATCAAAAGATCACAAGTTGAATGTAAATGTTTAAGCCTAATCAAGTGATGCATGTGCTATGCTATGTTGTTTTCAAAAACAAAGGTTTAACTTAAGATTCAAATAAATGAAAACAACAAAGATGATTCAAACAAGTTAATGAAACATGTTTATATAACAAATCAAAGGTTTTAACAAAACATGATTTATAAAGTTTTAACACAAAACTTGGTTTGAATCAAAGTGAGAAATCCATCACAATCTAAAACAAAGATTGAATGAAGGTAATGGATTTAACACATCATAGTTTATATGCTACAAATCATTTACCAATAATTTACTCAAAGCATAAAACATATGATTAATAAAAGTAAAGCTTACTTGATGATTTAACTTAATGATCCAAGCTTTAGCTTTACTAATGACCCCTTAATCTCTCTTAGTTCATCCCCTTTTCCTTGTCTCCAAACACCTCCAAGAAGGCTTAAGAGTTCTAAAATCTTCAACACTTTTCTCATGGGAATGAACCCCTTTTTATACTCAAAAAGTTGAGTTCTGCGAGTGCCCGGTCGACCTGCACTTTCCCGGGTCGACCTGGGCTTCAACGGTCATAAAACTGACCGTTTGACAAAAGGCTCAACGGCCACTTTTTCGGTCGACCTGCAGTGTCTTCGGTCGACCGGGTCCATGGGCTCGGTCGACCGGCCAAACTGCGGGTCGACCGGGTCCCCTGGACCATTTCCCCCAAAAACGCATATTTTGCATATTTTAAAGTATTTTTCCTTGGGGATTTTTTGGGCCAATAAATCAAGCTTGGAATCATGTTTTAAATCAATTCTAAGCGGTTTAAAAACATGAAACATAAAAAGCCAAAAAGATTTCAAACTTTTAAAAACAATGGCTTGCTTGATTCTTAAAAATTCTTTTCAAAACTAATTGCATCCAAGTATAAAATCAAAACATGCATGAACCAAGATTTCTAAAAACAATGCATGTGTAAATCAAGATTTCAAGTATTTCAAAATCAATGCATGTGTGTGAATTCAAATGATGAACAAAATGAATGATGCATCCATCAAATTGCAATAAACAAAAACCTAACACATATAGTGTTTGTGTGAGTTAGATTTTCAATTTCATATCCGCCTAATTAAGAGGCATTGTAATTGAGCTTTGATTGTATCTCTTAGAGTGTTTTGTGAAGATACTTCCTTGAGAGAAAATCTTCTTCTTGTAAAGGTTATTGCTTAGCCTAAGAAAAGTATAGTGTAGAGGTTATTACTTAGCCTTAGAAAAGCATTGTGTAAAGGTTATTGCTTAGCCTAGAAAAGCACATTGATAAGTTGTTGTTAAGCCTCGAAAAACATCGTTTGTAGAGGTTATTGCTTAGCCTTTTTGAAAAGCATAGATAGTGAAAGTCCGGTGGGGTATTGGATCACAAGCCAGTAGTGGATATAGGCATTGAGGCTTAACCACTATAAATGATTGTGTTATGGTGATTGCTTTGTGGTGATTGTTTTTGTTTAGCTTCCGCATTTAATTTGATAATCATCACTTGTGACTAGTTAATTTTAAAGAAGTTAAAATTGGTCATTATTGGTCACTAATTAGAAGCTCACCCTATTCACCCCCACTCTAGGGTAAGGATCCCAGACTTTCACTTTTGTTCTTGCTTTCTTTTGTGGCTAAGGAGTTGACTTAGTTTGGATGTTAAGAACCTCCTTCTTCTTGGGCCTTGAGGTCACAATTGTGATAGGATCTTTCCTTGACGACTTTTGACTGTTGAGGTCTTTAACCACCATTTCAGCTTCCATAGCTGCTTCTAGGAGTTCACCCAGATTTTTCGATTTATCACCCACGATCATGGAGCGGGTCCTCGGCCTCATGTTGTTGTGGTACATATCGACTAGCGATGTTTGCGGCAATATTTCTGAGCACTTATGCGCAATTGCTTTCCATTTTTTAATGAAGTCATGTGTGGACTCATTCTCTCCCTGCCTTAGGCTGCATAACTAAGCCATGGTAACATGGTAGCTTTTGCCTTTGAAGTGCGATAGGAAGCGCATCTCCACCATGGCTCAATTTTGAATGGAATCCTCCTGTAGAGTGGAGTACCAATCAAAGGCCGTACCTTTTAGGGTACTTGTGAGTAGACGGATCTTGAGAGCATCTTGATCCGCGATCGCTCCAGTCAATATTTTAAAGTGAATGACATGTTTTTTCGGGCTGAACCTTTCCCCGTGTATGTTTGGAGAGTAGGCTTCTTGAATTCTAGAGGGAATGGGACGGAGCCCAATCATAAACGATAAGGTGGGTTAATCCCATTTTCTTTAAGTGTATCCTCCTCTTTCTCTTTGGCGAGGATGTCGCCGACGTCCTTTTTGGTGATGGCTCGCCACTCATTTTCTCCTTCACCCGCTCCATCCTCTTGGTGATTTGGAGGAACATCATCGTTACCCTGACGCTGGAAGGTGAGAAGGTGGTTTTCAATTAGGGTCTCAATCATTTGATGACCTTGCTCCAATTGATGGATACGAGCAGTCATGTCATTTTGAGACAAATTTTGAGGTGGATTTTGAGGTGGCTCGGAGATTGTGGCCAAGATGTTCATCTCTCGGGATTCGAAAGAGGATACTGTCTTGGTGACTGAGCTTGAACTCACTCTCCTAGATGAGGTGTTGCAGGAAGGGTTACTCTGCTGTCCTTGGCTTGAAGGAGCGGGAGACTCTTCTTGATGTCTTTGTGTCCAAGTGAAGCTGTGAGTCATCGGTCGCCTGACATAGATTTTTATTACTGAACTTTGGCGCCTTTTAGATTTTCCAACCATATGGACAAGAATAACTTGGTTGGGTCTATCTTTTTATTCTATTTTTGAGAGGCTCAGAGTGGATGAAGTTGATTCATTTGTCTTTCAAGCCTCTTTTACCGGTATAATGCACAACGGCGTATGCGGCGAGCAATTTTAGCCTCAGTTGGCTCTGGCCAGGCTTTGGCGACAAATGATGTACTCCCTTGATGGCAGAAGCCTTGCCTGTCTGTTTTGAAGTTGGGCATGGACAAGATTCTGACTTGGTCTTTTGCCTGTAGGAGAGATGCCTTGAATTTCTCAAGTTCAGTCCTCGTAGAAACAAGGGGTAAACTAAAGGGATGTAGGCCTTGGTGGGTTTCTGAGAAGGCCTCGAGATGCACGAGTTGACCTTGGGCTTGTAGAAGCGAGTATGTTCATGTGGAGCAGTTTTTTATGTCGAGTGGAAGACGGGTCTTTCCTCCTTCATGTGAGTGAGAGGATAGAACCTACTATCTTTGAGTGGGGCCAAGTATGTTGGCCTTGCAGATCTTTAAAATCTCCTTTGTTTCGGAGAAGGCTTTGGGGACCAAGTTTTAGGGTAGACCTGGTTTTTAGTATTGTGAAGCTTTGCGGGAGTGCCACGAGCTTCAGTTTTCTTGATGTTTGCCATGTGTGTCATGGTGGTGACATGTCCCGAGGTAGTCCTTTGCTTTTTGATTGGCTTAACTTCTTCTTCAGGAAGTGGGAAGGGCTCAATGTTCCGAAGATGATGGTTCGGGGAGTAGCAGTCGACCCGGAGTTGGTGGATTCGCCGAAGGAGATGACACTTCGGCAGCCAGTGGGACGTTTATTGGCTGTGCATTCTGCTTTTCTTGAAGCATGAGCTGGTACTTGTTTTTGTTGAAAGTGATGGTCAATGAAGTTGCCATCTTAGTTTCGAAAACTCAGATACAAGACCACACCCATTAGTAATCACAATAATATACTGATTATAAATGGAAAACCATGGGTCGACCTTCTTAAATCACTTGAGGGGACATGGTCCTACTCAAGCGAGATCAGAAAGGCAAAAAGCCATAGAAAAGACATTAATTGTTCCGGTCGCAGGTACAGTAGACTTAGAGTGAGCGTACCAGCACTTGTTAGAAACATTTGTATGTCTTGATCCAAACTACCAAGGAGAATAGCTCACTGAAGGTAAGATGAGTACACAGCTGAATATTGTTTTAAGGAGAAAAGTAAGTTTTCTCTTAACTAACAATTACAAAAAAGTAGAAAAAAGGGTTTTCTCCTTTGGGGGGAGGGGGTGGAGAAAATAGTCTCTCCTATTTCTCTACAAAAATATTATTTTTTTATTAATACAAGACTAAATTTTAATTATTAATAAATTGTATTTTTGTAAACACCTTTCAAAGTCATTTTCTCTTACGTAGTTTTCTCCATTCAAATCCAAATATTAGAGAATCACCAATAGAGAACAATGGTGATTCTCGACAAGAAAATCCCCCACCTCCTAGTTCTTCTTCATTTCTCTACCTAGTGAAGATTTTCTACATTCAATTTCTCTGCCTCCAAATGAATCATATATAGTTCTCTACTTAAATCCAAACACAATAAAACTATAGGAGAGAAGTGGCGACTCCCTGCATAGAAATTCTCCATCCCTACCTTTTCTTATTTCTCTCTCTCATGAAGTTTTTTGCTTGTTATTTTCTTTCCATCCAAAAAATTCTCTTTGAACATCTAAAATTATGTTCAGCACTCTCGCACAAAGCACATTGACATTCATTATCATTTTCTGTGTAATCATGCTAATCAAGGCAACATTGAGTTAGTTTTTGTTCCAACAGATACTCAATTACCTGATTTATTTATTAAACCCCTTTGAAATGAATGGTTCATAAAATTGAGGCATAAATTGGGAATTGGCCCTTGCCCCGATCACTAAATCCTTACTGTCACAAACACTTGCTTTTCACTTTTACACTTCTCATAAACAGGTGATACTAACAAGGTTTTGTGTTTCATCGTTAATGGGCAGGCTACTTTGCAATTAGATGTCAAATGGGGAGAGAAATAACAAGTGGCTTCAATTGAGGGGGAGAAGATTCAAGGACTGTCTAACTTAGGGGGAGGAAAGCTTTGTTGGTACATTTGTCAAGACATTCTTATGTTGAGGGGGAGAAGCAAAGCCTTAGAATTTTCAAGTCAATGCTCCCGCAAGGAAAATCCAAAGCTCCCTAAGGCCCAAAGAGAAGATCTCCAAGCTTCATAGAAAGAAAGAGAGAGAGCTCAAGGTAAAAGCATTGCCATCAAACTGCAAAAGGGGAGATTGTTAGGGTTTTCATTTGTTGCAATTTGATTGCATGCATTCATTTTTAATCATAGCTTGATCTCTCATGCACTCATATGTTTTAAGCTTAGAATTTACATACATTTTTATTTAAAGTTTTCATGTTTGACATCATGTAAGTTAAGATTTGGTCTTTCGGCATGATTTAGTCTTTTTAATTTAGTTTCAAAAGTTTTATAAAATGAAAATTTGAAATTCATGCATAAACATGTTTTGTATCACATTTTTAAAATTCCATTTTAAACGTGTTAGTCTCTATTCAAGTCAAGTTTTCCATGGCCAAGATTCCCACTTAGAAAACCATTTTCACATAAACAATACTGGGAAATGGTGGCTAACCGCCATGGATTTCAGTCACCTCGTGTTCACATTTCCAAAATGCACAAAAATTTTATTTCAACATTTCAGTGACCTTACGGTTAGCTCTCGACCAATCGTAAAAAAAAAATATATGGCTAACCATAGAGATTTCTCAAAAAAGTCCATAAAAAACTAGCTGTTTTTATTTGACTATTGGGCTCACGGCTAGCCATAGGGAAGCCACGGCTAACCGTGAACTAGCCGGCATAACTGATTTTATATATATATATATATAACCCATCAAAATGTGGGTCGAGTATTTATGGAGCATCATATTTGTAAGTGGGTTAGGTTTGGATCAGCCAAGACCAAAACCCATGGTTCAAAATTGCGGTATCAGCCGGCCCAAAAAACGGATACGGTATTGATATCGGTCGCGGTTTGAGGTCAGTCGCAGCGTGAATTTTTTAGTAAAGAAAAGTTTGGAAAAATAAAAAAAAATTCAGAATATTATAAAACATTGGAAAATAATATTTTTCTCCATTATTAACAACTATAAATCAAATTATCGGTCTTCCAAAGTCATGAGATTCCTGTATTGCTGTCTTATATGAAATTGTATAAATTTTATTTACAATTAAATCATTTAGATGAATATACCAAAATAAGTTAAGAATATCACAAATTTTATAAAATGCAACCGTGACTATGACTTATGAGCCATCTAAAAGGTCATTACCCAGTGCGGTCCTACTGAAGTGGGGTCCTGGGAAGGTCCAGACTAGAGACGTACTTAACCTAGGCAATTTTACACAATGTGACTGTTCGCAAGTCTTGAATCTGCATTTTCACGCATCGCACCCGAGACTTTTGTCATTGACTTATGAGCTATCTATTAGTGTGGAATTTATGAAAATAAAGCTTGTACTCATCACTTTATCATCAAGAAAGTTGTGATCTCAAGAGTATCAAAATAACATATTTTATTATAATAATATAATAAAGCACAAACCAATTGGACATTTATGATTTAGTTTAAAAATGAGAGATTTGAGTAGCTATTTTATTAAGATCTACAAGATTTCAAGAAAAACCCTAATTTTTAAAACCTCAAATAGCAGATCTAGCCTAAAAGTGTGTAGATTGAAAATAATGAAAGGTACCTACAACGAAAGATCATGCAATCATTCATAAGTCCACAAAACTGGATCAAAAAGCCATGATTTCATGTGCATTTGTGGACTTATTTAGAACCAATTGCATTAGAACTTCATGATTTCATGCATATATGAGCAAAAATTGGGAGTTTTGAAACAAATAAGTCAAAAACCTTTAATTTTACATGAATTTGTGAAAAATGATGGTCTGCATCACCCCAGGGTCACACCAATTATACTTTTTATCTCTAAACACCATGGCACCATTGCATAAAGTCATTAGGCGGAAATTTGCATTGCGTAGGTCCCATGCATAGCATGCATAGCATTTTATTTAACATCACTATCGGTTTAGTTGTTTCACTGTTATAGGAATTGTCATAGCAAAGGGGGCCCACACTAACATATAAATTGGAAGAAATAAAAATATAAAAGAAAGAAAGAAAAAGAGGGAACCACGCCCACACTAGACGTGAATCCCAAAGCACGCCCAGTGACGGGGTGGGTTCCACAGTTGCTGCAAGTTCGGATAATTCTATCTTCCTCGACAGTTTCCAAGAACCAGAAGCTTCCTTCCTCTCTCATCAAGATTCAAATTTCAAATTAAGGAAGGATATGTCTAGATGAAATCAGAGATAGAGTCTTAGTTAGAAAGCTCTCCCAGAGAGATTTGACTCAGCCAAATAGATAGAGTCCATTTCAAATCAAAACTCAAAAGTCTCAATCCCATCTTTCTCAGGACCGCCTATCGTAAAATGACCATAAATTTCAATTCGACCGTCGGATAGGTGAGATTTGCCTATCATTAGAAAGATTATTCAGAGTAGATATCCGTGTAAATCAAGATCATGCAACTCGGAGCTAAACCGACCAAGTTATAGGCCCATATAGTTTCATATATATTTTTAGAAGGGATTGCAAACAAATCCACACTATTCATGACTCACCTCTGCACTACATGAGGAGATCTTTGATGGGGCCCACTGCTGGCAGATCTGCACAACAAAGAAGTCTAGATAAGCAATAGATCAATTAGGATTTAAAATCATCTCTAATAAGGCAGTTGCTTAGAGTGCAAGCCAAGTCAGAGAGTCCAAGATAGAAACAACTCAAGCCACAAAAGGGAGAAAGAAACTATAAAAAGAGGACTCCCTCATAAGAGACGTCCAAGCCATGCTTTCCAAGGTTTAGGTTGGGACGTCCACCACCACTCCCCTCTCTCTTCTCTTTCCCCTCTTCCTCTCTCGTCCCTTCTAGATCTAGGATTCTTCTAGTTCTAGGTTCTCCATTTTATTATTTTTTTTATTAAAAGTAGCTTTGGGCCTTGTCTAAGCAAGTCGTAGATCTAGGAAGGAGCAGAAGCTTTGTACTAAAGACATGCTATCAATGAAATTACCACTTTTCTTTTGTGCAATGGCTGGCTAGATTCGCAATTGAAGCAAAGTAAGAAGTTAAGTATTCCTAACCCTTTATCCCTCTTAATACTTGTTTGATTGAGTTACTGATGTGCTAATTTTATGGTTTAATATTAGACTTTTCTTCGTACCAGTCGATGCCTTACATATTGATTTGTTAATGCTAGAGTAGTTCTTTAATTATCCATGCTTATTTTTTATAGATCATGCTTAGGGTTTTATTCTCTTTGATGGTCTATGCTTGGATTTGATGGGTAATCCTTAGGTAACTTAAGTAATTTAATGAAGGGAAGGAGGTCTTGGGTATTTGATGAAATTTGTAGAAAAAGAAATCTCTTTTGAGAAATTTGGTTTTTAAAGTTATATCATCCAGATTTGGTTGCCTTGATTGGATCCAAATCTGAACTAGAAAACTGATCAAATAAGTATTTTCAATGTGAAAGTGGTTTAGGACTGCTTGATGGATTCTGATCCCTTGATCAATTTTATTATCTTTGTTATCTCATTATCTCATTACTTTAGTTAATTTTCTGCATTTTTAATTACTTGTGACATCATCTCTGTTAATTAGTAAATTTTGTTCTTGAATTGCTCTTTGTGGGTTCAACCCGTATTTACCGTTGTCTATTCGTAGACACCCGTGCACTTGTGGTAGTTTTATGATTGATTGAGATCACATCAAGTTTTATGCATTATTGCCGGAGAGCAAATTCAAGAGAAAAAAAATCTTCTAATTGGAATTTTTAGTTAGTTTTAGCATTATTTGTTCATATCATGGCATATCTTTGTGGTTGGTTGCATTCATATCATGCATTAGGGTTAGTCTTTGTTATTCTTAATGTGTATGGTTACTGATTTATCAAGTTGTGGTTGCTGACTTTCAAAATATTTTCGGACTGGTTACAGGTAGTAACATTGCAGGCAAGTTTCACGCTATTATTTTAGACAGATTTGTCCAGGTTTTTTTTCCAAAACTTTACAATTTGAAAACTAGTCAAACAGACTCCTATTGACTTGAAGTTTTTTATGAATGAACTTTGATATATAAAAGTTCAGCATGAAAAATTTTGGCCAAAAATACTCTCGGAAAGTCAGATTTTTAATGCCGTGAACATGGCCAGTCAGTGAAACAGATTCAGCAATCAGCAACATAACTGGTTCAAGTAGCCAACTTTACGATAGCATAACTTATTCGTTTCTAACTCTTTTTAATCTCTAAGTTTTTTGTTTGATTCTTGCATCATAGGAGATTGAAATACAAAAATTGTTTTTAAGTTCTGATCAATTTAAGTGGGTCGTAAACGTGGGCCTGTGTAATAGTTTCCCAACACCTAGATTTTTTTTTCAGAACTTGACAGTATAGTGTTTGATTAACTTAAGACTGTATTAGAAGTTTTAGGGTGCATTCAAATTGAATTAGTTTAGGATTTAGAAATTTATATTTGATTTGATTTTTCAATTCAGGAATTTTGTTGAGAATTTTAAGTTGTTTTTAGTAGTTTGATTAGATCTAACTTCTTTTATTTTCTCTTAGGTAGCAATTCAAGGTTTGGAGGACTCTAAAAGGAAGGAAATCTTGGGATTTTCTTCAAGCAAAGTAGTTGCTCTCAGAATTGCCAAAAATAAAAAAATCCTTGAGAAATTTGCCCAAAAAAAAAAAGGTTAAGCTTGACCAAATAAGATTTGCATGGACCCCAAATAATAATTTCTGAACTTGACCCCACGAATCTCTTTTACTTACAAATGGGGCTTGGTTGATTTAAACTTCTGCAAAGTGCGATTGCTTGATTGACACACTAATTAAATTGGACCCACACACTTAGGTAAGGACAATCTACCCCAACAAGATAAGGACTGGATTTCATCACCTGATCGTTGCCCAATTAGGTTTAACCACATGCCACATGGGCACCAAGCTTTAATTAAAATCAAGTAGGAATAAGACCCTAGGAATTCAAACTCATTAGGACGAAGAGTATCAAAGGTTGCACCAATTGCACTTTTTTGTCAAGTCGATGTCTAAGTAAGTATTGTCCCTACAAAAAAGGTGGCAGCCTCTATTCTAGGAGTTTGGTTTTTAAAAGAGACCGTGCCAAGAGCATTGTGACCCCAACCCAGGGATTTACTTGGTCAATTTGGCCTCATAAGACCGGATTAGAAGCCTAAGTACACTCTTCAAACCAGTTAGAAGCTGTCTAGAGGTTAGGTGAACCTACTAGAAATCTTTGTGTGCCCTAGTCTTTGCTTGACTACTTGTGCATCATATTAGAAACATAGGACCTTGCATATAGATTAGGTTAAACCAATGTATACAATCTAGAACTGAGAAAGAAACGTAAAAACAAAAGGCTGATTAGGATAGAGCCTGAATTAGCCTTAACCATTGTAGGAAGGTCTTCAATTTTTGAATAAATTATTAGGATGACTGATCAAGCTAGGGTACCCCCCCATGACTTTGAAGGATTACATGTACCCCACAAGGATAACCCAATCGTCCTGCATCACCCTGCCTCATACCAATGCTATCTTTGAGCTAAAATCTGGTATGATCTAGTTCTTTCCAGTGTTCCGTGGGCTAGACCAGGAAAACCCATATCAATATGTTAGGGAATTTGAGGACATTTCTAGGACCATGAGAATAAATCATATGATTGAGGATGCCCTAAATCTTAGGTTATTCCCATTTTCATTGAAGGAGAATTCTAAACCCTGACTTTAAGCCTTACTAGTTAGGTCCATCACTACATGGACCAAACTAGTTGAAGGATTTTACAAGAAATTCTATTCCAAGTTGAAAACTGCTTCGATTAGACAGGCCATCAATGGGTTTTACCAATAGGAGGGGGAGATACTTTACAATTACTTGGAAGAGTTCAAGGACCTCTTGATCCAGTGTCCCCACCATAGATTTGGAAAGGTTTGATTGGTCCAAATTGTGTGTGAAGGCATGGATTACCCTACCAAATAAATGGTGGAGTCTTTCTGTGGTGGGAATCTTACACAAAAAACATAAGAAGAAGCATGGACGTTTTTTGAAGATATTACTAAAAATACATTGTAGCGGGCCCCAATCAAGAGGGAGCCCACCAAAACCACCATTCCGGAGAAACGCAGAATGTTCAAAGTTGAACCCAAGATTGAAGTAGAGGCCAACTTGGCCACATTGATGAGGAGATTAGAAGCCCTAGAACGAAACCATGGAGTCCAAAAGCCAAGCCCAAAAACCATGGAGTGATTAAGGTATAGTCGGGTCATGAGTGGAGAGATTGACCGAGTCCTTTAAGGAAGTCAACACGCTTTATCAAAACACTCGTTTTGATAACCGTCAGAGGTATGACCCATACTTCCTTGGTGAGGCAACCAGCTATGCAGTGCATGATGGCACCCTGCAAGGGAAGGAGCAATTGAGGAAGAGCAAACTCAAAAGAATGGGGCATAGCCAGAAGATCTTACTCATTTGTCTCCTGCTAGGGATGATTTGAAGAGCATATATTTACTGCTTAGGAAAATCTCAATCGTCCTGTTTTGCCTTATAAAGTTGTTAATTTAAAGGTTTTTTTTTTAGATACCCGCCGAAGATTTATATGATTTGTAAATAGGCCCTTATGGTATTAGTAGTTGTAAATAGGATCCTACTTTTTTCATTTCAATACCTTTCATGTCCCCAAAATCAATAGGTCTAAAGAAAATGGGTAATGATCATGAGATTTGGGTTGAACATTTATAAAAATGACAAATTTGACCTATATCCATTAAACAAAAATGGGTATATTATTACTTACAAGAATATACCATTATTTTATAACAAGTCCCAATGGTCTCTCTCAATAACTCTTTAATGCACATGAAGCCTAATCATGTATTTTAAAGCTTTCATCAATCTAACAGTGGGTCGTGCATGGATTGAATCAATTGGAACTAATTATACGCACAAGCGTTGATTGTCATTATGATCGATTTGGATTTAATGAAATAGACCTTGTTTTGATAAAAATATATTTACGTATGATTATTCTTCCCGCTAAATGTAATTATTAATATTACAAACTTTAGAGAAAAATAAGTCCAATCTATTGAATTTATGCATATAAGGTTAAAGAGATGGGCAAAAGTGTCGACTTTGGGGTTGGAAGGCTACTGACTTTGGGGACACAAAGGTATTAAAATGGAAAGGCAATGACCTATTTACAAATACTAAAATCATAGGGGCCTATTTACAAATTCTATAGACCTTAGGGGTGTATATGCAAAAACCTCTAATTTAAATTGCTAATCATCTTACTTTAATTTTATGGCCACAAATTAAAAGACTAAGATTGTCTAATAGGATTGATGTTCGTGTTATTGTTCTCAAGCCATATTGACCCAATGACCCACAATGAACAAGAGGACATGCAAGATGAAATGTTTGGTTTTTTTTCTCTCTGTTAAAGGATGTCAAACAACAAAAAGTCTACATGGACTAACTCATTGAGTTAGTCCATTGACTAACCCTATGATATCCATGACATCCCCATGGATATCATAGGGTTAGTCAATGGACTAACTCAATGAGTTAGTCCATGTACCATAACTAGTCAAACAAATATTTTAGTAGGACCCTATCCAATAAATGTCTTATTTCGGATCGGTCGGTATCTTGTCTTAATCAGTGGCACATTCCCATTGGCATCTTCCTCATGTGATCGTCCTTTGAAAGATGTGATGTGATGGATTTGATATGAGCTAATCAGCTAACGACAAATGGTTACTCTTGTAGTCCCCCAGAATTTGCAAAGAATAAAAACAATCATCACAGTGGTAGAAAAAGAAATTAGTTATTATTAGATATATATATATGCATAAATATATATATATATAGTGGTAGAAAAAGAAATTAGTTATTATTAGATATATATATACATAAATATATATATATATACGGAATTAACTCGCACTTTTTTTGTGTAATTTATTGCATTAGAAAGTAACTTTAAAGTTTTTTTTTTTGTTAAAATATATATACAGAGCTTGGTTCTCCAAAGCTCAAACTTAGGATAAAATCTCGTAAGCTAATGCTTGTGGGGCCAAACTTTGGTCCATCCAAATTGACCAAACATATGACCCCTCTAAATTGCACATGTCCACCGACTTTCGGTCATATCTGAATTTACTGAACCATTGGATCAACTATGTATCTGTGTGGGGAGATTTTCAAAGCTCCAGGATTACGCTAATCACAGCCATCAGATGGCACTAAGCCTTCTCACGTGCCATCCGCGTGCCATCCATGTGGCACCAGACTCACCTCGGCTACCAGGACAGAAGCCTCAGCCGAAGTCAGACAGGTCCTAGCCCCTAGCCCCGACCTCGGCTACCAGGACAGAAGCCTCAGCCGAAGTCAGACAGGTCCTGGCCGCTAGCGCCGAGCTCGGCTACCCAGGTGCCCACCTCGGCTAAAAGCTTGACCTCGGCCAAAGGAGCCGGGACAGAAACCGAAGCAAGAGAGAATCTCCACTCGCGCCCTTCGCCCCCCACGTCATCAGACACGTGGAGGAATAGGGGCGCGGGCCAGTGAGACAGATGCGACATCCAGCCGTCCAAAATCTTCACCATATCACTGACAGGGCGGCATCCAGCGGCTGAAGCCAAATCAGGGCAAGGCCCGAGGGTGGATCCGATGGTACGCCTACCGCCAAAGGCGTCCAACACGATCTGGCCCAACATGACGCGCATTTAATGCAATGTGGCTGATCCGACTGGTATTAAATGCAAAGTGGGCTGGAATGGACCGCATTTATTACTTTGTAGGCTGATGATGACTTCCCTATCAAGTCACGGGACCCACACCAAAATATCGTCCAAGATATCGTCCAGTTGTCTATAAATAGAGCCTCATTTCACATGCAAGGTACGCACAATCAAAATCTGAGAGTCGTTACTCTGCCTCTCTTCTTCCTCTCCTTCCTTTGTTCCAGTTCACTTACTGAGTTAGGCATCGGAGAGCCTTGCGCCACTCAGGCCAGGGTCCTCTAACCGTTTGCTCTTCCCTTTCAGGCTTTCAGGCAGCGGATCATCTTCTTCATTTGGATAAGTCCTCTAAGGCACCCCGATTATTGTGGGTCATAATTTTTCTGCACCTACAATTGGCGCCGTCTGTGCGGAAGTACTATCCCAACCTTCCTAACCTTCTCAATCTTCCCAAAAACCATGCCTCCGAAAGCTAATAAGGGCGGAGAGTCCCTGAGAGCAAGACTCGAGCGTCCGGGCCCGTCGACAGACGTCCCTCCTCAGGGACGGTCCGGAACGGTGCATGGCGTATCTGCAGGCTAGGAGCGCGTAGGCTCGCGACCCTTCGTCGAGATTCCCTTCCAGGAGGGAGTTGAGACCTCGTGCTCTCACGATGAAGTCGCGCCTCCCCAACGGGATGAGCGTCGACGTGAGCGCCCTCTCAAAGGCAAAGCTGCGACAGTGGAGGAGCCACGCCGTGTGTAACCCCCCGCGGCACTTACTGCTACAAGGTGATGCCCTTCGGGCTAAAGAACGCGGGGGCAACGTATCAGCGCCTCGTGACAAAGATGTTCCAGGCTCAGCTCGGCAAGACGGTGGAAGTCTACATTGACGACATGGTCGTCAAGTCCAAGCACTCCAGCGACCATCTGGCGAATCTGGCCCAAGTTTTCAGCATCCTTCGCGCATTCAAGCTCAAGCTAAATGCTTCCAAGTGCGCCTTCGGCGTAGCGTCTGGCAAGTTCCTCGGAAGCCTGGTAACGCGAAGGGGGATAGAGGCCAACCCAGACCAGATTACTGCAATCTTGGGCATCCAGAGCCCATCTACTACGAAGGAGGTTCAGAAGCTTACAGGCATGGCTGCAGCACTTAATCGCTTCATCAGCAGATCATCAGATAAGTGCCCGCCTTTCTTTCAGCTTCTGAGAAAAATTTTAAAATTCCAACGGACCCCTGAGTGCGACCAAGCGTTGGCAGCACTCAAAACTTATTTGTCTTCACCACCCTTACTCTCTACCCCAACTCAGGGGGAGATTTTGTATTTATATCTTGCGGTCTCGGATCATGCGGTGAGCCCCGTCCTCATCAGAGAGGACGAAGGAGTCCAAAAGCCAATTTACTATACAAGCAAGATCCTGCTTGATGCCGAGACCAGATACCTTTTGCTGGAGAAGCTCGCACTGGCACTCGTCAGCGCCTCCCGCAAGCTCTCCCATTATTTCCAATCCCACACTATTGTGGTGATCACGGAGCATCCACTCCGTTCTAAATTCAAAAAAGCTGAATTTTCAGGGCGAATCCCAAAATGGGCAGTCGAACTGGGGCAGTATGACATTCAATACCGTCCCCGGACTGCGATCAAAGCCCAGATTCTAGCAGACTTCATAGTAGAGTTCGTCTCGCCAAGCTCGGCTCCGACCCATCCCGGCACGGAACTGGGGCACATAGGGCATGAACCGGAAGTTACCGAGGTCGAATGAGCTCCCGCCTCGGCATCAAGGATCTTTGTTGACGGTTCGTCCACCTCCAAGCGAGCTGGCACCGGCATAGTCCTCCAATCGCCAGAGGGACTGGTCATAGAGCAAGCCTTCACCTTGGACTTCAAAGCAACAAATAATGAAGCAGAGTATGAAGCACTGATAGCAGGGTTGAACAGCGCCCAAATCCTCGGAGCCCAGCACCTGGTGATCTTCAGCGATTCGCAACTGGTAACTAGCTAGCTCGCTGGAGACTACCAGGCCAGGGACGATAGGATGGCGGCCTACTTAGCCCTCGCGAAAAAACTACTCTCCCATTTCCAGACAGCCGAGGTCAGGCAGATCTCCAGAGATACCAACACGCACGCTGATGCGCTTGCAAACCTGGCCTCTGCTGTCAAAGCAGGAAAGAAAAGGGCTGTCGAGGTTGGATCGATATCAAGACCAAGCCTAGAGCTCCACTCACCTCGGCAAGTCCTTTGTGCTGATCTCGGCCCGAGCTGGATGGACCCAATCATCTCTTACTTGAGGGATGACCAGCTCCCCGAAGACAAGACTGAAGCCCATCGAATCATACTCCAAGGCGCTCCACCTCGGCGACACCCAAGTTTGGCCTCCCCACCCTGAGGACAGAACTGATCGACCAGGGCCAAAACAAGACAAACTTGGCAATGGAGCTGGACCTAGCGGACAAGCGTCGAGAAGCAGCAGCCCTACGACTGACTGACTATCAGCAACGGCTAGCCAGAGGGTACAATGAAAAAGTCAGAGAAAGAAGTTTCTCCATAGGGGAACTAGTCCTCAAGAAGACCTTGCCAGGCAACAAAGATCCGAACGAAGGAAAGTTGGCCCCGAACTGGCATGGCCCATTCGGGGTGGTCTCACTGGCAGGACGATCCTCTTACAAGCTCGAAGACTTAGAAGGTAAGCCGTTGCCGAGACCGTGGAATGCATCCCACCTGAAGAAATTCTATTTTTAAAGATGAAACATGAGTCTCAGATTCAATGAAAGCAGCATTTGCCCTGTCGTCAATCTGTGTCACCTCGCCTTGTCTGAGTTCGGCAGTTCTGGGTCCTTGACCCTGGAAAAGGCTTCGAGTTCATACACTCAGTCATTTCCTAAAGCTTGGGTCCTTGACCCTGGAAAAGGCTTCGAGTTCATACACTCAGTCGTTTCCTAAAGTTTGGGTCCTTGACCCTGGAAAAGGCTTCGAGCTCATACACTCAGTCGTTTCCTAAAGTTTGGGTCCTTGACCCTGGAAAAGGCTTCGAGTTCATACACTTAGTCGTTTCCTAAAGTTTGGGTCCTGGACCTTGGAAAAGGCTTCGAGTTCATACACTCAGTCGTTTCCTAAAGTTTGGGTCCTCGACCCTGGAAAAGGCTTCGAGTTCATACACTCAGTCGTTTCCTAAAGTTTGGGTCCTTGACCCTGGAAAAGGCTTCGGGTTCACACATCGGGTCGTTTCCTAAAGTTTGGGTTCCTAACCCTGGAAGAGGCTTCGGATTCATACATCCAGTCGCTTCCTAAATTCCGGGTTCATACACCCCTTGAGATCGTTCCCGAACTCAGGCTCGCACAGCCGAGATCATTGAGACTTTGGGTTCATCTCGGCAAAAAGACAGTTCGTCTCGGCCAATGCTGGTCCATTTCGGCCAATGTCAGTTTTCAAAAGAAAAAGAGCAGTGCAAGCATGAAGTGCAAAAAAGCAGCACAAAAATACAAGTATCACAAAATAGTACAAAAAAAAGAAGCAAAAAAGAATACAGAAGTACTATACATAGATTGTATGATCTCAAAACTTGTTCTTTTTATTCATTGTAATTACTTCATTACAAGGATTACAGAGAAGAAAACAAAGTACAGAAAGGAGGCTCGCAGCCCTTTGAAAACAGAAAAAGAAATGAAGGCTGGGAGGAATCTCAAAACTTGTTCTTTTTATTCATTGTAATTACTTCATTACAAGGATTACAGAGAATAAAACAAAGTACAGAAAGGAGGCTCGCAGTCCTCTGAAAACAGAAAAAGAAATGAAGGCTGGGAGGCTCTGATCTTCACTGACTCCTCATTCCGGTCTTCAGCGTCCTGAGCTCTTCAACGCCCTTTGGATTGCAAGCTTGAAGACTCTGAATCTCACAGAGCTCTACAATACCCTATGGTCGGTTAGACCAAACTTTGCAAAAAAGAGCCCCCTCAGCCCGAGGACCTCTCGATCCTGCCCGCCGCTCGGAGGTCTTCACATCCCACAAGAAGAACTTTAGCATGGTTCCACGCAAAGTCCTTTGGGATGAAAATAAGACCCCCAAACGCGCGGGGCGCCACCAACCCACGACTGCAAAGATTCCAATGCAGCCTCATCGGAGAGGGTTGGACGTGGACCCGCGTTCAGAGAGCGCGCAGTCCACGAGGATCGTCTTCAGAGAGCGCGCAGACTACGACAGACTGTCCCCCTCGGAGAAAGCCGTCTTCTGGCGCAAGGGCTCCCCCCGGGTCGAATGTTCCTAATGTTCTACCAAGCATGACTGCCAGATGTCCTGGTTCTTTTTGCCCTCCCATGGCGAGCTAGCCACTCCTATTTATAGGAAGAAGGAGGGCCCAAACTTCAAAGGAAATTATGAGGCGAGGTCTCCCACGCCCAACGTGAAATGCACGTCTTCCTACATGCTGACCAGCGGTTCTGATGGCGCCACGTGGAGCCATCCGCTCGTTTTCCTCATTGGCCATACCGCCACACTTACTGTTATTTATGGTCTTCAGAATACGGAGAATCAGCACAGATACCTATGAAGATCGTTCGGTACTCTCTCCAACTCAAGGCTCACACGTCACATCACATTAAAGGCACTCAGCCGGACTCAAGCGTAAAAGAGCCGAACTCAAAAAAGTAAAGGAGCTCTGTTTTTCATTAAAAGCGAAGGATGTTACAGAACTGAGCGTTACACGCAAAAGATAGAAAGGAAAGATTACAAAGAGCAAAAGCAAGAGCAGGGTGTAACTACTGCGGCTTCGGCGACTCCACCAGTATGATCACCGGCTCTGATGAACCAGCGGTCTCGGCTACGACTGCAGCCTTGTCTGTTGCTTCACCAGCAGGAGGGGCAGAAGGAGCGTCGCATTGAGGCGCGACTGGGGCATCGCTAGCAGGCGGAGCAGTTGGAGCGCCATCCGAGGCAGGATCAGCTACAGGGGCTTCAACTGGGGCACTCTCGCCCAAAGGAGTAGAGCTCAGCTCAGGGACTGGGTCCGAGTACTTCGGCAGATTCCGGTAGACCGGGTGGTCGTCGGGGATCCTCGCACGCCTCAGTGCGGCCAAACACCCTTCCTCGAACAGAATGGAGGTAATCTCCTCCACCTGCTTCTCGTACTCCTCAGTGGCCTGGTCCACCCCCTTCTGGAAAGAGGACTGTGCCTCGGACAGCAGAGAAGCGTTGAGACCAGCATTCTCCTTCTTCAGCTCGGCGCTCCCCGTCTTCAGCTTCTCGATTTCAGCGCGCCCAGCCAGCACTTCGCCGCGCTGCCTTGTCGCTTCAGCCGCCGATTCAGACCTCGCTCTGGCCAGCTCCGACTCCAGCTCGGCGATCCTCTTAGTCTTTGTCCAAATATCACCCTTTAGTTGATGAGTCTTCGACGTGAGTTCAGTGACGCTGACCAGAGCTACGTCCAGCTGAGCGGTCGCCTCGGCGCTACCTTTCTTCAGCTCTTCCAGCTCCTTTTTCAGCCTCTCCCTCTCAGACTCCAGCTGGGTGGCCTTCGCGACGTTCTTGTCACTCCTTTCCATCACTGCCAGGAGCCTTTGCACGTTCTGCAAAAGGAAAAAGTAAGTCGAGTAAGAGCAGCCGAGCTAAAGCACTTGAAGAAAGGCATTGAAGATACTTACCAAAAGATTAGCCTGAATCGCCGAAACCATCAGGCTATCGTTGTCATACCTCGCGTGCACTTCCATGTCTCGCGGCAAGGCACAAGCTTTTGCGAGGGCTCTAATGACGTCGGTATTCCCCATCAACCGGTCCTCGACGTTTAGAGGCTTCCCGGGCTGCGTCTCCATCTTGGGACGCCATGCCGCCGGGGCAGTGCGAGGTCCGGAAGCCGATCCGAATCCTTGCCCTACCGAGATGGTGAGCTCGCAAGCCGCCCCGCCAGTCACCTTGCTGGCCAGCGCACTTTTCTCAGGTGGAGCCTTGCCCCCGGGAGCTCGTGCAGGTGTCTTACCCTTCGGGGCTGTTAAGCCCTTGAGTCTTTCTCACCCGCCTTAGACTTCTTCCTGGGCGGAGATCCCTCCCTCGGGCGATCCGGAGAGCATCGCCGCGCTCCCTCGCTCGGTATGGGGGCAGGAGCAGAAGTGGCAGCAGCACCCCCCGAGTCTGAAGCCGCGCGGGTGCTGGCAGACGATGGTGTCGCAGAAGAAGACGATCTTTGCCTGAACTTGGCCGCCAGATCCTTAGTACCAGGAACTCTCGAGCCTCCCTCCATTCCTTCCTCCTGGTCAGACGAATAGGCGTCTACTATCTCCCTCAGGTTCGGTGACCCCGAGCTGGAAGAAGTGGATGCCTCAGCGCCAGACGCAGCTCGGCTTGCGGCAGGGTCGATCAAAGGAACCCCGGCAGGCACGGCCAAGGTGACAGGAGGATGATCAGGCTGCAGCCCGTCCTCCGGAGCTGCTCCGATTCTCCTGTAGTGGCCGCGGTACCTCGGCGTGTACCCCAGCAGCTTCCAGGCCGATCTGGTCTCGTGCCCCTTCTACCTCTCGACCTTCTTGTGGTCGTCGACGTTCTTCCTCCAGCCTTCGCTCACAGCACGGCGTCGCCTAGCGTGCAATTCTGCGCCACAAACAACAAAAGTATCAGCTCGGCAACATAAAGGTTGAGCAAAATAAACAAAGAAAAGAAGCAGTATTTACTTGGGACGGCCCCGAGGTGGCGAGGGACCATCAGTCTCCTGTCCTCACCAGCGCCGAATTCCCAGTCCCCTGATACACAGAAGAGGTCCTCCTCGGCATTCTTATTGGAATCCTCCGAGGCCAGGACGAAGCCTCTTCGGCGCTGCTTCACCCGGAGATAATAATTGTCTCCCCCAGCCTTGCAGATGTCATAGACGTCCTCGATGTCATGAACACCCAGGTTGGTCCCCAATATCTCATTCAGTTTTGCCGTGCCCATGATGACTTTGAAGCCATTGGGCATCAGCTGGCACGGGGTAATCGACCAGACGCTAAGGCAAGCCCTAAGCAAGGGGTGCAGAGGAAATCTGACCCCGCCCTCGATCACGGAGATCAGAGGGAACGGCATCCAGCCGCAGGACCAGCCGCGCGTGGCATAGTCGATGGGATCCGCCGGCCTGAGGCGAACTCCCTCCGGGATGTTATAAGTAGCCCTAAACTGATGGACCGCGCTCCTGCTCGGTTCCTACCGAGGGTCGGCGGACGTGGGAGTCCGTCGGGTCCGACCCTTTCGTAACCAGGGGGCAGGGGCGTGCATCAACATTTCTTTTTTTGTGTGGGTGTGCCAGATTTTCTATTTTACTTGGAATTGCAAGTGGTGATCCGGAGATCAACCTTCGCAAGTAAAAAGGAAATCAACTTCTTTCAAGTTTTCCATTGCACATATATTTAAGAAAAGAGACATTTTTCTTGGTTTGCCGTGAAAGGCGATTTTTTTGGCATTTATAGCCGATTTTGGCGTTTATAGCCGATTTACAATCCTTATCAATAATGAAAGACAAGAGTTGTTATTTTGTCTCTTTTGAAAAAATACAAACTACAATGAAAAGCAAGAAAAGGATGATCTAACTTCTCAGGAGATTGTGGGGGACTCGTTTAGATTGACGGTCGCAAGCCATATGTGGGCTTCGCCATCATCCATGCAGATGAGAACAGAGGATGCTATTGATTCGCTTGGCTTGGCTATAACCTCAGGTTTTTAGAGGACAAAGACCAAAAGGAGGTCCTATGTCCAATAAAAAACCGAGTAGACGGGCTGGAAAGCCACATCTAAGCCATTGGAGGCAGGAGGAGAAGGCAAGGACCTTGGGGGGGGGGTACCCCCCAAGGGACTTTTGTCACCTTGTAGCGGTGGCCGGTGTAGAACTTCCGTAGAGTCTTCTCTCTTTTCCTTCTCTGAATTTCTGTGCTTCTGTCTGTGATTTTCGTTGTCTGTCCTTTCTTCTTGGAGAGCTCTCCTATTTATAGGCTTTTAGGTAGCCATTTAGGAGGGTTTATGAGCCTTGATTGTCATAAAACTATATAAAGGGAGGAGTTACAAAATTGAATTCTTTATTTTGTAACTCCATTTTCTTGGCTTCTGATTGGCCAAAGGAGATTGAGGGCATTTAATCGCCTTTAATCGCCATGATGGGAGGAGTTTCATGGGTTAAATGCCATGAATCTCTTGACTTGTAACTCTCGGATGCTTGCTTCTGATTGGTCCGTCCAAAGAAATGGATTAATGACTATAATAAAGCTAGTCAATTAATCGCATTAAGTGGTCGCCGAGCAGCTGAAGAGTCGCGGGCCGTGCCGCGTCTTTTGGGATTCTTCTGTCGATGATCATCGATGGATCTTCATGTAGATCGACATCAGACGACCATGTAATTTTAGGTGTTTGTTGCCAACAGCGGGTCGGTGCCATCTGTCCTGTCGATTTCTTGATCGGTCGGGTAGAAAGCACACTTTTTTTGGTTGACCGGGTGGCGATCAATATTGTTTTCGATACTCTTGATGATTGACCCGTGTTTTGGACGGATGTCAGAGGATTTGGTGTCTCAAAAGCATGAATTTTGGAAAGTACCAGAGGCTGGGCGCTTCGAATCGCGAAAAAACGGCGAAAACCGGTGTTTCCAGGGCCTTCCCGGCGACCCCGGGCTCCAAGGTCGCCGGCGACCCTGGGGGGTTTTCCCCCCTTTTTGTCCCGTTTTGTGTCCGTTTTTGCTGTTTTTCGATTCTTTTTTCTCCTGTACTTTTCCTTGACATTTTGACCATTTATTGGCCTGATTTCTTTGTAGGAAACCTGATGAGAATCCTTGCATTTTATTTTGCAAAGTTTCCAATTTCCTGAGAAAGCCGAAGACTTTGTCGCGCAGAGCTGCCGATTTTCCGTTAGAAGCTGAAACTGGGTCAAACGATGTCGGAATGACCTGAAATTTGGTGTGAAGCCTCCTGAGCAATAAATACGAACCAACTGTAGGCTTTTTTTTTAGTTTTGAAGCCGTTTGAGGTCTTATCACCAGTAGAATTGCTTTTGTCGCGATGAAGATGTCGCGGTTTGATGTGCGGTCAACCGATGTCCGATTGACTTGAAATTTGACAGGGAACCTATTGGAGTCATTTTAAGATGATCCATAGGCTCTGTCTTGGAAACCATGGTCCCGGAGAGCTTTTGCCGCCGAGAGGCCTGATTTGGCTTCCGAGCGTCAAACTATGGTCAAATGTTGTGGAAATGACCTGAAATTTGACGTGTAGCCCTTTATAAGCATTTTGAAGCCGTCCATGTGCTCTATCTGATGAGTAATGGCCTCGGTGGTTCTCGCCGCCGAGAGGCTTGATTTAGCTGTTCGAGGGTTGATGTAGGGTCAAACGTTGTCGGTTTGACTCGGAACTTGACGTGGAGCCTTTTGGATGTATTTTGAGACCATCCATCGGCTCTGATCGAAGATTTGGTGTCTCCGATGCTTTTGCCGCCGAGAGCTCCTTTTCGGCTGTCGGAGAAGCGAAGTTAGGCCAAATGATTTTGAAATGGCCCGAAACTTCTTGTGTACTCCTCTTTTGGCTGTCTTGAAGGATCTTGTAGTTTTTGTTTGATTCTGACAAGATTTGATTTTTGGAAGTAGCATTGCCTATTTATGGCAGGTTGCGACTTCATATAGCTCTTTGGATCTTGAAGAGGCAAAGTGACATTTTTGGTGTCAACATAAACCTAGCTATGCCCTCATCTGTATCTAACCGAAACCTAGGGGTGCCCATGTATAAAAGAAGAAGATAGCGGAAAGAAGCCCTAAAGGTGGAGAAACCCTAAAAAACCAGACAGGGGCACGAAGTTACTTACAGAAACAGGAGGGCGAGTCAAGAACAGGTCTGGGCGCGTCCTACGGTTGTCCTCGCCAGAGAGATCTCGAAGAGCAGAGCAGAAATCGAAGGCAAGGGCAGAGGAAATCAGAAAAAAGAAAGAAAGGAGACGACCTTATTTATAGAAATAAAACCCTCTTTGGGCGCCACTTTCGAATTTGAAGAGACGGATTTCGCAATCCGCGCCTGTTCCATCAATGAGACAGCGCAATCAGTGAAGAAGCTACACGTGTAGCCGTCGGTTCGCTTCCCAGGACGGACAGGACGAAGCATTTATTGCCTCAGAAAAGTTGAAGCGACATCAAGCAATGATCGCTGCATCTCCAGACGGGTTCTCTAGCTTCTGACCCCTAAAGGCTAGGACGCTTAAGAGGTCAAAAGCTAGGGGGCAATTGTGTGGGGAGATTTTCAAAGCTCCAGGATTACGCTAATCACAGCCATCAGATGGCACTAAGCCTTCTCACGTGCCATCCGCATGCCA
Organism: Litsea cubeba; assembly: GCA_012931725.1. NCBI lineage: Eukaryota > Viridiplantae > Streptophyta > Magnoliopsida > Laurales > Lauraceae > Litsea > Litsea cubeba. The sequence goes on along the minus strand of CM022955.1, from coordinate 20,718,426 downwards.
TCCACGTGGCACCAGACTCACCTCGGCTACTAGGACAGAAGCCTCAGCCGAAGTCAGACAGGTCCTAGCCGCTAGCCCTGACCTCGGCTACCAGGACAGAAGCCTCAGCCGAAGTCAGACAGGTCCTGGCCGCTAGCGCCGAGCTCGACTACCCAGGTGCCCACCTCGGCTAAAAGCTTGACCTCGGCCAAAGGAGCCGGGACAGAAACCGAAGCAAGAGAGAATCTCCACTCGCGCCCTTCGCCCCCCACGTCATCAGACACGTGGAGGAATAGGGGCGCGGGCCAGTGAGACAGATGCGACATCCAGCCGTCCAAAATCTTCACCAGATCACTGACAGGGCGGCATCCAGCGGCTAAAGCCAAATCAGGGCAAGGCCCGAGGGTGGATCCGATGGTACCCCTACCGCCAAAGGCGTCCAACACGATCTGGCCCAACATGACGCGCATTTAATGCAATGTGGGCTAATCCGACTGGTATTAAATGCAAAGTGGGCTGGAATGGACCGCATTTATTACTTTGTGGGCTGATGATGACTTCCCTATCAAGTCACGGGACCCACACCAAAATATCATCCATGATATCGTCCAGTTGTCTATAAATAGAGCCTCATTTCACATGCAAGGCACGTACAATCAAAACCTGAGAGTCGTTACTCTGCCTCTCTTCCTCTCCTTCCTTTGTTCCAGTTCACTTACTGACTTAGGCATCGGAGAGCCTTGCGTCGCTCAGGCCAGGGTCCTCTGACCGTTTGCTCTTCCCTTTCAGGCTTTCAGGCAGCGGATCATCTTCTTCATTTGGATAAGTCCTCTAAGGCACCCCGATTATTGTGGGTCATAATTTTTCTGCACCTACAGTATCGATCCGAATGGACTATTGACCATTAAACTTTTTGGCCCATATGGAAATGATAGAATTCACGTTTGGGGCTGATTTTTTGCAGAGAGGAAGATCCCAGGGAGTCCTTGAAATCCCCCCAACCCCATCCCCATGTGGGTCCCCAGGTGGGCCCCACCACAGACTTGAACTTACTTTATCCTAAGCTTGAGCTTAAGAGAGCTGGCCTCATATATATATATATATAGGAAAATATTCATGTGCATCTATCCCTCGCCACATTATGTTGAGGGACAACATAGTGGGGCCACTTTATGATTCATCCAAATCATCCACACACATGGAACCCCCTAAACTACAATGGATCAATTGAGTTTTCATTAGTCCGATTGGATTGGACCGTTGGATTAAGGGTCAAAATTTTCCTTTATATAAAGTCATTAAATTTGTGGGTCATGGATGAAGGGGTTAGAGATTTGGGATTGACCTTAAACTTGATATATGGTCTAATCTCATATGACTCTTTTCATCCCCCCAAGTCCCATGATCAATGGGGCCCTAGGTGGGCCCCATTGAGTTTGTCCCTCGATATATGGTAAGGGAAGGATGCACATGAACATTGTCCTTATATATATATATATATATATATATATAAGCTCTGAGAATTAACTCTCACTTTTTTTTTATAACATTTAGTACATTAGAAAGTAACTTTAAAAAAAAAAAAAAACTTTTGTCAATTTTTTTTTATTGTCTCATTTTTTCTTCACCACACTTCACTAGTAAAGTGAAATTAACAAACAGGCCAGGGTGCCCCTACCTTGACCCCATACTCTTTCTAGTGCTGGTGAACATCTAACCATAGATCGCACACGATTGAACCCCACCGTAGACCCTTTATGCTTAAGGGTGGCCCCCACCTTTGACCCATGCTCGTCACATTGAAGACAAACTGGCACTGTGAAAATTGGAAAGAACGGAGATAAAAGACGTTGAGTACGGGTAAGTAGATTATGTGTCAAAAGCAAGGTAAAGGGTGGGTGCCGGGTGGCAGGCATCACGCTCCCCATTTTTCTTGTTGGCCGGAGCTGGATCATGGCCCCCTAGGTATTTTGAGATTCTATTTAAATCTTACATAGTGGCTCTGTTAGAGGAAATGATGAATCCTTTTTCCTCTCTTCATGTTGCCATCATCCTATATCTTTATCCACAGGGAAGATATATAGCTTTCTATCATAAATACCCATCGTAACCATACAGGGGTGGCAGAATTTGACCTAACATGGATTAAAAGCCTCTGCCCTGTCCGACCTATATCATGAACGCCCTAGTCAAACCTACATATAATTTAATATGTAAGACCCCTTCCCGAGTGACCGCGATTTGCACTAATTAAGTAGTATTTTAGCTGTAAGTGAGAATTGTAGATTTTAGTTAAATTTAGGGTTAGAATAGCTTTTATATAGTTTTGGAGAATTTTATGAGCCTTATTGATTTAGTGAGACCCTTTGGAGGTTTTTTTAGTGACTTTGCGTGAACATGAGGAGATTATCCGTGATTCCAAAAATTCATGTTTTAACTCCGGTTGATTGATTTCGTTAACCTCTACAACTTTCGTGTTGACTTCGTTCCCGTTCGAGGCGCCGAAACCCAACTTTTCCATCTTCAAGTGTGTAAGACCCCGACTCGAGAGACCTCGATTAGTGTTAATTAAGTTGCGTCTTAGTCATAAGTGTGTTTAGTGGATTTTGATTTAGTTTTGGGTTAGAATAACTTTTATAATAGCTTTGGGGAATTTTGAGTGCCTTCTTGATTTGTGGGACCCTTTGGGGGTTCTTGTTACGTAATTGCGTGAGCTTGGGGGTTATTCTTGATTTCCAAAAATTATGTTTTTAATCCCGTTTGACTTATCTTATTATTCTCTACAACTTTCGTGTTGACCTCGTTCTCATTCGAGGGCCCAAAACTCAACCTTTCTCAATTTGAGGGCAAAACAGTCTTTTTACCCAAAATCTGGACACGATCTTCAATGTCAGCAAAACTTACAAAACATACACTTTTTGGAAACTAGATATTTCTTCGAACAACTTTGTCTTCTTCGTCGAATTCATTTGAGGTCCCGAGATGCATGTTTTTAGCCCGACGAATGTTTTAAGTTGTGGGACCCACTCTCTTCTTTGTATATATAGAAACCCACCTTCTTCATTCCATTTTTGCCCTAATTCCTGCACAAGAGAAGCTCCCGCAGCAGTAGCCATCGGTTCCCCTTTTTCATCTTGTTTTCTTCCTCACAAATCACCATCAAGTCTTGCTCAAATCAAGAGAAGACCTTCACTAATCTTTCTCCCCTTTGCAAGAGCTTTCCTTTGGTACCATTTTTAGAGAGATTCATCAACTTCAAATTTCTCATTGAGCTAACCTTGCTTATTTGAAGACTTTCTAGGTAAGAGATCTCTTTCATCTCCTAGATTCTTGTTTATTTGGCCTTGGATAAACTCCATTTTCATTATTGGAAGTTTTCCCTTTGTTTTAATTTGATTTTGATATTCTAGGGTTGTATTTAGGGGTTTTTGTATAGGTGTTTGATTTTGAGCTTAAGAGGTGATTAGAGCTTAATTTGCTAGCTTTGGACCCAAGGCAAGTGGATGAAATGATTCATTAAATGTGAAAATCATATTTATGCATGTTCTTAATTTTCTCATTATGATTTGATTTGCTTAAATCATGGTTATGACTTGTCTTCTATTGATTTCAAATGCACCTATTAATGTGTCTTTCTATCTCTTGCAAATGTACATTGCTCTATGTTAAATTTGAATGGCCTATGTTGAAATGGATTCCACATGTTTTGAATGGATGGAAAGGAAGTGTTAGGGGAATGCTTTGGAGATTCAAATGGTGGATTTGAAGTGTTTGAGAATGGGAATTTTAATGTAGAAATTGTGGAGTTTTCAACTCAATATTGTATAGGGATCTGACCCTTAAAAATGAGAAATGTTTGAAGGAAGGAAGGACTGAAAATAGCTTCGGAAATCAGTTCCGTAGCAGTTTCGGTCAGAATTTCGGCTAACCGAAAGGTTTTCGGTTCAAATTCCAGAGAGCTGCAATCTTTGCTGAATTCTGATTGTGGCATTTCAGCTAACCGAAAAGCTTACCGAAATGTTTCGGTTCGAATTCAGAGAGCTGCAGTTTTTGTTAAGTTCTGATTGTGGAGTTTCGGCTAACCAAAAATCTAACCAAAATGTTCGGTTCAAATTCCAGAGAGCTGTAATTTTTGTTGAATTCTGATTGTAGATTTTCGGCTAACCGAAAAGCTAACCAAAATGTTTTCGGTTAGAATTCCAGAGAGCTACCTTCTCCCCATTTCTGTACTAGGTTAGAATTTCGGTCAGCCGTAGGTCAGCCTTTCGGCTAGTCGACAGCTAACCGAAAAGCTGACCGAAACCATAGAGTTTAATTGATTATGTCTGAAGAATTGTAAGACTATAGTGAGGAAGAAGGACCATCATTCTAATCTCGTTAAAGGTCTTGTAACTTATCAATTTGTGTAAGGTCCCGGGTTGTCTCTAATTCTTATGGAGTACCAAATAAATATTAAATTGACAAACGAGACCCTATACATATTGATTTAAATCTCGGACCTTCAACACTTGGCCCGGAGATTTATAGAATCCATTTGTACCTGATTTTACCGGATTTCACTTCTAGATTTCAAGTTTCGTGCCTTGTAACTAGTCTTGCCCCAGATATGGTTTTTAGCATAATTGTTATCTTGTTCTTGCTTGACCTGATGTGATATGTCTTATGCTGATTAGCATCTTGCCCCGATATATATACGTATTGTTTTGTTTTCTTGCACATGACCTATGAGTCGGCACCACTAAGCTTCGATGTACCTTATCGGTTTGATCCACCGGTTTGGAGATCCCCCTCTTGTCCTGCCAGTTGCAGCCTGGATCTTGTCTTGTATTGCTATCCGGTTCGCTACCGTGTTCTTGTCTTGCTATATGTATATGATTATATAAATTCGTTGACTCTCTTCACCTCGTGTGACTGAGGTCAGCGTCGTTGAATCTCCTCACCTTGTGTGACCGAGAGCAACGCCCTGATGACTCTCATCACTTTTGTGAGAGAGGATTTAGCTTTGTGTGGTTGCCACCTTGTCAGTTCCTTATTCTTGGTACCTTATTATTTTATATTGTTCATGCCTTTACCTAATAAATGATGCATTGTCTTTTACGAGATTCATTATTTGTACAGGTTTTCAATATGTTTTCTAAGGTATCATTATTTCAAATGTATTGTCATATCTTTTCACCTACCTGCCAGACCGTCGTGTCTGATCCATTTATTTTGGTACTCAGGTCCCGAACCCATTACCATTGAGGAGGAGCCAGAGGAGGCGTTCGGTGAACCGCAGCGCGTAATAGAGTGGCAAGCTGACGATGTCATGTAGACATTCGTTCAGGCTTTGAGAACGACATTTTTTGGGAGTTTGTGATAACATCTTTTGGGTTTATTCTTTTGTCATGTATTGGTCTTTGTTGACCATTATTTTTGGGGCAACTAATCAACTGATCTTTTGTATATACATTTAACCTTACTTTTGGGGAGTATGCTAATGATCATTGCTCATTCTGATATCTTGTCATATCAATTATAATCAGTCTTGTTTATGGAATGGAATAGCACTAATATGATTTACTACACGTTTCCACAATCTCGAATAAATGTTTGATATGTTTTTATGTGAGATGATATGTATGGATAATCCTCACCGCAGAACCCTGTGGGAAATCACGTGCACGGATAAATCTTTTCTTAATTCCATGTGCGGATTAGCCAAAGAGATGCACGTGGCGCGGCATCATCAAGTCCCGATCCCGGATTTGGTTCCCTAACCCGGTCCGGGGTCGCGACAGAGGGCAAAACAGTCTTTTTACACCAAATCTGGATAGAAAATTTGATATCTCCAAAACCCTTGAAATATATACTTTTTAGAAACTAAATTTTTCGACGATCACTTTTCCCTTCTTTGCCGAACTCATCCAAGGCCCAGAAACCATGTTTTTAGCCCGACAAGCTTGGTTAGTTGTGGAACCCATCTCCACTTCATATATAAGGAGGAACCCATCTTCTTTCCTCTTCCTTCTTGCTCCAAAACGTGGGAGAGTGGTTGGCTCCAGCTGCCTAGGGTTTCTTCTTACTACTTCTTCTTGCTTTTCTCCTCCAATCCACTCCAACATATGTACTAATGGGAAAATGACTATCATCTTCTTCTTCCTCTCCATGAAGGCTTTCCATTGATGCCCTTGGGAAGGAAATCCAGCCACTCTAAGGCTCTCTTTGAGCTAACTTTTATTATTTGAAGGTCATCCAAGTAAGCTATCTCATCCCTCTTCTAGATTTGTGGTTTCCTAGCCCTAGAGAGTCCCTATCTCCATTACTGAGGACTCTCTCTTTCTTTCTCCTTGTTTTGACCATTTAGGGTTCTAAATGGGTGTTTTTTTTTTGGTTGTGTGTGGCTTGGTGATTTGTAGCTTTGGAGTGGGATTAGGAGCTTGATTAGCTATTTGGAACCCAAGGCAAGTGGATGAATGGATTGTTTTAGATATTAACATGCTTTATGAGAAATGTGGATTTCATTACTTGTTTTATCTATGCTTCTTCCTATGATTTCCATTGATTTCGAAATGTGCATATTGATAGGTCTTTTTCTCTCTTGTTTAATCTCTTGGAAATGTATGTATCTTGTTTGGTTAAATCTTGATTTATGTTACCCATTGATCTTCACGTATGATGGGTTTTCCTTTGATGAAATGGGGTGGAAAGTGTTGGAGTTGGTGGTATTTTGTGGGGTGTTTTGATGGGGGTATGGGTGTTGTTTTGAGATGGATATAAGCCCCCTTAATCATGTGAAGAAATGGTGGCTCGATGGGATTTGCAAGGGAAGAAAGGAAGGAGCCCAAACTGCATTGCTGTGCAGTTTTGAGACAGTTCGCTCGAGCAAACTCTCGAGCAAACCCAAGTTCGCTCGAGCGAACCCCTCACAGAGACTAGTTGGCTCGAGCCAACCTTCTAGTCGCTCGAGCCAACCATACCAATAGCCCAGCTCGCTCGAGCGAACCCATCCAGAGAGCCCATGGCTCGAGCGAACTCCAGGTCAGCTCGAGCCATGTGTACTGTTGACCTGGGGCTATGTTAGGAGCATTGGAATGATGTTTAAATGTTTGGGAGAGGTCTGTTTGGAGCCCAAATGCGATGGGGCGACCTAGGAGGTGATGTATGGAGCCCAGTTGAAAAAGAAACCCCATTACGTAGATTCATTGATGATTTTTGGGCTTGCCAATGTGTATAGGGAGGTCGAAATGTCTCCAATCTCATGGAGTACCAAGTCATACCAAAACCAACATACGGAACCCTTATTCACACTGATTTAAATCTTGAACCCTCAATGCTTGGTTCGAAAATTTATGGAAACCCGTTTACGTTATATTTTACTCGAATTTCATATGTACTCTTCAAACTTCATGATGCATGACTAGTCATGCCCCGGAAATACTAAAATTGCATTTTTAGCATTTGGCCAGCCACATTTATGCATGACCCGATACAAAAGTGATATTTGTGCCTATTGGCACCCCGTTCAGCCCGTTTATGTGTTTTACATCATATAGACATCTGTACATGTCCCGATTTCTTTCATGTGACCTATGAGTCGGCACCACTAATCTTGGGCGACCTTGTTGGCTTGATCCATCGACTTGGAGGTCCACCTCCCGTTCCCGCCAGCTGCAGCCTGGATCCCGTCCCGTTACTCGGTCCGCGGTCGTGGTCCGGTATAGCTATATGTATTTATATATCTCGTTGACTCTCATCACTTCGTGTGTCTGAGACCAACGCCCGATATGCTCTCATCACATTAGTGATAGAGGATTTAGCTTTGTGTGGTTGCCATCTTGCTAGTTCCTTGTTCTTTGATATATTTACATGTCTTATATTGCTCATGTGTTTTCGGTTAAATGATGCATTTTATTTCATGCAAATTATTGTTTGAGCAGGTTTCAATGTTTTCCAAGGTAACTTTAAATATTATTATGCTGTTATATCTTTTCATCCACCTGCCAGACCGCCGTGTCTGACCCATTCTTTGGTACTCAGGTCCAGATGCCAGTTACCCCAAGGGGAGCCTGAGGAGGCGGCCGGAGAGCCGCAACGCTAACGATGTCGTTTAGACATGGGGTCAAGCCTTGAGATACAAAACATTTGGAGATTGTGACTAACACATTTTGGGGGAATTCTTTTTGGTTGTACTGGCCTTTCTTTTTGGGGAGTGATTAATTAACTGATCTTTTGTATAAACATTTAACTTTATCTTTTTGGGAACGTTATATTGATCATTGCTTACTCTGACATCATGTCATATACACTTGTGTAACCAGCCTTGCTTTATGAAATGAATTGTTATACTTGATTTGCTACACGCTTCCGTATCTTGATAGTGAATGACTTATGTGTGTGTGAAATCCTCACCGCGGAACCCTATGGAAAATCACGTGCACTGATGTAACATTCTTCTTTAATCCGTGCACATATTAGCCAAATAAACAAATGCACTTGGCATGGCATCATCATTAGATCGCACTAGATCCCGGATTAGGTCGCTAACCCGATCCGGGGTCGCGACATAATATATAACCATTTATATCAATATCTCATCCACCATACAAATCTTCATCCAAACTATTTCAGCTCGATTAAAGTCTTGTTTAGTTCCAAAAGTCAGTTCAACAATGCTTGCAATGGGGTAGAACCGTAGAGAGGAGATGTTGCGAAGATGGCAACAGGTCAAATTAGGTTTTGGCATGGTTTAATTTCTTGACCGATATGAATTGATATCGTCCCTTACCAGTACAATAATTTGATGCATATCGGTCTCGGTGTCACCTTGTCAAAGAATTCCCAAAGTACCAGATATTATCGGCCAATATCACAAATTATCGGTCCTAACTGATATATCAGCCGACTATATTTAAAGTTTTCTTTTTCATTTCTCCTATTTTACTTCTTTCTTCATTCTTCCAAATATACCAGATGTTGCTCTACTTCTTCCCTAGCACCTATATATTTTTCTTCCGAGCCATAAAAAATACCTATTTTTGTTGATTTAGTCCTGAGAAATTATATACAATTCTATCGAGGATAGAATTTTTTTTACTTTTTATAGTTTTTTTAAACCTATGTAGATATAGGTTAGAAATGATGATTGATGTGATCTGATTCGACAAATAAACATCGACAAGTACAAGTCGAACCCATAGAGAGCGATTCAAGAACAAAATTTACTAAATAAGAGAGACGATGTCACAAGTAATTAAAAAAGCAAATAATTAACTAAAGTAATGAGATAATGAGATACAAAGACGATGAAATTGATCAAGGCATCGGAATCCATCAAGCAATCCGAAACGACTTTCTAATTGAAAACACTTGTTTGATCAGTTTTCTACTTCGGATCTGGATCCAATCAAAGCACCCAAATAGGGATGATAAAACTTTAAAAACCAAATTTCTCAAAAGAGATTTTTTTTCTGCAAAATTCATCAAATACCCAAGACATCATTCCCTTCATTAAATTACTAAAGTTACCAAAGCATCACCCATTAAATGCAAGCATAGACCATCAAAGATAATAAAACATAAGCATGATCTATCAAAAATAGGCATGGATAATCAAAGTACTACTCTAGCATTAAGAAATCAATATGGAAGGTACCAACTAGTACGAAGAAAAGTCTATTAAACAATAAGATTAGCACATCAGTAATTCAATCAACAAGTATTAACAAAAAGAAAGGGCTTACAAGGCTAAAATTCATAAAGTCATCCTGTTTTTCCTGAAAAATCCCGAATTCGACACTAAAGCTTCCTATCCAAAATCTTGATAGATGTATACGTGTTTCGGTGAAAAACAGAGTTTAGTACTATTTTGACATATTCTAGAAAGAATGAACCTCCATTTTACTTCCTTATAAGAATTTTGAAATTTCAGATTTCCAAGCATCGTTGTGTTATCTCAATTTGTTTGAAAACTTCCTTTTCCTAAAAATAATTTTGAAAATAAACCACTAGAAAATGAAATTGGTCCACCCCGAACTGACATGCGGGTCTTTTAACGTCAGGTTTCCAGACGTGTTGCTTCCGTGGCAATGGTTAGTTTTGCCTTAGCAAGAATTCGTTCATCTCCCTGCCGGCATAACCCATCTCAGAACAATTTTCTTTATTCTTATTCAGCGGTTCCCAAACCAATAGACTTCTTTGTAATCTCCCTGCCGAGGGAAAAAAATAATCTATTGCACTTTTTCCCATTTTCTCTCAAGACCGAACTGCGATTCAATCTAGCACAATGACAACGGTAGCAACATCCTATCTTCTTCGCACTACGTTTAATGGCTGTCACGCCCCCAAACTCGGGCCCTACAGTGGCTCGACCTCGGGGAGCGTGAATTTAGGATTTAGGTGATAACTTTATTTCTCCCAAGATCCGCGTATGTGAGGATTACGAATTCTAATATACTCTGAATATTTTGCGGAAGCTTTTGTGGCATTACGACCCGGAGTCCGTGGTCATCGGATTCTATGTCGCATTCACCTGCTAGCAAAAGGCCATCATATCAATAACCATCTCATACTGGAGTAAATCATCGTAACAAAGTACAGAGCTGACAGTAACACGATATTACCTTCTCATATATTCAAGTTACAAATATCAATGTGTATTAATTTCAATCCCAATAAAAAGGCTAATAAAAGCCATACAATAACAAACTAAATAAATGCTACCCAACATATGATGTAGCTCCGATGTCAAGCTCAATGTCTATGTGACATAGCTGACAAAAAGATCTGCAAACTCATGGCTCCATGGCCAACAAAGGCGCTCATCTCGAGCAAGGAAGTTTGGACCTGAGTACCAAAGCAGTGGGTCAGACACGACAGTCTGGCAGGTGGGTGAAAGGATATAAATAATATATTGAAGAATAAAACATATGATAAATCATGTTATTTTATCAAAAGCTGCACATAATTAAAATTTGTGGAAAATCATGGATATCTGACAAAATCCTGTATTCATATAAAACGAGTGTAAAACATGAATATTTGACAAAACAAGTATATCTTTAAAGCATGTAAAAAGCATCGATACTAACAACTAGGGAATTCCTTACATTGCAAAACCAGCCCATATGCGGACCCTGCAAATTGCACTTCTTCAGGGGAGCCATAATCGTAAGGACTGGAGGCAACCACATAAAGCTAAATCCTCTATCACTCACGTGATGAAGCAAGAAATGGCGGGACTGCGGTAGCAAACTGGGTATCGGGATGGGATCCAACTACAGCTGGCAGGAACGGGCGGGAGAACTTCCAAGTCGGTGGATCAAGCCGACAAGGTCGTCCAAGCTTAGTGGTGTCGATATATAGGTCATAAGAAATCGGGACAAGTACAATTGTCTGTATAGGTGTATAACACCCAAACTGACGGGACGGGGTGCTCGTGAGCACATAAATCACATTCATATCGGGACATGCATATACGGGGCTGGCAGAATGCTAAAAATGCAATTTTAGTGTTTTTCGGGCATCACTAGTATGTAACATAAAGTTTGTAGTGCACAAGTAAAAATCCGATAAAAATCAAGTATCATGGATTTTCTATAAATTTATGGGCCAAACGTTGAGGGTCTAAGATTCAAATCAATGTGAATAGGATCCCGTATGTCAGATTTGACATAAATTTGGTACTTCGTAAGAATTAAGGACATTCCGGGTCCCTATTCACATTGACAAGCCCAAAAACCCTTAACGAATCTCTGTGATGGATTTCTTCCTCAACCGGGCTCCATACAACATTCCTTAGGTCTCTCCATTGCATTGGGGCTCCAAACAACACCTCCCCAAGCCTTAGAATAATGTTTCAAGTCTTCGTGCATCAACCCAGGCCTGACGGGCAGTTGGCTTGAGCGAACTGGACCGAGCTTAGGGCTCTCTAGGAGGGATTCGCTCAAGCGATGTGTCAAAGTCGCTCGAGTGAACTGTCCAGAAATGCAGTTCAGGCTCGTTTGCTTCTTCTCTTTTCATACATTTTAAAGCGCTCTTTTTACACATATTTGAGGATCTCAAAACCTCATTTAAACCCCATTCAATCCACATCAAGATCATCCACAAAATGGGTTTGATGGACCGCACCTTTTGCTCGGTGCTACCGAGGTCGGCGGACGTGGGAGTCCGTTTGATCCAACCCTTTTGCGTCCGTGGGGCAAAAGCGGGTATCAATATTTTTTTTTGTGTGGGTGTGCCAGATTTTCTATTTTTACTTGGAATTGCAAGTGGTGATCCGGAGATTGACCTTCACAAGTAAAAAGGAAATCAACTTCTTTCAAGTTTTCCATTGCACATATATTTAAGAAAAGAGACATTTTCTTGATTTGCTATGAAAGGCGATTTTTTGGCATTTATATCCGGTTTTTTTCATTTATAGCCGATTTTGGCGTTTATAGCCGATTTTTGGCATTTATAGCCGATTTACAATTCTTATCAATAATGAAAGACAAGAGTTGTGATTTTTGCCTCTTTTGGAAAAATACAAAATATAATAAAAAGCAAGAAAATGAGGATCTAACTTCTCAGGAGATTGTGGGGGACTCGTTCAGATTGACGGTCGCAAGCCATGTGTGGACTTCGCCATCATCCATGCAGATGAGAATAGAGGATGCTCTTGATTTGCTTGGCTTGGCTATAACCTCAGATTTTTATAGGACAAAGACCAAGAGAATGTCCTATGTCCAATAAAAACCTAAGTAAACGGGCTGAAAAGCCAAGTCTAAGCCATTGGAGCCAGAAGGAGAAGGCAAGGACCTTGGGGGTAACCCCCAAGGGACTTTTGTCAACTTGTAGTGGTGGCAGGTATAGAACTTCAGGAGAGTTTTCTCTTCTTTTTTTTCCGGATTTTTTGTGCTTTTTTTCTTATCTGGGATCTCTCTCCGATCTTTGGAAGTAGTTTTCTGATCTTTGGAAGTGTATTCTGATCTTTGGAAGTCGTCTTCTGATCTTTGGAAGTGTTTTGAATGCCTGGAGTGCTTTCCTATTTATAGGCTTTTTGGTAGTCATTTAGGAGAGTTTATGAGCTTTAATTATCATAAAGCTGCATAAAGGGAGGAGTTACAAGATTTATTTCATTATTTTGTAATTCCTTTTTCTTGGCTTCTGATTGGCCGGTGGAGATTGAGGGCATTTAATCACCTTTAATCGCCATGATGGGAGGAGTTTAATGGTTTAAATGCCAGGAATCTCTTGACTTGTAACTCCCATTTGCTTGCTTCTAATTGGGCGTCCAAAGAAATGAATTAATGACTGCAATAAAGCTAGCCAATTAATTGCATTAAGTGGTCGCCGACCAATTGAAGAGTAGCGGGCCGTGCCGCATCTTTTAGAGTTCTTTTGGCGATGATCAATGATGGATCTACATGCTGATCAACATCAGATGACCATGTAACTTCAGACATTGATAGCTAACAGCAGGCCAGTGACATCTGTCCTGTCGATTTCTCGATCGATCGGGTAGAAAGTACACTTTTTTGGTCGACCGGCTGGCGATCAATGTTGATTTTGATACTCTTGAAGACGAACCCGTGATTTTAACGGATGCTGAAGGATTCGGTGCCTCAAAGGTATGGATTTTAGAAAGTCACAGGAGTTGGACACTTCGAAACGCGAAAAAAGACGGAAAACGGGCCTCTCCGGGGGAAATCCGGAGACCCGGAGCTCTATGGTCGCCGGCAACCATGGGGGGGGGGAATTTTCCCCTTTTGGCCCATTTTGTGGTCGTTTTGATGATTTTTTCGATTCTTTTTTTTTTCCTGTATTTTTCTTGACATTTTTGCATATTTATTTGGCTTGATTTCCCTGTAGAAAACTTGACAAGAATCCTTGCATTTTGGGGTGTAAAGTTTTCAATTTTCCGGGAAAGCTGAAGACTTTGTAGCGTAGAGCTGCCGATTTTCCGTCAGAAGCTGAAACTGAGTCAAACAATATCGGAATGACCTGAAGTTTGAGGTGAAGCCTCCTGAGCAATAAATAAGTCTAACCATAGGCTTTTCTTTGAATTTTGAAGCCGTATGGGGTCCTGTCGCCAGTAGACTTGATTTTATCGGGAGGAAGATGTCGCGCCTCGATGTGCGGTCAACCGATGTCCGATTGACTTGAAATTTGATAGGGAACCTATTGGAGTCATTTTGAGATGATCCACAGGCTCTGTCTTGGAAACCATGGTCCCGGAGAGCCGATAGGCCTGATTTGGCTTTCGAGAGTCAAAGTCTGGTCAAATGTTGTCGAAATGACCTAAAACTTGACATGTAGCCCTTTGTAAGCATCTTGAAGCCAGCCATGTGCTCTGTCTAATGAGCGATGGCATCGGAGGTTCTCGCCGCCGAGAGGCTTGATTTAGCTGTTCGAGGGTTGATGGAGGGTCAAACGTTGTCGGTTTGACTTAGAACTTGACGTGGAGCCTTTTGGATGTATTTTGAGACCATCCATATGCTCTGAACGAAGATTTGGTGTCTCCGATGCTTTCGCCGCCGGGAGCTCCTGTTCAGCTATCGGAGAAGCAAAGTTAGGCCAAATGATTTTGAAATGGCCCGAAACTTCTTGTGTACTCCTATTTTGGCTGTCTTGAGGGATCTTGCAGTTTTTGTTTGATTCTGACAAGATTTGACTTTTTGAGATGTAGCATCGCCCATTTGTGGTAGGCCACGACTTCATGTAGCTTTCTTGATGCTGAAGGGGCAAAGTGACATTTTTGATGTCAACAAGGTTAAATCTCCTCATTTCCATCCATATTCAATCACAAGAAATCCATTACATATGAAAATCCATTTATACACATAAGGTAAGCTATAACAACATGGATTCATACATTTCCTAAAGATTATACAAGAGAGAAAGAGGCTCATCAATATGCATTTTTAAAAGCAATAGAAACCATATCAAGAATGTAGGTGAAAACACATATGAGATCACAAAAAACAATTAATGTAAATAAAGATTTTCTCATAAACATGTTAGCATCCAAAAATCATCCAGACAATCATAGTGAAAAGCATGATTAGAAGCAAGTATTAAATCATTAAGAACGAGTAATGAAAATTCATATTTTTCTCATAAAACATGCTAACACTTGAAAACAATCCAAGCATCCACTTTCCTTGGGTTCCAATTAGCTAATCAAGCTCCTAAGCTCACTCCTAAGCCAAAGATCTCCAAGCTATACAAAAACCCCCAAAATAAGCCCATTAGAACCCTAAAATGGCAAACAAGAAAATACTAGGAATGGGCTCAAACCAAGCTAGAAAATAGCACTTAAGGGGCTGCCATTGCACAAAATAGAAGGTGGGAAGGAGGTGGTTACCTCTAAGACCAATAACCAGCAAGAAGAAGCTTGGAGAAGGGACTGCCTAGCCTCCTTTGAGCAAGAAAGACACCAATAGGGAGAGGAGAATGATGGTGGGCTTAGATCTCCCATTTGGCAAAGGTTCCTCCATGATTGGAGAGGAGAAGACAAGGAGAAAAGGGGGAGGAGAGCTCAGTTGCAGAGCTCTCCCTTAGTGCTGGAACAAATGAAGGAGAAGGAGAGGAGTGGTGCTTTTATAATGGGTTAGTGTGGGCCCCACCTCACTTAAAACTTGTCATTGGTAAACATCAATTTCTGGGCCCCGGATGCGATCGATGAAGAAGAGAAAAATGTTTCTCATAAAATCTAGTTTTCAAAAAGTATATATTTGGCATGGTTATAAGATCTCGAGATTTGGGTCCAGATTCAATGTGAAAAGACCGATTTTGCCCCCAGGGCTGGAAAAACTGATTTTCGGAACTTAGACTGAGCACGGAGTGAATACAAAAGTTGTAGGGAATGACGAGATTAGTCAAACAAAGCCAAAATGGGAATTTTTAGGAATAACAAAGAATCTCTCCACACTGGGCACGCAAAATAATTGGGGCCCTACGGTCACTGACTCTCAATTCTTTTTTATGAAAAGCGATGAGTTTGACTAAAGTTTGGACAAGTGTGCCTGTTCTTACCCCTAAACCTAAACTAGACAGCATCCTCGATGTCATGCATGTAATACAGAAAATGATGATGTAACATGGAAAAATAAATGGCTGGGGATAAAAGGAAGAAGTCACCTGATGATTCCCATGATGCTCCCTATCCAAGGTTAGTCAAAATACTGACAAAAGAAAACCTAAACTAATAATGCACAAGAAGAGAAAGAAGCCTAACTACCTAACCTGGTATCCACCCGGATCCCAAACAAAAGTACCTTCCAAAACTAAGGTCAAAATCTTTCGCTTAGGCAGCCATCTATTCTTTTTAAGTAATGGGGTTGAATCTAGCAAAGCATTATCCTTTTCAACGTGGCCATGTATGCCAAAATCACTTCAACAATGCGCAAGGCGGTCCTCCAATATTGGATCCTCAAAACCTATCTGTGGATCAATATCTTCCACCCTCTTGCGTAAGCAACTAACCTCACCTATCCCGTCGTTCTCATCTTGAGGCGGCTTACTCACATTTAAAAAGTGCAGTTGAATAGTCATGTTGCCAAACGCGATTTGCATGACTCCATTCCTATAATTGATTAATGCATTTGAGGTTGCTAGGAATGGTCTGCCCAAAATGTCTAGAATTTTGGCTACAGTCCCTGTTAGTGGGTTCGTGTCCAAAACAACAAAATCCACAGGAAAAACGCATTCTCCAATTTTTATCAAGACACCCTCCACTACCCCTTTCGGGTATCCAATTGATGAATCAACCAACTGGAGGGTCACATGGGTTTTCGTCAACCCCCCTTAAACCTAATTCTTCTCATATGGAATATGGAAGAAGGTTCATACTCGATATCATGGTCTCCCTATTTGACATGAAATGATAGGACATCCTGGGTCCTTGTATTTGATTAGGGTTGGGCAAGAAATGACAAAGCTCACTTGTTGGGCCAAGAAAGCTTTCTTAGGTGCATTGGTTGTCCTCTTGAAGGTGCAAAGGTCCTTCAGAATTCTTGTATCTTGAAGGATCTTGCAGTTTTTGTTTGATTCTGACAAGATTTGATTTTTGGAAGTAGCATTGCCTATTTATGGCAGGTTGCGACTTCATGTAGCTCTTTGGATCTTGAAGAGGCAAAGTGACATTTTTGGTGTCAACAAATACCCCCTCGAGGTACAGCGACGAGTTGCTTAACTTTTGTAGTCGTTGTGCCTTGAAGAGATTTTTGAAGGAGAGCCTGTGACTTAACCAAGAGTCTTTGAGCAGTCTTTCTTTTTGGTATTTGTAGCCTTTTGAGCTTCCAGGGGAATTTTATGGTAGTGAAAGGGATCACGTACCATCTCGAGGCAAAGTTTTGAAGATGACATCAGGGATGTGGATTTGGGTTTTGACCTTGTGACCTAACAGGCTGTATGTGGCAGGTTAGGGGGTCGGGTTTGGTTTTGATAGTGTGACCCAACAAGCTGTATGTGGAATGTTGGGGGATCAATTTTGGTTTTGATCTTGTGACCTAACAGGCTATATGTGGCAAGTTAGGGGATCAGGCTTTGGTTTTTAGTTTTGGTCTTGTGACCCAACAAGCTGTATGTGGCAAGTTAGGGGACCAGGATTTGGTTTGATTTTTGTGGAATGTCAATTTCAAGATTTTGGCTCAATTTGGTATATGAGGCTGGATGGTTTGATTTTTGGAAGCTCATGGGGCTTGGAATTCTCTTTGTATGGTTGAATCAACTCAAAAGAGGCATGGAACCATTTTTGTATGCTCTTGGTAAGAGGGATTTCTCTTTGACTAAAAGCCCAATTTTTTTTTTTTTTTTTTTTTTTGTGCCTAGGTGGTCAAACCTGGCTCATATGGGCTAACCCTTGGGACCTTAAGCTTTTGAAATGGCTTAGATCTCATATGGTGTCATTTTTGTAAAGAATATCCAAAATATCTCATTTGGATAGAGAATATCTAAGAATATCTTTACTTGGAGAGAATCTCTCATATTTCCTTTATTTTGGGATAGGATATCTCAAGATATCTTTCTTTTGGGAAAGAATCCTTCATCGATCCTATCTTTTAGGAGAAAATCTCTCATTGATTTCTTTTTGGGAGAAAAATCCTTCAAGATATCTTTCTTTTGGGAAAGAATCTTTCTAATCTCTTTCTTTTGGTAAGGTTACTAATTAGTAACACTTATCTCTTTCTTCTTTCCTTCTTTGGTTTGCTCTCTTCTATAAAAGCAAGGAGGAGGTTGGATCTCTTGCTCTTATTACTTTCTTTTGCAATAATCTCAAGAGGGCTCCAAGACCAAGAGTTCTTCTTCTTCAAGATCTTCAAGACTTTTCTTCTTCTTCTCCATCAATGGCTTCAAGTAAGTTCCCTTTTTCAAAAAAACTCCATTGTAGGAAAAATAAAGTTCTTTCTTTTTTTTTTCTTTTTTTCTTTTCTTCTTTTTTTTGTTTTGTTTTTTTGTTTTTTTTTTTTGTGGGCCGTACGGACAGATCCGTACGGATCTGGCCGTACGGCCACGTGGCCAGTGGGCCACGGCCTGTGGGCCAGCCCCTTTTTTTTTCTTCTTTTTTTTTTGTTTTCTTTCCATCTTTTTTTTTTAAGAAAGTTTATTTATTTATTTTTTTTTGCTCATCATGATAATGCCCCCTTTTTTTTTTGGCAAACCTAGATGTTCATGCATGCATTCAATTGTAAATTAAATTTGTAGCATGATGTGATAGCATACCTGAAAGTTTTCGCAATTTTGGGAATTTGGAGCTCGCAGCGATGTTGAGCCCTTCCTGATTTTGCGGAGACTTTGAGGTTTCGAAAGTTTGGAGTTTCGGAGCTCGCAGCGATGTTGAGCCCATCTTCAAGCTTTCTATTTCTTTCGGGATAGTTCCTTTTCTTCGGAATTGCCCCGTCATCATGTCAAAATTTCGCCAGATTTTTTTTTAGCGAGATTCTGTCATTTTGATGTTTGATCTTTTTCTTTTCCATCCTTTGCAGGTGGTTCCTCCAGATGGAACAAGGGTAAAGAGCCTGCTACAAGCGTACCTCGTCGATCTTCTAGATCTTCTAATCCGGCCGTTCAGCAGGCCTTTGAGAAGGTCCAGTATGTTGAGAGAAATCTGGAAGAGTGCGACTCCCTCAACAGAGATGAGATGAGGCAGCGACTGATCACTCTCAAGGGAGAGGAATTCTATAAGATCATGGTAAGCAGTCGTCCATGGGTGATGGAAGATCAGAGCGTTTTGCCCAAGCCTACCTTCTTCTTTGGTGATGCAGTCCCTGATGACATGACATACCAGAGGAGATGTTTTCAGTTCTCTTTCACAACAGATGGTGAGAAGAAGACTATTGTTACCCGATCGACGTTTGATCGCACCGTCTCGATTCCGAGCCTTGCCCCCACGTGCCCTAAGAGGGAAGATCCTCCAAGCTGGGTGAGAAGGACAAATGTAATCAAGACCGGGGTTTTTGTTGGCGGTTCTCCTGGATATACGGAGAGGTCGCCTGTTGACATGGACCTGTTGATGCCATCCAGCGGCTACCAGGGCTCTGATTATCCGTCGGTCGATTTGAGACCGGTGGGCCTTGGTATTTTCAGCGGTGACGGCAGCAATTGGATCAAGCCTTTTCGACTCCGTGGCCGTTTCAATGCTGACTCCGAGTGGAAGTCGTGGACTGATCGCGTCCTGCTGATTGGTAGCACCGTTTTGAAGGAAGCCGGGGTTTTTTATGCGATCCGTGCCTTTAGGGAGACCGTGATCTTTTCCAACGAGGCCTTCATGGCTATGCTGGAATCATTCCTCCCACAAACCAATACCTTCGTTGTGACGAATGGTGAGATTGGTTTTTCTTTGAAGGAGCTGAGCGTCATTACTGGATTGCCCATCCTCGGTAAACTCTATGAGGAGTTTATGCCGATTGACAGCATCCTCGAGGGGCAGTCTGAGGAGTTCAGGCTTCTGTATTTTCAGCTCGTCGCCTTCTATGATTTTTTGAAGGAGAAGAGGGTTTGAAAGTTAGATCCAGCAGTTGGAAGAGTTCTAGCTCTTCATTCCCTAACTTTTTTGATAGCAGGGAGTCTTCTGATGGCGTGACCCAGGAAGCTGGAGCTCAGGATCCAAGTTCAAAGAAGATCTTGGCCATGCAAGAAGAGTTGAGAGATTTCTGTACAAGTACAAACGCCATATGTCCTGACATTGCACTGCGGAGAGATCTCGCTGTTTACCTCACTTATTGGCTTGGTGAGGCTATTTTTGCTGGAGGAGATGGAACGCACATCAGGCCGCATTGTATTTTTCCGGCTTGTCAGATGGCGTTTGGAGAGCAGCTTGCTTTGGTGCCAGCTCTTTACTCCTACCTGTGTACCGAACTGTAGGCTGCTGCTTTTTTGGTTCGGCTTGGGCTTCCCATGAATAGGGTATTTTCAGCCCACATCTTTTATTCGTGGTATGTATACCACTGTCCTGGCTTCCACCGGCTGGGTGCTGCACAGGATGATGATCCTCTGATGATTCGACTGGCTAAGGGCAAAGCCGTGTCCGAATCACTTTTGTTTGCCCGCATGAGGATCCGACGGTTCAGGGACGTCGAGATGGGACAGTCTTCAGTGAAGCTTTCTCCGGAGTTGCGGAAGAAGGCTTTTGATTTTGGTGCCTCCCGAGACTCTACCAGGGCGGGGTCGGGAAGGCATTATTCCTTGACGAATGCAGAGAGAGAGTGGCTTTTCAGCATACGTGTCGGCACGATGGTGTACCGTAGACATCTTTTCGTCGACATCCAGCCGTATGTACCCTCTCGCTTTGCTTTGCAGCTGGGCTTTTCTCAAGGCGTTGTTGGAGCGCCTTCAAGCATGGTGAAGCGCTTTGGAGGCTTACAGGACGGGAGAAATGCATGGGCTTTCTATAGTGCTGAAGACACTACAGCCATGATTTCTTATCCTATGTTGCTGACTTCCCGGACTGCCGGCTTTGCGAAGTGGTTCGCGAAGAGCTTTTCGGCATATCGGGGGCTTTCCAAGAAGGAGCTTGATGTGAAGCTGGCATCTGGAAAGGGCCTTGGAAAGTCGGATGGCGTCCGGCGAGAGGAAGTTTGGGCCTTCCTTTCTGGAGAGAAGCACAAGATAGGCTTTCTTGGTGACTAGGGCGTCATTGGTTCTGAAGCTGTTCGAGAAATACCTAATGAGGCTTTAGAGCAGCTAGAACAGGAGGAAGCCGAACTTGGCGCTTGGATGCAAGCGGCACAGAGGCAAGCTTCCGTAGAGTCTACTGGCAAGAGTAGACCATCCAGTGAGGAGTCAAGTGGGAAACCTGACTTTGACAGCGGGGCAGGTTCCTCTAAGAAGTGAGCCCGCCGGAGTAAGAGGAGGAGGAGTCATCATCGCAGCAAGGGACAGCATGAGGACTCTCCTGTCTTGGAAGTTCCTCTTACTATCAATGAGGATGTGCCAGTGGATGCTGACGAGCCTCCAGAGAAGAGAAGCCGAGAAGAAGAGACCGTTGGTGAAGGTATGATTCTTCCGTTTTCTCTTTCCATTTCTTTTCATGGGATTTTTCCATGTTCTGATTTGCTTCTTGTTTCTGCTTTTCTTTTCTTTTCTTTTTTAGCAGAGGAAGACTTGGTGATGCCTGAGGTCCCAACCGATGAGGTGGTGACGGATCCTGTCGGGGCACCTGAAGAAGAACCGAGGGACTCTGGAGTGAATCCAGAATCTCCAATTGGTATGACTTCTTTTGCTTTTTTTTTTGTGTCTGTGACTTGGTTTGCTAACATTTTTCTTGCCAGCTGACTTGCCACAGGATTCCGATGACTTTGAACCATCGATGGACGCAAATGTTGATGATGCTTCCAATGAGTTCATGGAGGAAGAAAGTTTTTCGCCAGTCGTCGAAGAAGGTATTTTGTAGTTATAACCCTGATAATGATTTTCAGACAGGATCATATTCATACCTTTTTGTGTTTCTTTGGCAGGTTTTGAAGTGACAGAGGAGGATCCGTCGCTTCCAGAGCAAGGGATGCCAGAGGTTGATCCAGAGGTAGAGACTCCTGGGACCAGTTCTGACAATGTTGAGGAGATACCTCGTGCTGAGATTCCTTCCCGAGCAGGAGTAGCTTCAACTGGAAAGAGTTCTTTTGTTACTCTTCCAGTAGATGATGACATGAGCGGCCGACCAACGGAGTTGGGCGAATCTTCAGCTGGGCCATCTCTTCTTTTTGCAAAGAAGGTGGTGGTGCGGGTTCTGAGCTCTTGGATTGAGACTCTCTTTTCTGGGCACTTAGAAGCCGGATTTAACATGATCCAGCATGTGCGTGAGATTCTCGGTGATGCTGAAGAGGCTGGTCTGGATGTCACAGATGCCAGGGCGATCGTTGATAGGATCATTGAGATGGGTGACAGGTGGTTTGAGACCATGGGTTTTCCTGATGATCAGTTCTTCAAGGAGATGTTCTTGGACCCTGCGGATAAGGCTCAGTCTAACCTGGATGAGGCTAAAGAAAGCAGGAAGCAGGCAGTCCGAGAGAAGAACTTAGAAGAGCTAACCATCATCAAGCTGACACATGACCTTAACATCCTTGATAGGGAGGTCGATGAGGCCAGGAAACATCTTGAGCATCTGCAGGCACAAGTCGCTGCCAAGTGGACTGCAATAACAGAGGCTCGTGACATGGAGAGTGCTCTGATTCGCCGAGTTGCAGATGCCAATCGAGTTCTTGAAAGGAAATCTCAAGATAGCGAACGATGGCAAACTGCTCGGGATAATCTTCCCGGTGCGAAAGAAGGGTTTCAACCCACCCCAGCATCTCATGGCAAGTTCTTGAAGAATCGTGCTCTGGAATCCTTGACGGCTGAGGCCAAAAGTTTGCTTGAGGAGCTGAACTCTTGGCTGGAGACCATTTTTTATTGAGCTCCTGTATTATATTTTTTTTTTACAGAAACCATCCTTGTATTTTTTTTGGTACTTACTTTTTTGGTACCACTTGTATTTTTTTTGGTACTTACTTTTTTGTAGTGCTTGTGAACACTTTTTTTTTTGTACCACATATATTTTTTTGGTACTCTTTTTTTTTTGTAGTGCTTGTGAACACTTTCTTTTTTTAGTACCACAAGTATTTTTTTTGGTACTTTTTTTTTGTTTTCCCTACGCTCACTTAAATCTTTTTGTGATGAAAGTAATTGCTAAATGGGATGCCTTTTTTTTGTTTCCCCTACGCTTACTTAAATCTTTTTGTGATAAAAGTAATTGCTAAATGGGATGCCTTTTTTTTTGTTTTCCCTATGCTTACTCAAATCTTTTTGTGATAAAAGTAATTGCTAAATGGGATTTGATCAAAAGCTTGTCATTTTGTGAAAATCTTTTGTCAAATGATTGTTTTGGCATGGAAGCCAGATTTTTTTGTGGCATGGAAGCCGATTTTGGCATGAGAGCCAGCTTTTTTGTGGCATTGATAGCCGATTTGTGGCATTGATAGCCTGTTTTGGTGGCATTGATAGCCGGTTTGTTTTGTGGCATCTATAGCCGGTTTTTGGTGGCATTGATAGCTTGTTTTGTTTTGGTGGCATTGATAGCCGGTTTTTTGAAATCCAAGTTTTTGTTTGTGGCATTGATAGCCGGTTTTGTTTTGGTGGCATTGATAGCCGGTTTGTGGCATTTATAGCCTGTTTTGATGGCATTTATAGCCGGTTTGGTTTTCAAAAATGCAAGTATCGACTAAAAGTCGCCTCCCTACTGAATGTTCTTGTAAGTATCGATGAAATGTCGCATCCTTGCTCATTCGGTTGCGAGTATCGATGGAATGTCGCATCCTCGCGGATTTGGGTGCAAGTATCAATGGAATGTCGCATCCTTGCTTTTCAAAGATTTTGGTTTTGCGGGTACTGACTTGATGTCGTTTCCCCATGATTTTTGAAATTTGTGGTTTTCTCGAACCTTTGAGTTATGGATATCAACTGAAATGTTGCGTCTCCATGGTTTTGGATTTTGCAAGTATCGACGAAATGTCGCTTCCCTGCGATTTTGGAAGTGTCGAACATGGTTCATATGCTTCCGATTTGTGCGAGTATCGACTAAGCGTCGCTTCCTCGCGGTTTTTTGAAAAACCATTTTTTTTTGTTTAAAGACACGATGGTCATAAGTTTTGACCTAAAACCATTTGGGTGGTAAAAGGCAGGGTGGACTAGGGTGGAAATCCCTGAATCCGGATTTTGTTTCAAACCATGAATTTTGGGTTCAAGGGTCGAAAATTTTGGTCAAGTTAGGGAAAGGTTCCTAAACTTGGAATTTTTTTTTTTTGACAATGAAACGATGAAAGTAAGCATTGTTTTAAATTTCTAGAAATTTCAACATTTGATATGAAAATTCTAAAAAAGGGTGGGTTTAGCGAGCGTGTACCTGGAAACCGGTTTTGGCCGTACAGTCATTGCTCTTACCCAGTTGGGTAAGTCTTCAAGGGTAGTACCGCTTTAAGAACTTGCCGTTGATGGGCAGCATACATCTGTCACCTTCCATGTTTAGGAGTGCGTATGCGCCGTTGGAGAAAACCTTGTCGATGACGTAGGGTCCCTCCCATTTTGGCTCAAATTTGCCTTTGGACTTGTGAGCGAAGACCATTGGTCTTTTTACCGCAAGAACCAAGTCACTCTTTTTGTAGGCGCGTTGCCTGACCTTTTTATCGAAAGATCCTGCCATGTGTGCTTGGTAAAGTTCAATGCTTTGTTGAGCTTCGAGCCGTCTCTCATCGAGATTGTTCAGCTCATGGAGTCGCAATTTGACATTGCTTTCTTGAGTCATGTCATTTTGTAAGGATACCCTCAAGGAAGGAATTTGTACTTCCAAGGGCATGACAGCTTCGCATCCATAGACCAAGGAGAATGGTGTGCTATGGGTTGGTCCTCGAACGGTGGTTCGATAGGCCCACAAAGCTTCCGACATTTTGTCGCTCCAGTCTCTTTTGTGACTAGAGACCATTTTTTTGAGGATTTTGCAGAGTGTCTTGTTGAAAGCTTCTGCTAACCCGTTTGCTGCCGGATTGTATGGAGTCGAAGGACAGCTTTGGATTTTGTATTTGTCGCAGAACCTGTAGAATCGATGATCCCGGAACTGTGGTCCGTTATCATGAACGAATCTCTTGGGTATGCCGAAACGACAAATGATGTTGATGCGCAGGAACTGAAGGACTGATGAGGTCTTCATTTCGTTAAACGCAAATGCTTCTGACCACTTGGAGAAATAATCCGTAGCGGCGAAGATGAAGCGATGGCCTTTGCTCGAAGGGGGAGAAATAGGACCTATGATGTCCATACCCCAGGCTTCGAAAGGCCATGAGATCGCTGTAGGATGCAGCCATTCTGGAGGCATGTGAATGTAATCTCCATGAACTTGGCATTGTTGGCAGCGCTTAGCAAATTGCATTGCGTCAGCTACCATGGTAGGCCAGTAATATCCTAACCTTTTTATCTGATCATAGAGCTTAGGTCCAGCCTGATGAGCTCCACAAAGACCAGCATGAACTTCTTTGAGTGTTTCTTCAGCCTCTTGTTGTGACAAGCAGCGTAGAAGTACTCCGTTGAAGGATTTCCTGTAAAGGATTTTTGAAGGAATATCCAAATGAAAGCTTGGGGTTCGCCTTTGGGTGCTTACCCGTTCTTTTGGATCTTCAGGTAGGATTCCGAACATAATGTAATCAATGAATGGATCCCTCCAGTCGCCGATTGAAGTTTGAAGGATTGAAATCCGACTTCCGACCACTTGGTGGCATTCAGCCACTGCTTGGTGTGTGTTAAGAGGAGGAAGGATTCTTCTTTTCGCACACTGTGATTTGCATGTTTTCCCCTTCCTGGATTGCCATGGATGCGGCAAGTCCGGCAAGGGCATCTGCACGTATGTTTTCACCTCTACGAATGTGGGTGATGTGACAGATGTTAAACTTTTGCAGAAGTGATTGTGCCTTGTTGTAGTAAGGCAGCAAATCTGGCTTCTTGACTTCAAATTTCTGATTCATCTAGTTAACGATCCGTTGAGAGTCTCCAAAGACTTCCAGCATGGTGATACCGGATTCGATGGCGAGTTCCAATCCTAAGATCAGAGCTTGATATTCAGCTGCATTGTTTGTGCATGGTTCCAGTAGCGAGAAAGCGTGTGGAATCATGTATTTGTCGGGGCTAACAAAGAGGATGCCAACTCCCGAGATCAGCTGTCTTTTTTCATTTGTCCTGGTTGCACCGTCAAAGTACATGTCCCAGGAGGCACTTTGTGAGAAAGTCTCCACATTGTAGACTAGTTCGTCTGGGAGATCATCTCTAAGCGGAGAATCTTTAGGCAATGGATGCTCTGCGAGGAAGTCCGCTAGAGCTTGCCCTTTGATTGCTTTTTGTGGTACATACCTAATATCAAATTGTGACAGAAGGATGGATCATTTTGCCAGTCGAGCATTGAGAGAACCTGCCTTTGTGACAAGGACTTTTAAGAGGTTGAACCTCGAGACCAGGTATACTGTGTTGGAAAGCAAGTAGTGACGCGGCTTTTGTACGGCGAACATCACTGCAAGACATTCTTTTTCGACTGGAGAGTAGCGATGCTCTGCACCTACTAGCATGCGGCTGAGGTAATATAGAGCAGCTTCTTTTCTTTGATCATTTTCATGCGCAAGCAGAGCTCCCAAAGAGTGATCAAGGGCTCTTGTGTACAAGATGAATGGTTTTCCAGTGGTAGGAGCAGCTAACACTGGAGGCTTTGTCAGGTATGACTTGATGTCTTGGAAAGCAGCTTCACAGTCAGCATCCCAGACAAAGTTTACACCTTTTTTCATCAACCGGGAGAATGGACGGCATTTCCCCAAAAGATTGGAGATGAACCGTCTGATGTAGGCCAATCTCCCTTGAAGCCCTTTGAGTTCTCTCAAGGTTCTTGGAGAGGGCATTTCTAGAATGGCTTTGACTTTTATGGGGTCAAGCTCTATTCCAGCTTTCCGAACTAAGAATCCGAGGAACTTATCCGACGAGACACCGAAGAAGCATTTCAAAGGATTCATTCGCAGTTTGTGTTTGCGAAGCCGGAGGAAGACTTCTCGAAGGTTTTCGAGATGATCTTCTTTTCTTTTGCTTTTGACGGCGAGGTCATCAATGTAACATTCAACCGTCTTGTGCTGCATATCTTGGAATATTTTCATCATAGCCACCAGCATTTTTCAGACCAAATGGCATGACAGTGTAGCAATACACGCAAAATGGGGTCCGAAAAGATGTATGTTTTTCATCTTCAAGATGCATCTTTATTTAATTGTAGCCAGAGAAACCATCCATGAATGTCATTCGCTCGAATTCACAAGTATTATCGATCATTACCTCTGGTATGGGGAGCAGAAATTCATCTTTAGGGCATGCGCCATTTAGGTCTCTATAGTCAATACAGACCCTGATCTGCCCGTTCTTCTTTGTCACGGGGACCATGTTGGCCAACCATTCAGGATGTTGTTCCTCACGGATGAAGCCGACGCTTTTGAGTTTTTGAACTTCTTGTTCAATTTTATCCATCACATCTGGACGGAATCTTCTTTGGCCTTGCTTGACAGGCTTGATGTCTTCTTGAAGATTAAGTTTGTGAACCGCTATTTTGGGGTCTAAGCCTGGCATTTCAGCGTAAGACCATGCAAAGCAATCAATGAACTCACGAAGAAAGGCGATATACTCGGGTAACTCATCATCCTTTATATTCTTGCATATGAATACAGGACGTGGGTTATCTGGTGTTCCCAAGTCTATCTTTTGAACAGGATCTTCTGTTGGAAGGTTCGAAGGTGGTTCCTCCACAATATTTTCAGAGGCTTCCAGCTCAACGAAACCTTCTGGGTTTTCAAAGGCATTTCCAGACCAAGGTTTTGTTCCTTTCCACGGGTCTTCTTGATCGGTAATTTTCCCAAGGCTTGCTATGAGATGATCCCAATCGCCTGTTAAAACCGGGTCGAAGTAAGCTACTTCTTTTGGAGATGAGGGTTCTTCTGGGTCAGAAGACCACACGTCTGTTCCATCGGACAACTCCTCTTCATTTTCGGAGAAATCGTGCCAATTGGATGAGCTTCCTAGATCTTTGTCAGGTGACTCATTAAAGAGATATCCAGGGAGATCGATGTCTTCATGGACTTGAGAAGTTGAGGCTTGGTCTATATATTGACTTTTAAGCCTTTGTGTCAACTGTCTCAAGGGAGTGTCGGGATCATACCCTAACCCGTGTGAAGACTTTTCTACATAGCCGTAGAGTCTCCAATCTTCCAGCTGGCTTTTGGTCAAGACGGGCCCCAATGGCGTGAGAATACCGCGTCCTTCTCCCAAACCGACTGGGTTTTGAGTGTCATAGCCCATTTTCTTCATAATAGCTTGTGCCACAGAACTATATAAGGATAGTTGAGGCATACCTTCATTTTGGAAAGGTTCAAGCATGGAGTTTGATGAAGAAGCATCCGATCTATGGAAGAAGATCGGCTTTTCCTTTGCTGAAGTTGCTGGAACAACGAAGGAAGCTGACGTAGGATCTTCTATGTCAGAAGTTATCTCCATTGGAGTGAGAGCAGGCTGAACTTGCTGAGTGTCAGCTTGGCTTGACGATGCGTCGTCTTCTGGCTCTGAATCCGAGTCCGTATCTTGCATGATAGACACGAAAGAGACAACAAATTTGCCCCCAGGCTTTTGCTTTGCCTTCTTCACTTTAGTTGTGATGACCAAAGGCTTTGAAGGTTTGAGGGAGATGATGAAGGGAGTTTGAATGCTCTCTTCAGATTTACCGGATGGTTTGTTTTCTTCCGGTGATTGTTGAGGAGCTTTGCCTTTATCTTTCTGGAGATTTTCGGGAAAGGATGCTGTGTGCTTCTCCTCTTCTTCTTTTTCACCTTCATACATCTGTGAGTCTGCGAAGTGGGCTTATTTACCTTTGAAGGGTTTTCTGTCTGCAAAGACTCGATGTATCATGCCGTCGTCGCCAACAAACTTGATGCATTGATGTAGAGTTGAAGGGACAACACCATTCTCGTGGATCTAAGGGCGTCCGAGAAGGATGTTGTAGCATGAAGGGGTTTTTATTGCATACACTATGACCTTAGAGATAAGATCACCGATCTGCAACTTGAACCTGATTTTGCCGATAGGCCTTTGAGTACTCCTATCGTATCCAAAGATAGATACAGATGTGTGGCTCAGCTTGCTGGGTGGGATGCCCAACTCTTCAAGAGCCGATGTGGAGATGAGGTTGAGTGCAGAACCCGGGTCGATCTGAACTCTGTGCATAGGCATTTCTTTGATATACCCTGTGAAGTACAGGGGTCGGTTATGCCTGGTTTCTCCAAGTAGGAGGTCGTCCTTTGTGAAGGCGATGGTTGCACTGGCTGCTTTTTTAACCGAGAGGCATTCAATGCATGATCCCTCAGTTTTCTTCTTTTCTCCCTTTGAGGAGGCTTCTGAGTTTTTGACCCGGTAATCCATTTCAATTTGGAGGACTTGCGGGGCATATTTGTCGACATCCTCATTCAGCTTTTGTAATTCCGAGATGAGATTATCACGAGTGTGCGGAGACATTCGCAACAAATCTAGGATGTGCAGACGTGCAGGTATGTGCTTGAAGTGTTCAATCAAGTCATACTTGAAAGCCTCCTTTGGGCCTGCATGTTCATCATTGTTGCCACTAGGGGCGCTTACAACATCTTTTCCCGAAGGATTTACATATGTAAAGGAAGATTGGTTGTAATTTTTATGGTAGTCCCGGCCAGAGCGGGTGCCTCTACCAACTTTGAGAGCTTCTTGAGAAGGGTCTTCGTTTGGAAGATTGTCTTCAGGATCAAGAGGCTGTCGTTTTTCATTTGCTGAGGATGAATCAGCAGCAGAGTTGCCATCCTCAGTGATCGCGTTGCATGGAGCATTTTCCGGGAACAAGTCCTGAACAGCATCCAGCAACCTTTCTTCTTCGTTGACTAATTCATCGTCCCAAGCATCAATGGCTGGGAATTCTTCAGTCAGGAAGGGTGTGAACTTTGAAGTCACAGTCTCAGGAGAAGAAACCTGTGAGGGTGTCATCTCAGTGAAAGTCACGTGAGACGAGGTGGCTTCAGAAGATACATTGCTAGGCGTCGCCGGAGTGTAAGTGTTCTCATCAGACGATGCTTCGGAAGAGCTATAATCCCGAATTATCACATTACAGGAAGCTCTGACGGGAGACGTTGCCTGATCGGAGTCAGACTCATCCTCGGATGTAAGAGGATCGTCTATCCAGCAATTTTCTCCATTTTCAGGAGTTAAGGGAGGATGTACCCGGTGGTCTTCAGGGACTTCAGGCTCTGGATTGCGAGGAGGCTCGTTGACGCGTTCTTGCTCTTGTTCTAGAGCGAGTCGCTGCAAGATCCTTGCATATTCTTCAAGATCAGGCATGGGAGCCGGATCTTCTTCTTCATCAACTCTTTGTGGCTCAACATGGTTGATTTCCACTGGAGTAATGAGAGGTGCTGGGTCAGCAGCATTTTCCTGTACAGCTTCTTGGTCTTCTTCATCATCAGACCAGGATCCTTGTGGCTGTAGGGGGTTATACCATATTACTGGCATAAGATGAGACTCAGGAACCCATTCTTCATCGGAGAGATATTCTCCTGTTTCAAGGGACTCCTCCCACTCATCTGTGTAGTTGGATTCGAATCCATCATCGGTGTCGCTGGACTCGTATCCATCAATGGAGAATCCAACTACCGAATTGTAAGAGTATGATGCCTCCTGCATGGCTTCTTTGAATTGAGGTGGCCTGAAATCACTGAGAGTGAATTTCCTTACCCCCTTTGAAGTCTCTGGAAGGGATGTTTTTGTTGCCTCCAGTGAAGCAGTAGAGGAAGCCTCTGCCTTTTCTTTGACCTCTAGTTTTGACTGGGTCTTCTCTTGCCGTTTAAGCTTGAGGAGATGTTTCCTAGCCTGCCTTCGCTGTTGAGCTGTAGGCTTTGTTTTCACGACCTCCTAATTTTCATCTTCCAGGAGATCGGGATGTACCCATATCGGTTGTCCGTCTGATGTCGAGTAAGGAACCAGTTGCTCGGACGCTTGGATTGAGTTTATCACCTTGAAGGAAGTAGTGATCTTCTTCTTCGGTGATTTTGACCGAGGCAGGCCCATAGTTTTTTCAAAGGTGATGACTCCGTTTTTCCACATCTCATTTATTTTCTCTCTCACAACGAAGCATTGATTGAGAGGATGCGAGATCATCTGGTGGTATGGACAATACCGAGGATCGTTGGTTTTGCCAACATCACCCGGTCTTTTTGGTTCAGGCAAGGTGAGCTTGCTGTTGGCCACAAGAGCCCCGAAGATTTCATCAACATCTTCATCAAACGGGTATTTCTTCTCTACTCGTTCTTTGAAGGCATCTGAGAGTTCAGGTCTCTTACCAGCAACTTTATTTTCAGCTTTCTTTGGTGGCTGAGGAGCTGACTTGGTCTGCACATTGAGGACCTCTTTTTTCTTTGGTTTAGAGGTTGCAATGGCGGTTGGCTCTTTTCTTGATGATTTCTGACTGTTGAGGTCTTTAATCACCGTTTCAGCTTCCATGGAAGCTTCTAGGAGTTCTCCCAGGTTTTTTGATTTGTTGCCGATGATCATGGAGCGGATTCTAGCTCTCATGTTGTTTCGGCAAATGTCGACTAGCGACGCTTGTGGCAATACATCAGAGCATTTGTATGCCATTGCTTTCCACTTGTGAATGAAGTCATATGTTGATTCATTCTCCTCCTGTTTTAGGCTGCACAGCTGAGCCATAGTAGCGGGATGATCTTCACCTTTGAAGTGAGTCAGGAAGCGTGTCTTTAACATGGCCCAGTTTTGGATTGAGTCACCAATCGAAGGCCGTACCTTTTAGGGTACTTGTAAAGAGGCGGATCTTGAGTGCATCTTGATCCGCGATAGCTCCCGTCAGGATCTTGAAGTGGATGACGTGCTGTCTGGCTGACCCTTTCCCCGTATATGTTTGGAGAGTAGGATGCTTGAATTTGGTGGGGAACGGGACCGAGTCCATCCATAAGGGATATGGTGGCTTGATCCCATGCTCCTTGAGTATATCCTCTTCTTTTGCTTTGGCGAGGATACTGTCTATGTCCTTTTTGGTAAGGGCGCGTGACTCATTTTCTTCTCCATTTACCTCGTCGTTTTGATGATTCGGAGGAGGTTCATTGTTCGCCTGATTTTGGAAGGCGATGAGAAGGTTTTCCATCAGAGTTTCAATCCTCTGCTGGCCCTGTTCCAACTGCTGGATGCGGGTGATCGCATCTTCTGGAGGTGGATTGCGGGGTGGTGGCTCAGAATTTGTAGCCAAGACATTCATCCTTCGTGATTCGAACGAAGAAACTGTCCTGGTGACTGAGCTGGGGCTCATTCTTTTTGAAGAAGAGATTGAGGAAGGATCACTCTGCTGTCCTTTGCTTGAAGGAGCAGGGGATTCTTCTGAATGTCTTCTTGTCCTTGAGACGTTGCGGGTCATCGGACGTCGGACATGGATTTTTGTTGCTGATTTTTGGTGCCTTCTGGTTTTTCCAACTATATGGACGGCAGCAACTTGGTTGGGTCTTTCTTTTTCGACCCATTTGGGAGAGACTTGGAGTGTAGGAGGCTGGGTCCTTTGATTCTCTAGTCTCTTTTGCCGGTATGACGCGCGGCGGCGTATGCGACGGGCAATTTGAGCTTCGGTCAGCTCTGGCTGGGCTTTGACGATGAAGGATGTGCTTCCTCGGGCGCAGCAGCCGAGCCTGTCTTCTTTGCAGCTGGGCAAGGACAGGATGCGAACCCTATCCTTCGCCTGTTGCAGCAAAGCTTTGAATTTTTGGAGTTCGGCCCCTGTAGAGATGAAGGGTCGAAATGCAGGTTTGTAGGCCTTAGCAGGTGCTTGTAGAGTCCTTGTGATGCATGACTTGATTTTGGGCTTGTAGGAACAAGCCGGCTCATGCTGGAATGACTTGAGAGTCAGGTTGGAGATGGGTTTCTCCTCTTTCATGTAGGCAAGAGGGTAGAACTGGTTCTCCTTGAGTGGGGCCAGGAATGCTGGCTTAGTGGATGTTTGGGACCTTCTTTGTTTTGGTGAAGGTCTTGGGGACCAAGTCTTGGGATAGACCTGGTCGTTTGCAGGTCGAGGCTTCGTGGGGCTGCCATGGGCTTCAGGCCTTCTGGTGCTCGCCTTTGGTGTCACGGTAGTGACATGTTGAGAGGCGAGTTTCTGCTTCTTGGAAGGAGCAGTTTGTTCCTCAGGAAGTGGGAATGGTCCCAGCGTCCCAAAGACGATAGTCCGGGGAGTCGAGGTTGACCCGGAGTTCAGAGAATTGCCGAGGGAGTTGATACTTCGGCAGCTGATGGGGCGCTTGTAAGTGCGCGTGGTTTGCTTCTTTTGAAGCATGAGTTGGTGCTTGTTTTCATCGAAAGTAATGGTTAGTGAAGCTGCCATTGTTAGTTTTCGAAAATTTCTGAAACAAGACCACATCCATTAGTAATCACACGAATATAATGATCATAAATGGGAAGTTCTATGGTTTCGTCTTTTCAAATTGCTAGAGGAAGATGACCCAAGCGACATGAAGAAGGCAAAACGTCATAAAGGGTACAATTGTTCTGATCGCAGGTATGGTAAGCCCAGAATGAGCGTCCCAGTGACTGCTAGAAGCAATTGTGAACTTAAATTCGACTTATCGAGAAGCAAAGCTTACTCGAGGTAAGAAGAATATAAAGTTGGAGTTACAAATGTGCCGGTCACAATACAGTAGACCCTGAAAGGGCGTACTAGTACCGCTAGACACAAATGTTTTGGGACCGCATCTATGAGATGAGATTCTCTGTTTTGAAAGGTCAAGATTGGATTCATCAAAGAGAGCAGATGGCATTCCGATCTGAACACGGGCTCAGCGATTTCCGCGAGCGCCAGTGCTCAGAAAGAAATGAACCATAATTTCTCGGATCTGAATCTAAAAATAACGAGTTTTTTTTTTGAAAGGCCAATATCGGGTTCATCAAAGAGAGCAAAAGGCACTCCAATCTGAACACGGGCTCAGCGATTTCCGCGAGCGCCAGTGCTCAGAAAGGAGAAGACCAAGATTTCTCCAATCTAAACCCAAAATGACGGAAGTTTTTTTTTTTTTTTTTGAAGATTTTGAAGATTCTTTTTTTAAAAAAAATCTTTTTTTTTATTTTTTTATTTTTATTTTTTATTTTTATTTTTTATTTTTATTTTTTATTTTTATTTTTTTATATTTTAAGAATTTTTTTTTTAAAGTTTTTTTTTTTACTTTTTATTTTTTAATTTAAAATTTTTATTTTTTTAAAAAAAATTTTATTTTTTAAAAAAATTTATTTAAAAGACGAGAGAGTACACATAGGCCTCCTAACCCGGTCTTATGAAATCTTGATTGATAGAATTGCCCCCAGGTAAGGGTATGATTACTTAATGAACCCGTTTGGAGGACCCTTGCCTAGAACAGTCAAGCTGTCTCCACACTCTGGACAAGGCTTTTCTTTGAATCAACCATGATCAAAGAACACAGTTGGTTTAACCTTAGTGGTCTATGTCTTTTTTTTTGTTTATATATATATATATATATATTTTTTTTTTATTTTTAATGAACTCATCGAAGAGAAATGATGGCCCAAAACCTTAGTCAAACAGGCTCAACATTTCTGCAAACGCGATGAACGATAGGAACGGATCAAGGTTTCTCAATTTTGAATCCAAAATGAGAAATCTAAAATTTTTTTTTATATATTTTTTTTATATATTTTTTTTTAGATATTTAATGAACTCATCGAAGAGAAACGATGGCCCAAAACCTTAGTCGAACAGGCTCAACATTTCTGCAAGCGCGATGAAAGATATGAACGGATCAAGGTTTCTCAATTTTGAATCCAAAATGAGAAATCTAAAATATTTTTTTTTATATATTTTTTTTTAGATCTTTAATGAACTCATCGAAGAGAAACGATGGCCCAAAACCTTAGTCGAACAGGCTCAACATTTCTGCAAGCGCGATGAACGATAGGAACGGATCAAGGTTTCTCAATTTTGAATCCAAAATGAGAAATCTAAATTTTTTTTTTATATATTTTTTTTAGATCCTTAATGAACTCATCGAAGAGAAACGATGGCCCAAAACCTTAGTCGAACAGGCTCAACATTTCTGCAAGCGCGATGAACGATAGGAACGGATCAAGGTTTCTCAATTTTGAATCCAAACTGAAAAATCTGATTTTTTTTGTTTTTTTTTGTTTTTGAAAAGAGAAAGAGTGTTAATAAATTCAAAGAATTAGAAATTTCCAAACAAAAAATCTCATCTCATTTTTTTTTTTAGATCTTTAATGAACTCATCGAAGAGAAACGATGGCCCAAAACCTTAGTCGAACAGGCTCAACATTTCTGCAAGCGCGATGAACGATAGGAACGGATCAAGGTTTCTCAATTTTGAATCCAAACTGAAAAATCTGATTTTTTTTTCTTTTTTGTTTTTGAAAAGAAAAAGAGTGGAAATAAATTCAAAGAATTAGAAATTTCCAAACAAAAAATCTCATCTCATTTTTATTTTTTTTAGATCTTTAATGAACTCATCAAAGAGAAACGATGGCCCAAAACCTTAGTCGAACAGGCTCAACATTTCTGCAAGCGCGATGAACGATAGGAACGGATCAAGGTTTCTCAATTTTGAATCCAAACTGAAAAATCTGATTTTTTTGTTTTTTTTTTTTGTTTTTTTTTTTTTGAAAAGAGAAAGAGTGGAA
Organism: Litsea cubeba; assembly: GCA_012931725.1. Lineage (NCBI taxonomy): Eukaryota > Viridiplantae > Streptophyta > Magnoliopsida > Laurales > Lauraceae > Litsea > Litsea cubeba. The sequence goes on along the minus strand of CM022955.1, from coordinate 20,682,741 downwards.
ATAAATTCAAAGAATTAAAGAAAGAGTGGAAATAAATTCAAAGAATTAAAATTTTCCAAAAAATCTCATCTCGTTTTTTTTTAGATGCGGAATCCAACATAGGCCACCAATTATAAAGTAGCCAAGGAATCGAGAAAAGAAATATAAGCATAGAGCAAAATATATGATATGCAAATATTTCATTTCTAGCATCGTGTTCTCAAATAAACGGGTCCCACCGGGTGGAGCCAGCTTGATGGACCGCGCTCCTGCTCGGTTCTACCGAGGTCGGCGGACGTGGGAGTCCGTCGGGTCCGACCCTTTCGTAACCTGGGGGGCAAGGGCGTGCATCAACATTTCTTTTTTTGTGTGGGTGTGCCAGATTTTCTATTTTACTTGGAATTGCAAGTGGTGATCCGGAGATCAACCTTCGCAAGTAAAAAGGAAATCAACTTCTTTCAAGTTTTCCATTGCACATATATTTAAGAAAAGAGACATTTTCTTGGTTTGCCGTGAAAGGCGATTTTTTTGGCATTTATAGCCGATTTTGGTGTTTATAGCCGTTTTTTGGCGTTTATAGCCGATTTTGGCGTTTATAGCGGATTTACAATCCTTATCAATAATGAAAGACAAGAGTTGTGATTTTTGTCTCTTTTGAAAAAATACAAACTGCAATGAAAAGCAAGAAAATGAGGATCTAACTTCTCAGGAGATTGTGGGGGACCCGTTTAGATTGACGGTCGCAAGCCATATGTGGGCTTCGCCATCATCCATGCAGATGAGAACAGAGGATGCTATCGATTCGCTTGGCTTGGCTATAACCTCAGGTTTTTAGAGAACAAAGACCAAAAGAAGGTCCTATGTCCAATGAAAAGCCGAGTAGACGGGCTTGAAAAGCCATGTCTAAGCCATTGGCGGCAGAAGGAGAAGGCAAGGACTCACCTTATAGCGGTGGTCGGTGTAGGATTTCCGCAGAGTTTTCTCTCTTAGATTTCTGATGCCTCTTTCTGTCTGAGTTTCCGGATTTTCTGCAGTCTATTGTCTGTGTGTCTGCTGTCCGTGTGTCTGCTGTTCTTTCTTCTTGGAGAGCTCTCCTATTTATAGGCTTTTAGGTAGCCATTTAGGAGGGTTTATGAGCTTTGATTGTCATAAAGCTACATAAAGGGAGGAGTTACAAAATTGAATTCTTTATTTTGTAACTCCTTTTTCTTGGCTTCTGATTGGCTGGAGGAGATTGAGGGCATTTAATCGCCTTTAATCGCCATGATTGGAGGAGTTTCATGGGTTAAATGCCATGAATCTCTTGACTTGTAACTCCCGGATGCTTGCTTCTGATTGGTCCATCCAAAGAAATGGATTAATGACTGTAGTAAAGCTAGTCAATTAATCGCATTAAGTGGTCGCCGAGCAGTTGAAGAGTCGCGGGCCGTGTCGTGTCTTTTGGGATTCTTCTGGCGATGATCATCGATGGATCTTCATGTAGATCGACATCGGATGACCATGTAATTTCAGGTGTTTGTTGCCAACAGCAGGTCGGTGCCATCTGTCCTGTCGATTTCTCGATCGGTCGGGTAGAAAGCACACTTTTTTTGGTTGATCGGGTGGCGATCAATATTATTTTCGATACTCTTGATGATTGACCCGTGTTTTGGACGGATGTCAGAGGATTTGGTGTCTCAAAAGTATGAATTTTGGAAAATACCAGAGGCTGGGCGCTTCGAATCGCGAAAAAACGGCGAAAACCGGGGTTTCCGGGGCCTTCCCGGCGACCCCAGGCTCCAGGGTCGCCGGCGACCCTGGGGGGTTTTCCCCATTTTTGTCCCGTTTTGTGTCCGTTTTTGCTGTTTTTCGATTCTTTTTTCTTCTGTATTTTTCCTTGACATTTTTGACCATTTATTGGCCTGATTTCCCTGTAGGAAACCTGATGAGAATCCTTGCATTTTATTTTGCAAAGTTTCCAATTTCCTGAGAAAGCTGAAGACTTTGTCGCGCAGAGTTGCCGATTTTCCGTCAGAAGCTGAAACTGGGTCAAACGATGTCGGAATGACCTAAAATTTGGTGTGAAGCCTCCTGAGCAATAAATAAGACCAACCTAGGCTTTTGTTTGAATTTTGAAGCCGTTTGGGGTCCTATCACCAGTAGACTCGCTTTTATCGCGATGAGGATGTCGCGGTTTGATGTGCGGTCAACCGATGTCCGATTGACTTGAAATTTGACAGGGAACCTATTGGAGTCATTTTAAGATGATCCATAGGCTCTGTCTTGGAAACCATGGTCCCGGAGAGCTTTTCCACCGAGAGGCCTGATTTGGCTTCCGAGCGTCAAACTATGGTCAAATGTTGTCGAAATGACCTAAAATTTGACGTGTAGCCCTTTATAAGCATTTTGAAGCCGTCCATGTGCTATATCTGAGTAATGGCCTCGTTGGTTCTCGCCGCCGAGAGGCTTGATTTAGTTGTTCGAGGGTTGATGTAGGGTCAAACGTTGTCGGTTTGACTCGGAACTTGACGTGGAGCCTTTTGGATGTATTTTGAGACCATCCATCGGCTCTGATCGAAGATTTGGTGTCTCCGATGCTTTTGCCTCCGAGAGCTCCTTTTCGGCTGTCGGAGAAGCGAAGTTAGGCCAAATGATTTTGAAATGGCCCGAAACTTCTTGTGTACTCCTCTTTTGGCTGTCTTGAAGGATCTTGTAGTTTTTGTTTGATTCTGACAAGATTTGATTTTTGGAAATAGCATTGCCTATTTATGGCAGGTTGCGACTTCATGTAGCTCTTTGGATCTTGAAGAGGCAAAGTGACATTTTTGGTGTCAACAGGGAGCACATTACAATGGATTTCATCTCGGGATTACCGAGGACTAATAGAGGCAATGATGCTATTTGGGTTATAGTAGACCGTCTCACCAAGTCAGCTCATTTCCTACCGATGAATACTAGGAAGAAGATGCATATGTTACCTTTGGCACAGTTGTTTGTCACAGAGATCGTTAGTCGACATGGACAACTAGTTTCCATCACGTCCGATAGAGACAGCAGATTTGTCTCGAGATTTTGGAAGATATTGCATGAGTCTATGGATACGAAGTTATAGTTCAGCACAGCCTATCACCCACAGACCGATGGTCAGTCAGAGAGGACAATTCAGACACTTGAGGACATGCTTCGAGATTGTGTGTTAGATTTCAAAACTCAGTGGGATGAAGCCTTACCGTTATGTGAGTTTGCTTACAACAACAGTTTCTACTCGAGTGTCGGGATGGCGCCTTTTAAGGCTTTGTATGGCAGAAGGTGTAGGACACTTGTTTTTTAGGAAGAAGTTGGCACTCGCAGTTTCCATGGACCGACTAGTGTTAATGAGACGAGTGACAAGGTCAAATTAATCCAAGAACGTCTGAAAGTGGCTCAGAGTAGGCAGAAGAGCTATGCAGATTCTCACAGAAGGGATTTATAATTCAAAGAAGGAGATAAGGTTTTCTTGAAAGTGTCACCTACTCGTGGAACGTTGAGGTTTGGGCAGAAAGGTAAGTTATCTCAGAGATACATTGGACCGTATGACACTATGAGTAAGATTGGTGATGTGGCTTATAGGTTAGCCTTACCACCCGAACTCTCCGGCGTCAAATCTTTAATTTGTAAGATTACTAATTAATCTCTTTGATGTCCTGGATCCCTGTGACACCCAGAGTAGTATCTCAAATACAACGATTTGGCAAGTATAGGCAATAAACAGGAATTACATAATGTTTCAAAATGAAATAATTGAAAATTGATTGATAAAACATCAATGTGAAGGAATAACTGGATGATTGTACTAAAATTGATAAATTCATGTTTCGAAATCAAATCAATAGTATATCCATGTTTTCGAAATCAAATGAATAATATATATATTAATTCAGCTACTGCATTAAGCTCATCCTCTCAAAGAGAGAAAATCTAATTGGGATGTCACCAGCGGCCCGGCCAAAGGCTAACTGGCTACCCGGTTCTGGAGTTCCGGTACTCTAGACTGTCTACTGTGCAGCGACGTTCAAATTCTAAACCAAGTTTATCCCCGTCGAGCTTCACAGGGTCGAAGCTAAGTAGTGCCAACTAAATCAAATCAATAACAAATCGAATTTGAGTAAGTTTATATACTTGTTCTCAAATAAAATCAAATAGTAATCTCAATGATCGAATATTTACTCGATTCAAATCTTTCATCAAATATCAAACAATTGGACGACAGTCAAATAACGATTTGGAAAAGTAGATGATTAAATGAATTGATATAAAACGGTATACTACTTTACCAATTAAAATTGATATTAATAGAAATTTCAACCTCAATATACAATACAAATATTTAAAGAAATTTCAATATCACCAAAACGTGCAAAATATATACTTTTTGGAAACTAGAAATTTCGCCGATCAACTTTGTCTTCTTCGTCGAATTCGTTTAAAGCCCCGAAAGCCATGTTTTTAGCGCGACAAGTCTTTTAAGTTGTGGGCCCCATCCCCACTTGCTATATAAGGAGAGCCCTCTTCCAATTCTTCCTTTCCTTGCTACCTTTCTCGTGAAAGAGACCCTTGTTCCAGCCCTAGGGTTTTCTCTTGCCTTCTTCTTGCTTCTTCATCTTCAATCCACCACCAAGCTATTGCTAATGGAAAAATAGAGGCCACAATATTCTTCCTCATCTTGAAGGCTCACCATTGATGCAACTTATAAAGAAATCCACCCACTTTAGAGCAACCTTTGAGCTATTTTTGGCTATTTGAAACATTTCCAAGTAAGTAATCCTCTCAATCTTCTAGATTCATATTCTCCTAGCCCTAGAGAGACTTAATCTTGGCTATTGCAAGCTTTCCCTTTCTATTGTTTGGTTTTGATGGATTTAGGGTTTGGATTTGGGGGTTTTGTGTAGGTTGGGTGTGTTAGCTTGGAGAGGTGAAGTGTGGCTTGATTTTCTTAGCATTGGACCTAAGGCAAGTGGATGAATGGGTTGATTTCATGATTTCTTACTTATAAAATTAGAACTCTTATTAATTGCTTTCACCTATTTTGTTTTATGAGTGTTAATGATTTTGGGAATATGCATATTGATAGGCTAATCTCTATTAAATGTCTTCTTGAAAACATATGCATTATTGTCTTGTTAAAGAGATCATTTATGATCATTTATGGGTTTTCATTAATGGAGTTTGCCTTGCATTGAATGAAGTGAAAATAATTAAGGAGTTAATGTTTTGATGGTGTGGTTGTTGGGGGAAGTGAATGATAGATTGAATGGGGTTTAAAGGAGGTTTTGAGATCCTCAAATGTATGTATAAAAGGATGCCCAAAAGAGGATCAAAGGAGGAGAAGAAGAAGAACCGAGCTGTACACAGAAAACAGGTTTCTGGACAGTTCGCTCGAGCGACCTTGACACATCGCTCGAGCGAACCCGTCACAGAACCTCGTCGGCTCCAGCGAACCTTAGTTCGCTCGAGCGAACCCCAAACAGAGAGCAGTTCGCCCGAGCGAACTTCCCAGTCCGCTCGAGCGAACTGCCTGTTATGCCCGGGTCAATACTTGTAGACTTCAAACATTGTTGTTAGGCTTGGGGAGGTATTGTTTGGAGCCCCAATGCAATGTAAGGACTTGTAGGGCGTCGTATGAAGTCCGAAGGAGGGAGAAACCCCATTATGGAGATTCTTTGAGGATTTTCTAGGTTGGTCAATGTGTATAAGGACCCGGGATGTCCCTACTTCTTAAAGAGTACCAATTTATATCACAACCGACATACGGAGCCCTATCCACATCGGCCCAACCTTGAAACCTCAATGTTTAGCCCGGAAACGTATGAGGATCCACTCGTATTTGATTTTTCACTAAACTTTTACTCATGGATTTCAAACCCACGATATGTGATTATACTTGTCCCGAGAGCATTGTTTTAGCATATTGCTGATATGTTTAGCCCCGTCCCGATACTAATGCGTTTTGTACCTATGGGTACCCCGCCCCGTTATGTGTATTCAATTGTTTCGATTTTTCGCATGTTACCTATGAGTCGGCACCACTAAGCTTGGATAACCTTATCGGTTTGATCCACCGGTTTGGAGATCCCCCTTCTGATTTACCAGCTGCAGCATGGTTCCCGCCTCGCCCCGATATACCTGGTTCGCTACCGTGGTCCTGCAGAGTATTATATGTATTTATTGTACAAAGTCGTTGACTCTCCTCACCTCGTGTGACTGAGGTCAACGTCGTTGATTCTCCTCACCTTGTGTGACCGAGGTCAATGTCCCGATGTACTCTCATCACTTTTGTGAGAGAGGATTTAGCTTTGTGTGGTTGCCATCTTGTTCATTTCCAAATCTTTGTTACCTTACATGTTTTACTGCATATGTACTTCTTTTTAATGATGTATTCTTCCTTTATGAAATTCATTATTTATCCAGGTCCCGTTATATTTCTAAAGCATCATTGTTTTAAATTATTGTTATATCTTTTCATCCACCTGCCAGACCGTCATGTCTAATCCATTTATTTTGGTACTCAGGACCCGAACCCATTGCCATTGAGGAGGAGCCTGAGGAGGCGGTTGGTGAACCGCAAGGAGTGATCGAGTGGCAAGCGGACGATGTCGTGTAGACATTCGATCTAGCTTTAAGAACGACACTTTTTGGGTTATGTTTATCATCTTTTGGGTTTATTCTAATTGGATGTATTGGCCTTTGTTGGCCTTTATTTTGGGGAAATCTATAGAACTGATCTTTGTATAAACTTTAACTTTACCTCTGGGAATTATGTTAATGAACATTGCTCATTCTGATATCTAGTTATATTTATTATGAATCAGTCTTGTCTAAGGCATAGAGTGGCACTAATACGATTTACTTCACGCTTCCGCATATTTCGAATGTGAATGGATATGTCTATGTGTAAATGATTGGGATGTGTATTTTGTTTGGTTGGTTACATCCGTCGTGCATTGGTTATATTAGACTAGCCTACTCATCCCATTCTAGTAATTAGTAACTTTCACAACTCAAGTATACATGATATCATATATTATGAAGGGATTTGATCCAGTGAGAACTGTTCTCACGGAGTCACCGTGAGAACTTTTTTGTAGGGCCCATTGGGTGTCTTATTTTGGGATGGGACTGGTGAGGATTGAAATATCTATATGGGACCACCAGGAATATCAAGTTTGGCACCAATCCCATTCTCCTAACCCCTTCATCCATGACCGACAAACGCAGTTCATTCATATGAGTATATAGTCGATCCAACGGTCCAATTCATTCACATTGGTGCCAAACCTTGAAGCGAGTGACTATCAAGGGAGGTCCCTGTCTATTGCAAGGTTTGGATTATGTGATAGGTTGGCCCCATCCATAGTTCTCACGGTTTGAACTGTGAGAACAGTTCTCACCTGATCATTTCCCTATTATGAATATGAATAGGTTTTAAGGACATACCTAGCTTGAGTTAAATTCATATTTGAGAGTGATTCATATTTGAGAGTCTACTTGGCTTTAATCAAATACCATTTGAAAGCCCCACTTGTATCTTTAATTTTTTAAGCTCTTCATTTTAGTTATACTAATGCAATCCACATTTTATTTCAGATCTAGATTCGAGATCCAACTTTTTAAGTTGAAGCCAGCTTCACATAGTATATATATAGATTTCATGTCGGATTCAGAACTAGATCCAAATCTATAAAAGACGTTCATGGGTTCAAATCTAGTTCTGCCCCGACCGGTCCCATTTGCATCCCAATGTAGTTGGCCACTTTACTCATATATTCAATCTAAGCAGAAGTATGGAAACATACATGCCGCTCCCTCCTGCAAACAATATGGTCCTCCATTGACTAAGGACTAACTCAACTTGTGTCACTTTTTTTCTCTTTTATTTTTTCCTTTTTCTAGGTAATTAACTTCCGACACTCATTTGAGTTATATGGGCATTTAAAGTCGAGTCCGGATCATTACGTAAATTTTTGGATGACATGGCATATTGTTACTGGGCCACTCACGATGAAGATATAACAACTGCAATAGGTGATCCGGACTCTTTAAAGTTTGCACCATCCTAATTTATCCAAGGGCCGAGATTTGAATAAGGCTGAAATTTGAATAACTTTGAACTTTGTGAGGAGAGTACATCTTTCAATCAGATGACTAGCATAAAGCTCATATAATGGACGGATATTTAATATAAATTGAATAATAAACTAAAATTTACTGCTATAAAACTGTCATAAATTAAAAGTTAATTGGATCAAATTATACAATAGTCTTTTCATAACAATATCATAATATTCTTACATAATTTAAAAAAATGAAAAAAAATATTATTAGCTTGGCATTGGCCTCTTCATGGTTAGGCATCTTAGTTGTAACGATAGATTGGTTTCTGCTGATTAAGATTAATAACAAATAATTAAAAAAATAAAAAGAATAAACGTTGCAAAAATAACGAGATAATCACATGCACATTAATGGCCTTTCTCGTATTTGAGTAGCAAATATTTGAATATCGCATAAAGTGAAATCTTTGAAATGAAGATCACCACTAAATTAACATACAGTGAACCCATTCTTCAAAATATAATCTTTATCCATTCTACAACCATCAATAAGTTCTAACAAAAATAAAAAATATATATATATAAAATGGGTCCTATGTCTGAATAATCTCTAGCAAGAAACAAGACAATAAAATATCCACGACACTTAATATAAAATCACAAAAGCAATTTCAATATTTTCAATTCTCAAATCACAAAAAGAAAATTCAAGGCCCCATATAAAACTATCCTATCTTCAATCTTTTCAAATGCCAATCGCCAAATTTATGAACCCAAGGCCCCAAACCGAAAACCAAATTAATAATCCAAAATCTATTTTTATTTATTGGCAAGAATCTTATATCAAAATCACAAAAAATCTATAATTTGAATCAAAGACAAATCTAAATCCCAAATTCAAAAATAAAAACCTAATTAAAAATCCCAATCTAAATCCCCAAATTAATAAGTCCAAAATTCCAATAAAAAAATAAAATTCTCATTTGGCCTTTTATGTACAAAATCCTTTATAAAAATTACCAAAACATTCTCTCTTTTTTTTCCTTGTACAAAGTAGGTTGATAAAAGGCCAGTGAGTTAATACTCCCAAGTTGCTATAAGAAAATACACAATTTTCAGATTCAAAAAAAAAAAAAAAAAAAAAAAAAACTCTACATCAAGATCGATAATATAAACCGTGAATAAATCAGTACCAAAACATTCTCTCTCTTTTTCCTTGTACAAAGTAGGTTGATAAAAGGCCAGTGAGTTAAAACTCCCAAGTTTTTATAAGAAAATATACAATTTTCAGATTCAAATAAAAAAGCTAAAACTCTACATCAAGATCTATAATTCAAACCGTGAATAAATCAGTTCAATTGTAAGTGCCTAAAAATTAAGGACTTTAAAGTAGTGATTAGGACCCTTGATTCGGGTGGCTTGGATGAAGATTGCTGTGGCTCCGACTGGACCTGAGGAGGAAGAGAGGAAAACACGTCAGAGGACCCTGGCTGCAGGCAGCGCAAGGCTCTCCGATGCCAAAGTCATTGTGGGAACTGGAACAATGGAAGGAGAGGGAGAAGAGAGACAGAGTAAGGGCTCTGTGAATGAGATTGTGCGTACCTTAGATGGTGGTTTGAGCCTCTATTTATAGAGTTTGGAACGTATCTTTGGGAGATATTGTGGTGTGGGTCCCGTGATTCGACTGGGAAGTCACGATCAGCCCACATTGCATTAATTGCGGTCCAATCCAGCCCACTTTGCATTAAATGCGCGTCGGGTCAGCCCACGTCGCATTTAATGCACATCTTGTTGGGCCAGATCGTGTTGGGCGCCTTTGGCGGTAGGGGTACCAGCGGATCTGCCCTCGGGCCCTGCCCTGATGTGGCCTCAGCCGCTGGATGCCGCCCTGTCAGGGATCTGGCGAAGATTGTGAGCGGCTGGATGTCGCATCTGTCCCACTAGCTCGCGCCCCTATTCTTCCACGTGCCTGATGACGTGGGGGATGAGGGGCGCAAGTGAAGGTTCTCTCTTGCTTCGGCTTCTGTCCCGGCTTCTTCAGCCGAGGTGGAGTTTTCTGCCGAGATGGGTGCCGGAATGGACACAGGGGTAGCCGAGTTCGGCGCTGGCGGTCCGGGGTTGCTTGACTTCGGCCGAGGCCCTTGTCCTGGTAGCCGGGGTGAGATTGGTGCCACGTGGATGGCACGAGGATGGCACGTGAGAGTGCTTAGCCTCATCTGATGGCTGCGATTAGCTTAATCCTGTGGTTCTGGAAATCTCCCCACACAATTGCCCCCTAGCTTTTGACCTCTGAAGTGTGCTAGCCTTTAGGGGTTGAAAGCTAGAAGAATCCGTCTGGGGATGCGGTAACCATTGCCTGGTGTCGCTTCAATTGTCCTAAAGCAATAAACATTCTGACCTGTCTGTACTGGGAAGCGAGTCGACGGCTACACGCGTAGCTTCTGCGCTGATTGCGTTGTCTCATTGATGGGACGGGCACGGGCTTTGAAGTGTCTTTTCGAATTCGGAGGTGGTACCCGAACGAGGGTTCCCTTTCTACAAATAGGGTCGTCCCCTTCTTTTTCTCGCTCCCGATTTCTTTCGCCTTCGCCTTTACTTTCGATTTCTGCTCTGGTTCCTGAGATCTGTTCGAGGAGGACGACTGTAGAACGCGCCCGGATCTGCTCTTGATCTGCCTCTGTCCCTGTAAGTCGCTTTGTCCTTCTGTCTGGTTCTTCTTGGGGTTTTTCGATTTCTAGGGTTTTTCTTCGTCGTCTCCCCTCCTAGACATGGGCACCCCTAGATTCAAGGTAGATACCGATGAGGGCTTAGCCAGATTTAGAGCTGCCTTCAGCATTCCGGAGGGGGTCCTCCTAAAACCTGCGGACCTCGCCGACTGTGCCTTGTATCGCTGCCACGGCGGCTGGATGCCGTTCCCTCTGATCTCCGTGATCGAGGGTGGGGTCAGGTTTCCACTGCACCCCCTGCTTAGGGCCTGCCTTAGCCTTTGGTCCCTCGCCCCGGGCCAGTTGATGCCCAATGGCTACAAGGTCATCATGGGCACAGCGAAGTTGAACGAGGTCTTGGGGACCAACCTAGGCCCTCATGACATCGAGGATACATACGATATCTGCAAGGCTGGGGAGGGAAGATATTATCTCCGGGTGAAGCCGCAGCGAAGGGGCTTCGTCCTAGCCTTGGAGGATTCAAGTAAGAATGCCGAGGAAGATTTCTTTTGTGTCTCGGGGGACTGGGAGTTCGGCCCAGGTGAAAGCAGGAGGCTGTTGGTCCCACGTCGCCCTGGGGAAGTCCCAAGTAATCATCACTGCTTTTCTCCTTTTTGCTTTGCTTACCTCATTGATGCCGAACTGATACCCTTTTTTGCCTGTTGAGCAGAGGCGGGTGCAAGGCGACGCCGAGCTGTCAGCGAAGGTTGGAGGAGGAATACCGACGACATCAACAAGGTTGAAAGGTACAAGGGGCACGAAACCAGGTCAGCTTGGAAGCTGCTCGGGTATACGCCGAGGTATCGCGGCCACTACCAGAGGACCGGAGTACCTGAGGTGGACGAGACACACCCTGACCGTCCAACCGTATCAGTTGCGGTGTTTAGCGGGGTCCCCTTGACCGATCCCGTTGCCGACCGAACTGCGTCCAGAGCCGAGGCGTCCACTTCTGATCCGGAGCTGCCGGACCTGACGCAGATAGTGGACGCTTATTTCTCCGATCGAGGAGAGGACATGGAGGGAAGTTCGAGGGAGCCCGCTGTTAAGGACCTGGCTGCTAAGTTTAGGCAGAGGTCAGCGTCTTCTGGGGCCCCGTCGCCTGCCGGTACTCGTGCTGCTTCGGGTCCGGTGGGCGCTGGTGCTCCCTCTGCTCCTGCCCCCGCTCCGAGCGGGGGAGCCCGGCGACGCTCGCCGGACCGCTCGAAGGAGGGGTCCCCGCCCAGGAAGAAGTCCAAGGCGGGGGAGAAGAGTTCGAAGGCTGATCTGTAGTCGAAGGGCAAAACTCCTGAACGAGCCCCTGGAGCTAAAGCTCCATCCGAAAAGGGGGGCGAGAAGAGCGCGCCGAAGGAAAAGAGTGCGCCGGCCGAAAAGAGTGCGCCAATCAGCAAGTCGACTGCCGGGCCAGCGCGCGAGCCTCTCATCTCGGCGGGGCAAGGGTCCGGATCGGCCTCCGGGCCCCGAATTGCCCCAGCACCGTGGAAGCCGAGAATGGAAACGCAACCCGGCAAACCCCTGAACGTTGGAGACCGACTGCTGGGGAACGCCGAGGTGATCGGGGCCCTTGCCAAGGCCTGTGCTCTGCCTCGGGATATGGAGGAGCATGAGAAGTTTGATGACGAGAGTCTGATAGTGACAGCGATCCAGGCTGACCTCCTGGTAAGTGTTTCCTGTGTATTCTTTCAAGTTGCCTAGCTTGGCTGTTCCTGTTTTGATTCTCCTCTTTTCCCTTGCAGAACGTGCAGAGGCTCCTAACCGTGTTAGGTTGGAGGGATAGGAATGCTGCGAGGGTGACCCACCTGGAGTCCGAGCGGGAGAAGCTGAAGAAGGAGCTGGAAGTGCAGCAGAAGGGAATGGAAGAGCTCAAGGTGGCCAGTGCTGGAGAGTCTGCTCGGTTGGCGTTGGCTCTGACTGAGAATGCCGAACTCTCGTCCAGGGCCAACCATATGAAAGGCGAGCTTTGGACGAAGAGCAAAAGGGTCTCCGAGTTGGAGTCGGAGTTGGCCAGGTCGAAGTCTGAGTCGACGGCTGAGGTAACGAGGTTGCGAGGGGAGGTCTTGGCTGGTCGCGCTGAGAGAGAGAAGTTGGTGAAGGCGAACGCCGACCTGGAAAAGGAGAAGGCCTCTCTTCTATCCGAGGCTCAATCCGTCTTCCAGAACGGGGTGGACCGTGCCACTGAGCTGTACGAGAAACAGGTGGAGGAGATCACCTCCATTCTGTTCGAGGAAGGATGCCTGGCCGCACTGAGGCGTGCGGGGGTCCCTGAAGACCATCCTGTCTATCAGGACCTGCCGAAGTACTCGGACCTGGTTCCCGAGCCGAACTCCACTCATGCAACTGAGAGTGCCCCGGTCGAAGCTCCTCTAGCCGTTCCTGCTCCGGAAGACGCTCCAGCTGCCCCGGTCCTGAGCGATGCCCCAGTCGCCAGCGATGCTTTGGCCGTGCCTCTGAGTGAGACCTCTTCTGCCCCTGGTTCGGGTGAGGTACCGGTCAAAGCCTCTGCCAGCGACACTCCAAGCAAGACCACGGTTTCGGCCGAATCCACTGGTCCAACAGGTACGGTGATCGACCTAGTGGAGTCGCCGAAACCAGAGTAGCCGGGCTCCTTTTCATTTGTCTTCTTGCATGTAATGTTTTTGATTCTCAGCTTTGTAACACTTTGTTTATTCAATGAAAGTCGGGCTTCTTCACTTATGCATTTTTCTCTGCATTTGCTTCTCTTTCATTTCCGGACGTGGTATTGAATGGTATTTGTATGCCTTTAATATAACGCGTGGCTCTTGAGGTAGAGGGAGTCCAAACGATCCTCATAGTTGTATGCGCCAATTCTCCGTATTCTGGAGACCATAAATGGCAATAAACATGGCGCTAGGTTTGATGAGGAAATCGGGCGGATGTCTCCACGTGGCGCTATAGGAATTGCATGTAGCCGAGATGCGCACGAAATGGAGAAGTCCCCCTGGCTCGTCACCAGGGGCCGTGCTGGCTATCTGGCCCGTAGCCGAGATGCGCACGAAATGGAGAAGTCCCCCTGGCTCGTCACCAGGGGCCGTGCTGGCTATCTGGCCCGTAGCCGAGATGCGCATGAAATGGAGAAGTCCCCTTGGCTCGTCACCAGGGGCCGTGCTGGCTATCTGGCCCGTAGCCGAGATGCGCACGAAATGGAGAAGTCCCCCTGGCTCGTCACCAGGGGCCGTGCTGGCTATCTGGCCCGTAGCCGAGATGCGCACGAAATGGAGAGGTCCCCTTGGCTCGTCACCAGGGGCCGTGCTGGCTATCTGGCCCGTAGCCGAGATGCGCACGAAATGGAGGAGCCCCCATGCCGGACTGGGGAGTCGTGTTGTTGCCGTGATTTAGAACACATTTTGATTTAGAACACAGAAACTTTCTTGAGAGGAAATGACCTTCATTGATTTTGCATAAACTGAATACATTTAAAAGTAAAATTTCTTCAGGTGCGACGCGTTCCATGGCCGCGGCAGCAGTTTCCCGTCCATATCTTCAAGCTTATATGCGGACCGCCCCGCGGTCGAGACTACCTTGAACGGACCGCGCCAGTTCGGCGCTAACTTGCCCTGATTTGGATCCTTATCTGCGGGTAGTGCCTTCTTCAGGACCAGCTCTCCGATGGAAAACTTCCTTTCCCGCACTTTCTGATTGTAACCTCTTGCCAGTCGTTGCTGATAGGCTGCTAAACGGATGGAAGCGGCTTCTCTGCGCTCTTCGGCCAGGTCCAGTCCCAGGGTGAGGTTTTTATCGTTCTGGGCCTGGTCAAAGAGTTCAGATCTGAGGGTCGGGAGACCGATCTCGAGAGGGATTACGGCTTCCATTCCGTATGCCAAGGAAAAAGGAGTTTCTGAGGTGGAGCGTCGCGGCGTGGTCCTGTAGGCCCACAACACACTGGGTAGCTCTTCTACCCACCTTCCTTTGGCTCCATCGAGTCTCTTCTTGAGCCCATCCAAGACAACTTTGTTGGAGATCTCAGCTTGACCATTGCTCTGGGGATATGCCGGAGTCGAATAGTGGTTCCTGATGCCGAGTTCCTTGCAGAAGTTTTTGAAGAGGCTGGAGTCGAATTGGGTCCCGTTGTCCGAGACCAAGACTCGAGGGATGCCGAACCTTGTGACGATGTTCTTCCATACGAAGTTCTTTGAGTCCCGTTCTGTGATGGAAGATAATGCTTCCACCTCGATCCACTTGGTGAAGTAGTCGGTGGCAACTATCAGCAACCTCTTATTCCCCGGAGCTCGGTGGAGGGGTCCCACAATGTCCAGCCCCCACTGAGCAAAAGGCCATGGGCTGGAGAGCGGGCTCAGATCCTGTGCGGGTTGATGGAGGTTGTGTGAGAATTTTTGGCACTTCTCGCACTTTATAGCGTACATCTGTGCGTCCTTTTGCATGTATGGCCACCAGTATCCTTGGCTTATAGCCCGGTATGCTAGTGACCTTCCTCCGATGTGACTTCCACAGATGCCTTCATGTATTTCGTAAAGGAAGTCTTCAACTCGGCTTGGGTGGACGCACTGGAGATAAGGGCCCGTGAAGGATTTCCTGTACAGCTTTCCTTCTGGAGAGAGCCAGAATCGGGCTGCCCGGAGCCTGATCTTGTGAGCTTGCGCCCTGTCCTCGGGGAGTTGGTCGTCTTTGAGGTACGCGATGATGGGATCCATCCAACTGGGCCCGAGGTCGGCACACAGGACTTGCCGTGGTGGGCTGAGCTCTATACTTGGCGATGTTAATGAGCCCACTTCTATAGTTCTCTTTTTTCCAGCCTCGACGGCGGAGGCTAAGTTGGCGAGCGCGTCGGCGTGTGAGTTAGAATCTCTGCCGATTTGTTTGATTTCTGCTTCCAGGAATTGGGAGAGGAGTTTCTTGGCGAGGGTTAAATAGGCTGCCAATCTATCGTCGCGAGCCTGATAATCTCCAGTGAGCTGGCTCGTCACCAACTGTGAGTCACTGTAGATTACCAGCTGTTGAGCTCCGAGAACCTTGGCACTATTCAGCCCTGCCAGCAACGCTTCATACTCCGCCTCGTTATTTGTTGCTCGGAAGTCGAGGGTCAGGGCTTGCTCGATTACTAGCCCTTCTAGAGACTGGAGGACTACGCCGACGCCGGCCCTTCTAGAGGTGGAAGACCCGTCAACGAAGACCTTCCAAGCCGAATCTCGGGAGCTGTTCTGAGATTGCTCGTAATCAGTCTCCGGGACTAGGCCATCCTGCCCCTTGCCCCCCAGTTCGGGGTCGAGTGGGCTCGGCGCCGAAGTCGGAGAAGTGAACTCGACGATGAAGTCTGCCAAGACTTGCGCTTTGATCGCTGTCCGGGGCTGGTACTGGATATCGTATTGCCCGAGCTCCACGGCCCACCTCGAAATTCGCCCAGTGAAGTCGGCCTTCCGGAAGACGGACTTGAGTTGGTGCTCCGTAACCACCACTATCGGGTGGGCCTGGAAATAGTGCGAGAGCTTCCGGGAGGCACTGACGAGGGCTAGTGCGAGTTTCTCCATTGGCAGGTATCTGGTTTCGGCATCGAGGAGGGTTTTGCTGGTGTAGTAGATGGGCTTTTGCTGCCCCTCATCTTCTCTGATCAGTACTGAGCTCACAGCGTGGTCGGAGACTGCCAGGTACAAGTACAATGTTTCGCCTTTCTTCGGGGTTGACAGCAGTGGAGGCGAGGCCAAGTAAGCCTTGAGCTCTTGGAGGGCCGAATCATATTCCGGGGTCCACTCGAATCTCAGGTTCTTCCTCAGCAATTGGAAGAAAGGGCGGCACTTATCAGACGACTTGCTGATGAAGCGGTTGAGGGCGGCGGCCTGCTTCGTCATTGCCGGGCTCTGAATTCCCAGAATCGCGGAGATCTGGTCCGGGTTTGCTTCGATACCGCGTCGCGTGACGAGGCTTCCTAAAAATTTGCCGGACCCGACCCCGAAGGCGCATTTGGAGGCGTTCAGCTTCAGCCCGAACTTCCGAAGAACTTCAAAAACTGGCCCGAGATCCGCCAGATGGTTGTGAGATTGGGTGGATTTGACGACCATGTCGTCGATGTATACCTCGACTGTCTTGCCGAGGTGCTCCTGGAACATTTTGGTGACCAATCTCTGATAGGTGGCCCCCGCATTTTTGAGTCCGAACGGCATCACTTTATAGCAGTAGGTTCCCCTAGGAGTGATGAATGCCGTTTTCTCCTGATCCGGTCCGTACATGGGTATCTGATGATAACCGCGGTAGGCGTCGAGAAAGCTCATCCTTTCGTGACCGGCGGTGGCGTCAATCATCTGGTCGATCTTCGGGAGAGGGAAGCAGTCTTTGGGACATGCTCTGTTGAGATCAGTGAAGTCGACGCAGACCCTCCATTTTCCGGTCTTCTTCTTTACCACCACTGTATTTGCCAGCCACTTCGGGTACTGGACTTCTCTGATGGCGCTCGCTTCTAGCAGTTTTTCCACCTCTTCAACCACGGCTGCAGACTGGTTGATTCCGGACCTTCTCGCCTTCTGAACCACTGGCTTGGCCTGGGGGTCCACATTTAGCCTGTGGCTCATAACCTCGGGGTTCACGCCTGGCATCTCTTGCGGGGTCCAGGCGAAGACGTCCCTGCTTTGCAACAGGAAACCGAGCAGCTCGGACCTCTCCTGCTCGGCGAGCTGGCTCCCAAGAAGGAAGTATCTCTCTGGATCATTGGGGTCGATCCTGACCTCGGTGAGATCCTCGATACTCTTCTCTCCTGGATCGCGGCCGACTCTGTCCAGCTCTGCCTCCAGCTCTGCCATGTGCACTTGCTTTGGCTCTTTCTCGCCGGACACCACGGCCATCATGCAACGTTTGGCCATTTGCTGGTCCCCGTCGACTGTGACCACCTCGACTCCGCCATCCCTTTCCAAAGGGAATTTGAGCTTTTGATGGTAGGAGGAGGGGACGGCTTCTATCTGGTGCAGCCAGCTCCTCCCTACGATGGCATTGTAGGGAGATGGCGTGTCCACTACGAGGAAGTCGGCCATCACCGACGTGCCACCTACTTGGACTTTGAGGGAGACTCTCCCTTTGGGGTACACGGGCTTGGCGCTGAACCCTATCAGAGGGGTCCGCGCCTCTTGGAGGTCCTCTTCTGTGAGCCCCATCTTAGTGAAACAATCGAAGTAGAGGATCTCGGACGAACTGCCGGGGTCGACGAGGATCCTCTGCACCTTGCAACTTCCTAGCTTCAGGGTCATAATTAGTGGGTCATTGTGAGGGAGCTGAACCCCTTTCAGGTCCTCGTCTGAGAACCAGATCTTCGGCCTTTCTTTGCGAGCCCTTTTAGATGCTGGCCCGAGCTCGGCCGACATGACCTGTTTCCCATGGGAGGCCCTCCTGGCCTCGGCGCGGGCTTGACCGCTGCTCTGCTTGGTAGGGGCCAAGTGGATGACGCTTATGAGCCTCTCCGACCCGTCGCTGTCGTGATTCTCCTCAGTTCGGCGCCGAGGTCGGTCGTTGCTCCCGCTGCCTGCTGCCTTGTAGTACTCTTTCAGGTGCCCATCCTTGACGAGCCTTTCGAGATGATCCTTGAGGGAGTAACAGCGCTCAGTGTCGTGCCCGTTCTGCTTGTGGTAAGCGCAGAACTTCGTCTGATCCCTCGTGGAGGGATCGCCCCTCATGGGAGCCGGCCATTTAAAGTATGGCTTTCCCTGAATCTTTTCCAATATCTGGTGAATCGGTTCTTTGAAAACTGTATTGACGCTCCCGCGGGAAGAGTAGGACGGTTTGTGTCTCTTGTCTCCTCCTGAAGCGTGGGTCGGGGTCGACGATCGGCCACCTGAGTGGGGGTCTCGGCTTGTTTCTTCTCTGCGATAGGTCCTTTTCTCCCTCCCAGAGGCTCGACTTCCCCGTCGAGATCGATCCTCCCGCCGTGGTCGGTCCTCCTACCGAGGACGGCTCTCGTTCCGAGACTTGCTCCTTGAAACGCCAAAGCTCTCATTGGCCCGTGCTTCGTCCTCCTCCTGCTCGATGTACTTGTTCACTCTCGCCATGAGGGCTGTTACAGAGAGAACAGGGTTGCGGACGAGCTCCTTCCGAAGCTCGCATCCTGGCAGGAGGGCGTGCTGGAAGGACTTGATCGCGACATCCTCGGAGGAGTTGTCGATTTCACTGTAAATTGTCCAGAACCTTTTGGCAAACTGAGTGATGCTTTCACCCCACCTCATTCTGAGGGCCATGATGTCGCTGTCGGTTTTGGGAATGACTCTGTGCGCCTGGAACTTCCCGAGGAAGGAGTCCCGCAACTGGGCCCAGCTCGAGATCGATCCTTCGGGGAGTGCACAGAACCATTTGAGGGGTAGGTCCCCCAGGCTGGAGGAGAAGACTCTGCAATTGAGGTGCCCAACGTCACCCCAGACGGACAGTTTCTGCGTGACGTGGCGGAGATGCGCTGCTGGATCCGAGGTCCCGTCGTAGAGGACGAACCTTGGAACGCTGAACTTCTTGGGGAGGGGGTACTCGATTATTTCTCTGGTGAAGGGTGACGAGTCGAGGCCAGCGAAGTCGGGGAGGTCCGGCTGGCTTTGGGCGAGCCCTGCCTCCTTCAGGGTGTTCTGGAGGGCCTGCTTGACCAGGCGGTTGATCAGAGCCTGCTGGTCTGCCGCCTCCGATCTCGGCACCAACCCCCTGTCCTCGTGGTTATGGCAAGAGCTCCCGACGTGACTCCGCTCGCGACTTTTATCGTTCAGATGATCCCTCAGGTCTTTGCCGGTGACGGGATCCTTCCTGCCTATGGGATCGCCGCCCCCGGGGACTGGTTCCTTCTCTCGGAGCTGCTGCCAGAGCTGGCGGATGAGATCATCTTTCTCCTGGAGGGCGAGATTCTGTGCCCTGATTGCGGCTTGAGCGGGGTCGGCTCTGTTGCCGTCGCGGTCCGAGTGGCGCCCGGACCGATGTGACCCCGCCGCTGCCGGGGCCTTGCCCTTTGAGAAGCGCTCCTGGAGGGGAGCGTTCAGCCGCGGTGGATCCTCCGCCTCTAGCGGTGATGACGCGGACTCAGTGTGGTAGCTTTCTACCTCTGCGGCCTCCCTTGACGCGTAGGGCAATGGTCCAGGGAGAACCAGCGGCCCTGGGGGGAGGGACTTCGGGTGCTCCGCGCCTCTCTTGTTTCTCGGAGCCATGGTGATTGAAAAGGATTTTGGGAAAGATTTTGAAAAAGGTTTTGGGGTATGGGTTAGTACTTTCCCACACACGGCGCCAATTGTAAGTGCCTAAAAATTAAGGACTTTAAAGTAGTGATTAGGACCCTTGATTCGGGTGGCTTGGATGAAGATTGCTGTGGCTCCGACTGGACCTGAGGAGGAAGAGAGGAAAACATGTCAGAGGACCCTGGCTGCAGGCAGCGCAAGGCTCTCCGATGCCAAAGTCAGTGTGGGAACTGGAACAATGGAAGGAGAGGGAGAAGAGAGACAGAGTAAGGGCTCTGTGAATGAGATTGTGCGTACCTTAGATGGTGGTTTGAGCCTCTATTTATAGAGTTTGGAACGTATCTTTGGGAGATATTGTGGTGTGGGTCCCGTGATTCGACTGGGAAGTCACGATCAGCCCACATTGCATTAATTGCGGTCCAATCCAGCCCACTTTGCATTAAATGCGCGTCGGGTCAGCCCACGTCGCATTTAATGCACATCTTGTTGGGCCAGATCGTGTTGGGCGCCTTTGGCGGTAGGGGTACCAGCGGATCTGCCCTCGGGCCCTGCCCTGATGTGGCCTCAGCCGCTGGATGCCGCCCTGTCAGGGATCTGGCGAAGATTGTGAGCGGCTGGATGTCGCATCTGTCCCACTAGCTCGCGCCCCTATTCTTCCACGTGCCTGATGACGTGGGGGATGAGGGGCGCAAGTGAAGGTTCTCTCTTGCTTCGGCTTCTGTCCCGGCTTCTTCAGCCGAGGTGGAGTTTTCTGCCGAGATGGGTGCCGGAATGGACACAGGGGTAGCCGAGTTCGGCGCTGGCGGTCCGGGGTTGCTTGACTTCGGCCGAGGCCCTTGTCCTGGTAGCCGGGGTGAGATTGGTGCCACGTGGATGGCACGAGGATGGCACGTGAGAGTGCTTAGCCTCATCTGATGGCTGCGATTAGCTTAATCCTGTGGTTCTGGAAATCTCCCCACACATCAATATTTATAACGAATCTCTAAACCCTAAATAAAGTTTTTTTCATTTACTCGATTTAGAAATAAATATTTTACAACCCCCTATAAAAATCTAAATTTAAATATCAAATCCAATTCCAATCCCCAAATTTAAAATCAAAATCTCAAACCCATTCTAAAAATCCAGAAAAAGAAAATTAGAATCTCACATCAGAAATCCCAATTGAAAACCCAAATCCCAATCCTAATCTCAATCTCTACAAAAATAAAAATAAAAGCCCAATTAAAAACCCAAATCATTATTTTGTTTTATCGGCTAAATCATTTATTAAAATTGCACAAAAATTTGCAATCTTCAATCCAAAAGTCTAAATTGAAAACCCAAATTCTCTTTCCGTTTTCCTCTATCCCTTTATCAGAATTACATAGAAATAGAAATTGTCAATCCTAAACCCAAACAATCCTTAAATTTTAAAATCGCATAACCCCAAACAAAAAATCTCAATTTAAAATAATCAAATCCTAATCTCATTCCTCAAATTTAAAAGCCTAAAAACCAAATAAAGATTCTCCTAATTTCTGAAACAAATACATGCATGTTGATTCAAGGGCTGTCCACAAGATCTAGCTGAGAAAGTTCCAATAAAAACCAAAAAAACAAAAAACAAAAAACAAAAATCCTAATCCCAAGATCCCCAATTTAAAAGCCAAAAAAACACAAACGAAAAGCCTCCTAATTTCTAAAACAACATGAATCTTAATTTGATGGTTCGTCCACGAGATATGGATGAGGAATCAATGAGACCTGTTGAAAATTTCAGAACACAAATTGGAGTAGAAAGGAGAGGACCCACTTTGTCTTTGAGAGAGAGTAGATGAGAGAATTAAAGGAGAGTACCCACTTGAGCCGAGAATTCTCACTTTCTACCCACAGAAAGATCTGAAGAAAACCTTTCAAACCCAAAAACGGCATCGACTTTGCACTATCACCAATGACCAACAGAAGAAGTGAAATATGCTTGTAAGAAAACTACTATTCATATTATGCCCTGCCCCAATCATAATCAACAAGCCAGCTTTATCCGGAGTTCATTAAAAGTACGCTTATCCTAGACTAGATGCTCATCAGTGGGGACCATCCAAACATGGTCTCCCATTGGATGGAGTCCATCCATCAATATACATTGATGAAATAATCCTAACTATCTGATTCTGAACATTGAGTTTTTTCGGATCGATTTTGTAGGTGCAGAAAATAATGACCCACAATAAGGAGGTGCCTTAGAGGACTTATCCGATGATGATGATGACTGGGAATGACTGGGTGCCGTCCGAAAGCCTGAAAGAGAAGAGCAAACGATCAAAGGACCCTGGCCTGGGCGGCGCAAGGCTCTCCGATGCCAAAGTCAGTGTGGGAACTGGAACAATGGAAGGAGAGGGAGAAGAGAGACAGAGTAACGGCTCTGTGAATGAAACTGTGCGTACCTTTAATGGTGGTTTGAGCCTCTATTTATAGAGTTTGGGACGTATCTTTGGGAGATATCGTGGTGGGG